>VXAA01005342.1:148700-226835 GCA_013399115.1 Anseranas semipalmata | reverse complement strand
TCGGCGGCACCGGGGGAGCCCGGGGGCGGGAGGCCGGCGAGGCGGCCGTGCCGCTGCCGCCGCCTGCCCCGGGGAAGCGGCGAGCCCCGCACCGCGGCTTCTGCCCGGCAGCTACCGGGGAGCCCGCCGAGGAGAGCGGTAGGTGCCCGCGCCGTGGAGTAACGCCGTGTTCAGCGCCAAAGTTCGGGAGGCGGCTGGGGAGCCGCGGCGGGGCTTTCGGGGGAACGGCGCCGGGCAGGACGGCCACCAGCCGCAGGCTGCCAGGGGCCCTGAGCGCTGCCTGCCCGCGGGAGCCGCGGTGGCGATGCTCGCGGGCCGCTCTGGGCGGGAGGAGGGGTGAGTTCCGCACGGGGCTCGTCGGCGAGCTGAGTGCCTGGGAGAGCTGGAGCTGCGCTGCTTTGAACTGGGAATAAGGGCGGCCTCCTGATATTTTGCTGTAATTACCCTTTTATTTCGCAGGATAGCCTCATGAGATAAAAGTCGATGTCAGAAGCGCCCTGAGGGAACGGCAGTCTTAAACTTCGGAGCGGTCTGGCAGAGCTAGCAAATACTGTTCCTTAGCAGGCCAAATTCGGGCAGCGCCCGGCAAGCGGGCTGGAGCGAACAGGGAGCGGTACTGAGCGGGCACTTTGCTAGTGCGTTGGTCGGGGAAGTCTTGTACGAGACTGCGCTTCCTGACAGCCCTCTCTGAGTTGTTAAGCTGAAGGATCTCGGATGGAGCTTCCCTGCTAACCCCGCTCTGGAAATACAAGTACCAACTGTGCAGGCAATGCCAAATATGAAATGTGACCTCAATTGGTACGTATTTGGCTGAAAAAACTGTAAAGTTAGCTCACAGCAAGTAACACAAAGGAGTTTAAAGGGAAAAATGTGGTATTTTAGATGTTTAGAGGCAATGCATTATGGAACAGTTTCTCTCTTCACTGCAGTAGGACAAAATACGGCAGATCTCCTTTCAGTGGAGGCAATGTTTGCATGGCAGGAATCTTTTGTCTGGCTTAGTGTGTACAGTTAGCAACAGCACCACTGGTATACTGGTGGTTGCTGTAGTAGGAATCCTTTTTTTCAGAAAGCCCTCTAATGTAGACTGCAGTATGTCAACATCAGTTGATTCTGAGTGCAACTTACGCAGCTTGAGTGCACATTGCATATATACCATTTTTTCTGAAGCATTCAGAGCTTTCAGATGCCTACACAAATGGCAGACCATCACCAAGAAAAAGCTTTCTTCCTACTTTAATACAGAGATATGTGGTATTTGTCCAGCACAGGCAAGTTTCCCATCATGAAAGCTTGTAGGTAAAATATGTATATTAATATGTCACTGGAAGACCATGGTATAAGACCCAGCTTTTCCATACTGCCTGGAATTTTTTCATTCCTGCAATTCTGAGCTGCTGCCTGGCTACACAGAGAGGCACCTTTGCAAACCTCTCTCTGTGGTCTTAATTTTGTTATTTAGTTCCGTTAAGTAAAGCAGTGGCATTTTCTAGCTACACACAGACCCATCTCAGAAACATCATTTCCAAGACAGTGGATATGCTATTACCTTTCACCAGTTACTATGGTTAAAGTTACTCAACATTTTAGAGTATCAGGTCTTCTATCTGCCTGGAAAGGTATGAAGTGCAGACAAAACTTGTACCTGTTTGTATCAGGATAGAGGAATTAAAACAGATTTTAGTGATTTTCATTTAGCTAAGAAAAAAAAATTGGTAGTGGACTGTCTTATTTCAGAGTGAAGTCATTACCCTGAGTAGTGCCTGTTTATCAGAAATAAGGACCTCTGTACAGACGTGTAAATCTCTTATTTTGGAAAAGGGTCACAACACATGGAGGAATTACATTAAGAATAGCCTATCTAGACTTAACATTTAATTGTCATGTTCTGCCACTCTGAGAGTTTTATACCAGCGAAAGATTTCTGCTGATATTTTTAAGTCCTGCAGGAACAGGCTGTGTATGCTGCATTGCAACTGCATCATTGTGCGTGCAGTCCCCAGTCATATGTGTATGACTATGTGGAACACAGTCCTACCAGCAGTACTGGATTTTCTCCAGCATGTTTTGTCCAGGGATAGTGGGTGCACTATGCCAGAGAACTGTGGTGTGATACAGTACAGCAGTTCACATGGTACAGTTTTCATTTATAAGTGTGTTTCTGAACGATTATTTCAGCATGATGTTGCTATGCTAGATGTTCCATACAGGATCTGACTGTGATCAACTTGTCAAGAGAGGCTTAGAAAGTTATGTTATTTTAATATTAATCACATTTTTCAGTCCAGAATAGATAAAATGGCACAGAAGTCTGAATTGTAGAGGTTCTTCAGTAAACTCTTGAGGAGTAATAAGTTTTACAAATAATTTTTACAAATTATTGCACAGACATGGCAGACATACATAAATGTACTAGTAAAGGGCTGTATTGGTCACATTTGTATACAAGCAAGACTTAAGTTTCTGTGTGGTGCAGGGCAAACTCCTTTGAATCCCATCTGCTGTCACCTCCTGATTCTTGTGAAGGAAATAGGCACAGGCACTTTTAACCTGAAACGATCCTTTTCTATTGCAGTCAGTCGTGAATGGTTAGATTCCTTTAAATCCCCCCCACAAGTTTAATCCTGTCCTAATGACAGCATCCACGTGTAACTTCTTTGCACGCTATCCCGGAAACCAATAAATGTGAAAAACAGTCATTAAAAATTGGTAATTATATGCATCTTGCAATTTTATGGGGACACAGACAAATTAGTCATACTCTACTCTGTTTTCTCCCAATTTGTTATTCTCTTTTATGTTCCAACTTAAATGGGAGCCTTTTGTTAAAAAACTGTTTCTAGTGAAAACTCAATGCAGTGAATTGAAAATATTCACTTATTCAAAGCACATATGAAATTCGGAATTTAAAAAGTAGAAGTCTTTAGCCCTACAAAGCCCTTCATATCTTTGTTTAAACAAAACCTAATTTTTAGTTTTATATCTTGTTTGAACATCCTACAAATGGAATTTTTCTTCTTCATTTGGAAAAAGAAAACAATGAAATATGCCTAAAGGATGGTTAGCTTTGGCAAACAGCTCAAAAGAAGAGAAAATGGAGGGAAATGGATCGGGCCCCATTCCGCACTGCTATGTTCCTAGCAATAAGAGCAGATGAGCCATGCCGAGAGCATGAGAGATCTGCTGGATTTGCTGATTTCAGTTACTTAAACTGTTGGCAGAATACTACCTACTGAGTGCAGGTATAAATAGAAGATAAGAGGTGAGTAAAGAAAAGGAAAGATATCTAGAACTTGGTGAGGCCAGGCAATGCACAGATAGATGTATGTGGAAGCGTGGGAGAGATTCTCTGTGCGTCTTCTTTGTTCCTTCTTTCTCAACAAAGGGGACTTTTAAGCTCTGAACCATCTGCGTTTACTGCCAACAGTAAAACAGCAGCTATGCTGAAAGCTTGCAAGGAGTTAAGCAAGTGTCTCTTAAAGCCATACAGATGTTTCA
Organism: Anseranas semipalmata; assembly: GCA_013399115.1. NCBI lineage: Eukaryota > Metazoa > Chordata > Aves > Anseriformes > Anseranatidae > Anseranas > Anseranas semipalmata. Next base: position 223,337 of record VXAA01005342.1, on the reverse strand, counting down.
GGAATAATAGCTTTGTATACAAAACTACATTGAGTGGCAATTGTCCAGCCTCCAAATAAATACAAATGCTAAATAAATCTAGATAATCTACATGAAAGAAGTATTTATTTGGAAGGTTAAAAATCCTGTAAAGAGTTTATACCTAACAAACATATGCTGAGCCTTTAAAAGTCTCTCCACTACTGACAGTGTTGAATCTGCTTTATGATCTAGGTAGCGCACAACTCAGTAGAAGGACATCTCCACCACAGTACTTGTCTTGATTAAAAACAGCAAGCTTCTCCACTAAACATAAAACTTGCTTTGTTTTTTACTGCAGTCATTAAATACCTCCAAGAAAGAACACTCAGATTGCTCATTCCATATAATAATGCACATATGAACTACAACTTGTTTAATGAAAAGTTAAGCATCCAAGTTGCCTAAGCATTTTTTTTATTTCAGTGTATTTCACAAAAAGTTGATTTGATACAGCAGAGGTGCTGGGATTACAGGAACTTCAACATCAGAAGGGAACTTTGTAGAGGTTTGGCATTCTTGAGGTACTTTTAAATAATCTCTCCAGTAATTACCTAACAACAGGCTTCATCTATTCATTTTTAGGTTAATGGATTAGGGTCTTTGAGCATTTGTTGGAGTGAGGAGAGCACCCACCAGACCACTTAAAGACATGGTTAAATCAATGGGACCATTCAAGTATTTAAAGTGAAGGGGATTTTATTTTAAAGTCTCTAGGATTTCATATGCTGGCTAGTTTTGCAATATCAAGGAGTGAAGTAGAACAAAGAGGAACAATACTGAGGAGAACTTTACAGTAAAAATACTCATTTGCAATTAGGCTTCTAAATATCAACGTAGTTGTAAAGGCAACACCTGGAGGGTGAAGAACTTCATTTTACCATTGCTGAACAGAATGGCATGCGCTTCTTTCCCTAGTCTGGATATAGCACATAGGGTATTTTTTAGCTACAAAGGACATGTTTGATCACAAATATAGAATGTGGAATAACCTTATTGCTTGGTGCTTTCATGCTGCAATTTATCAATACACTATTGAACCTTGAAACTAAGATAACTGAATCTTTACAGTCATTAACTTTATTCTGTTACCCCCTACAGTGTTGGCTGCATCTAAAACAAAATAACTTTGGAAGGTATTCATTATGAATTTTACTCCATTTCTGCCATTAATGGTAGAACAAGCTCTGACCCTTGATGTTTCCATTTTCTTTCTTTTTTATTTTCCATTGTCACCTTGTAAAACAAATTCACAAATGTTTGCCTGTAATAGCTTACCAGTGTCTACGAAACATAAAGTTAACTTACAAGAGTCCTAAAAAGGAGTCTGAGTTGCCATACCGACAGCCATTCTTGTTCGCTACACAGAGCCATACATTCAGAGGACAATGAATACACAGAAGAAAGATAAGTCCCCACATACTAGATAAACCATCATAATCTACGAACCTGTGCAGATAAATTATATATGGTCTCTTTTGAATCTTCCTGAATTCCCTCATTTTACCTTGTGTCAAGAAATGTCAAAGTACATGTTAGTAAAAGAACCTTCCTTCTCCTTCTTTCCACTGCCCCATCTTCCACCTCAGTTTCACTGAAATCGGTCTTGTTTTAGTATTATGAGAAACAGTGAATACATATGCCTCAGCTGTCTTCTTTACACCATTCAATATTGTGTATATTTTTAATAACATCTCTTCTTAGTCATCTACCCTCTGAAGTCAGTAGTCTGTAATGGTTATCTTAGTCTGTCTTTGACTAGCTTATTTCTGCTTTATTCCATTTCAATTAGATTGACCAGAACCGAGTAGCATCAAGAGTAGCATCTAGCATCAAGAATCCTGACCTATCAGCAGATAATAACCTGTGAACTTTAGAGTCTGACTATTACATGTGGAAAAAAAAAAAATCAATAATGCAGACAACCCAAATAAGTGACAAATTCTTTAGCTTGGTATTTCGTTAGTTACCTAGGCTGGAAAGAAGTCCTCCCTAAATGGTAAAGGCACCCATTAGTTATGGAAGTACAGTGGAGAAGGGCAAACACATTTTTTTCAGGCTGTAGTCAACACTCTTAGCTTGTCTCCTCATTCTAAAATACTAATATTTAAAAGGATTATGAAGGGGATCATGAAGACAACTTCCCAGTATTCCCAGAAATTGTTAAAATTAGCCATATCTTTTCACATTGACTTCACCAAGGCAACTCCTGTATTCATGTTTCTTGTGTATTGGAGTTTCTTCAGGCTGGGAGGAACCTCTGGAGGCCACCTGGTCCAATACACTGCTTAAAGCAGGTCCAGTGTAGACCAGGTTGCTCAGGCTGTGTCTAGTCAAGTTTTGAATATCTCAAAGGATGGAAATTCCACAGCCCCTCTGAGCAACCTGACCTCCTGGTTTAAAATTTCTACATAATTTTTGTTGTAGCAGCTTGTGTCCCTTGTCTGTCATCCTTTCACTGTGCACCTATGACAGGAGCCTGGGTCTGTCTCCTCTATATCCTCCCATCAGGTGCCTGAAGGCAGCGAGTGTGACACCATGTGGCGGAGCCACCATGGCCAGGGCAGTGTGACACAGCCCTGAGGAGAAGTTTCTGAAAGATTCCCTGGCAGCCAAATACAGCCAAAGAGACTCAAACACATACAGAGTTGGGAGCTGCCACCAAGTTGAGAAGCACCAGTCTAGATGGGCAGAAGGAAGCTCTTCAACCTCTGAACATTACCAGTGTGCCACCTATTTGACATAGACAAGGAAGCAGAAAACCATGAAGTTATGAAGGACTGAAATCCTCCCCAAAATAATGAGCAGAGCAGCTCTTTCTGAACCAAGCCTTAATATCTTACTGACTAGCAAATGACTAGAGACATGTCAGAAGGTTGCTGCTAGTTGTTAAATGAGTGATACTTCTCTTCCTTTGCCTGTCTCGACCCTAATAGCTTAATCTTTTCATTAGGTGGTTCTTGCTCTTAAGCCTATGAACTGGCAGTGAACTTCCCAGCTTCTGTGTGCCATTATTATGCCACAAGGTTCCTTCATCTGCATTCCTGTTCCAGTAACACCTGTTAGCTTTTACTGTTGTCTACTTCAAAAGGCATTGCCCATGGCAACTAGGAGAGGGGATTGGTCTGAAGAGGGAATGTAGTAAGTAGTTTTTAAATAAATTAGCTTTAATTTTGTTTTGTAGCATCATCCTTGATAGTTATTTATAGACAAATGAGAATTAGAGCGAAAATCATTTCATTTTCTTGATCACTTACAAGTTAAGCAAGACACCATTGGAATGTTAAAGCTATAGGAACATAATTTATGCATTGTACAATGAGCTGGCTTCTGGTGCTTCACTTCTGAACTGAATAACCTCACACTTAATAGGATTACACATTATTCCAAGTACAAGAACAGGCAAATCTTACAGAAGTAAGCAAGCAAAGAAAAGGTATGTATCACTGACCTCCTTTTCTGTTCTTTTGTGCTCTGTCATCATGTAGTTCTACACAAATGCAGTACTTACAAATGTAGCCCCTCGCCCACAGTCCTTTTCTTTGGTGGCAGTATTAGCAGGAAGCAAACTCATCTGCAACATGAAAAAACAAATGGTCATTCAGAACATGTCTCTGAGTGATTAATGTTCCCAAACAGTCTGAGCTGGAAGTGTCTTCTCTTCAGACCATCAATGGTTTTGGACAGAGAAGTTTTAACCTCAGGTTTGGTCCATTTCACGGTTAGGGGTAATACCATCAGCCTGCAGCTGTGCTTGTTCTCAAGCCTGTTCCAGGGATCTTCTCTGGATAAAAATGCAAAGATAGCACCATAGAGGCAGCTATCCTGTCACTTAGAAGAAAAGCCTGTCATAGTTCCCTGACATGGCTTGTCTCATGTAGTTTTCCTTGGAAGTTAATCCTGTGAGCAGCACTGTTACTTTCAGATTTTCAGTTTACATGGGTTGGGGAAGAAAAAAACAAAACCACTTAATGTAAGGACCCCTGGCAACCATCTTTCAGTGGTAAATTTTGCTACAGATACAATATGCCAGGGGAAGTTATCTACATGTTAGGTGGTGGGGGAGAATTTGGGGATTCTTCTGACACCATCTTTGGAGGTAAGCCTGTCCCTCACTACAACTTTGTGGGTGGAAGAGGTAGCTCAGATAGCTAGGGGTGTTTCTTTTCCTTTTCATGGAGGAACGTTTAAAAAAAAAAAAAAAAAAAAAGGAAACAAGTGTATGTAACCACATTGAATCTACTATAAACTTTTAGTTTTTATAAGTGTCTTGCAGGTAGCTCATGTGTGTTTTGAGGATGGTAGAAAGGAAGGCATCCATTCTTTCCACGACCAGAAATTTAACTTTTTATTAACCCCTCATTTTGTGGCAGAAGTGCTCCCAGAGGCTGTCTGTTCCTACAGAGCAAATACTCTGTAGTGCAGGTATAAGTGTCCTGTGTCCTGTTCACAAGTGTCCTGTGTTACCCTCAGTCTTGAGGAGTTACTGCAGAAATCTTTGTTTTAGTCTAGTCAACCTAGCTGTTCTCGCTGACTTAGGGTCAGATTAAAGGTTTACAATTTTGGCTGCCTTCATCACATTTGTCGTGGGCCACAGTTAATTAACGCCTGTCATGGCCAAGATCCAGGGCGATAGCACTGTGCCTGTTTCTCCGATACTCTGGATTCTCTTGTGTCTTTGCCAGAAGTGGGCTAACATCACTAGCAGCCCTGTTTCAGTCTCCTTAGCCTCCCCATTTTGTTGTGTGATTGAATCATAACCCATTGCGTCACTTATGTTTAACAAAGCAGCTGACTCCCAGAGTTGTTCTCCCTAGTATCCTCAGGCTGCTATTGTGCCTAAGGCCAAGCAGTAGGACAGAAACTCTCAGGAAATCTCCCTTTGCACCAGAGTCTGATGTGAGCACATTTTCTACCCTTTCCAGTTCTCTCTCTCTCTCTCCCTCCTTCCTGCTCTCCTCACCTGACTATGCCTGTTTTGGTCCTGTGCAATGGGTTAGCAGAGGGTCTAGGATGTGCAGTTCCCTGAGTAGCCACCCTTTAACTTTCTCTTGTGAGGTAGAGCTGAGAAAACCTTCTTTGGTTTCCTCCATTTTTTTTCCCCACTGGCAGTACATAGGATGCACACCAAAGAAAAGATTCCCTATCACTTCTTAGTTGCCCTGGGAACATTTATCTAAACTGGCATCTTAAACACTGTTCTTCAGAGAGATCTCTCCCTGACTCTTCAGACATACTCAAGTGTCCATCAAGAGCCCTTCCCTGGATGGCATGTGAAAGCAGCAGCTACCATTTCCTAACATTCTGCTTTAAGTCTACTGCCTGGTTATTGCTCATACCAGCCATCAAACTGTATTTATTTCAAGCAGAAGTGCATCTGCGGAGGTATTAAGTGCTGTCTTAATATTCTGCATTCCAGGAACATACATGGGAAAGTACATTCCCAAGAGTGACACGAGTAGGCATGGATCTCCCACAGTAGATGTAAATTATTCGGCTCTATTTCTTAAATTTTACTGCAGCTATTTATGATTCACTTCTGTGGTGCCAGAATAAGGGAGCTGCTGTTATTTTCAGACAAGTAATTGGCCCTTCGACCACATAAATCAGTCAGATTTGTTATTGCTACACAAAGGTAGTTTTTGCTTTCATATGCTCCATGTTAAACACAGGTAAACATACAGACTAGGCATGCCTCCCATTGGTACTGCCATCACACACTTTCCAAAACATCCATCCATAGCATCCCTATGCTATAGGAATTCACCAACCGAATTGAGCTTCCCACTGTACACTGCGGGTCCTTCCTTACGTGTTTTCTATTCACCTCCTGAGGTAATGTTTCATTTTGTTCTGGAATTCAAATTAGTCTCCATGCTAAACAATGTTTTTGATTGATACAGATTTTTCTGCCATCAAAAAATATGGTAGGCTCAAATACAATAACAACAGGCCACAGCCAGTAATTAGCAATACAAAGCTTGTTGAATTTATGTTGTTCTTTTGCCCTTCCCATTGTCTTAATCCAGCCAGTCTTTGTTCCTGCTCCCTTGCCAGGAAGCGTGACGTGTCTTTTGGCTTTTCTGTATGGCGCAATGCAGATCTATAACACTGTACAAAAACATTTTATAGACTGAATATGTGTAACCATAAAGAATGGCTGTCTCCAAGGTTAATGGAGTAGTAGAAATGAGATGTAAATAGTTACTGAAGTGAATAGGCAGAATTGAAGGATTTTTTCCAAAGTGCAGATTTACACAGGCTGTGCCTATAGAGAACTTCTGAAACGCAGACTCTATGCAGTTTGCATAATTGGAAATGGATTTCTGAAGTCACTGTTTACATAGCTTTATATGACAAATGAGACTTGCATATTAATTTAACGTTAAAAAGTTAGTCTGGCTCTTCAAGGCAAATATTTCCATATTCAGTATTTAGAAAAACTGAGAAAAAATAAGGGCAGGCTTGGAGTTGTGACAGACATCCATACCATGGATGCAGCTTATGTAAAAAAACATAGTTTGTTGTTTCCAGTAATGATTCATCCTACAAAACAGAGGAAACTAATTTGCTCTTTTAATAAGTTGTATGAAATCAAGTTCATTGCCTTACAGAGAACAGCGAATGGAGAAGAAAACAGCCTGAGTCAAATATTACCAGTGAAAGACAGTAATGTTGTTTTCTTTCCTTTTTGAGTAAAGAAAAGAAAGAAGGGGATTATTTGTTTGTTTTTAGTGTTTCTTGTGCATATGTAACTGTCTAACCTTGTCAGCACTCATTTTCCCCTGCTAAGGTAGATGAGATACCATGGTATCAACTAGATCTTTAATAAAATTCAAACAGTTTTGCAAATGAAATGTTCAGCTGGGGAAACTTTGTTGAATACTTACTGTGACCTGTATTTAGATTCCAGGTATATTCCTCTAACTAATAAGTTTCATTAAGTTTCAGTTATTTACCTTACAAAAACATGAGTAAAACCAATGTAGTTGGAAATTCTGATGTGATTTTAACATAATTTGTGGCCCTTAGTCTCAGAGTGAAATTTTCAAAGGTGCTCATTTTGAGGCCAACATTGTGCCATCAGTCAGTAGTGAGTTCTAGTTGTGTTCCCTTGGAGCATAATGAGGCCAATAGAGAACACATTTGTAAACCCCCCTCCTCTGTCTACAGACTGAAATCACTGTTTAAGAAGGGGCTCATTGTAGATGATTAGTTGAGGAAAAATATTGTAGTGAGAGTGCAAAAACTGTACAGGCAAACTACTTAATGCCACATAAGGAATGGAAAAGTCCCAACTTCATTTGTGCCTCAAAGCAACCTTGCCCATAATTATGTCCCTAGCAAGTGTTTTTCTTTCTAAATCTGCTCTAAAAATGACATTGAAGCGACTTCATAAACTACTAAATATCCTCTTTTAAGTATATCTTCCATGTTATGTTTTAGCTCAGAAAGCTTAAAAAAATGTAGTAGCTTGAGAAAAGTGAACGGTCTGAGATGTTTTGCTATATGTGCTATTGTATTTGGACAAAACTAAGGGCTCCAACAGCAGCTCCAAAAGCCTTTCCTGGAGTAATTCTTTCTTATGACATGTTCCACAATTCAACTAAGACCATGAACATAACAAGAGTTGCAGCATTGAACTGGTAGTGACAGCTTTAATGTGCTGTACCTTTGTTTTTCCTGTTGATTTTGCACATGTTAAAAAAAAAAAAGAGAGAGAGAGAAATCTGTAGAACTTTTGGAATAAAACTGTAGCTGCTGCTGTAGCTAAATTGCTCCTAAGTGTCTAGGTGATAAAAGCCTTCTCCCACGCCTGCCACTCTGAACAACACTATTGTCAGGAAAAGGTATGCATCTTTTTCCAGTAAGAAAAAGGACTGTGATAACATTAGCATTTAGACAAGACACTGAGCTGATGATTGTGAAATGCATTAATGGATGTGTCACTATTTTAAAAGAGCGCATCTAATGGATTGTTTATACATGCCATCTCATCGTACTTATTTATTTATTTTATAGGATATTTTAAACATAAAATTGCATGGATCAAAGTAAAACTCTCCTGTGACCTCCTCACCTCAAGGGCCTGCATTCAACAGAACCAATTCCGGTTTCCAGCCCGTTGCGTATACCACTGAAGGAAAATGCACATACTGAACAGCCACCACTTTTTGTACTTTCTGCCCACCACTCGCCTTGTCATCTTACTAGCAGCTCTGACGACTGCTGAGGATGTGACTAATAGCACTTTCAACCGCACTGACATGAACACGGGATCTGTGCCTGTGGTCATCTCCCGCATCGACCATATTATAGTCAAGGAGGGGAGTAGTGCCTTGATTGACTGCAATGTCCAAGGTAGTCCTAGTCCACATTACAGATGGTACAATTCCAATGGCCGACTGCTCCAAGAGGAAGAGAATAAGGGTAAGATTTTAGTATTCTTAGCAATGTAGACTGTCCTGAGACACTTCTGATTTCAGCATGTTAACTAAAACCCTTAATTTAATGGCCTGACAATGGTGTTTGCCTGCAGGAAAATGTATGAAAGTACACGGGGATCATGGCAGCTATAAATGTGTTGGGCACACCTTGGAAGAAAACAACAATGTTTTTGTGATGTGTTATGCATAGCAAAACATAACAAGAAGCTGAAGTGCTTAAGGTGTGGGCAGGCTTCTTTTCATTGGGAGATTTCAGGTTTGATCTTATTTCCCATTCTTTCCTCTTTGTTCTCTGGCACCAAAGAACATGGAAAGGCTACTTTCCAACTCAAGGAAGGATTCTCTTGGCATATGGGAATAGCTCAGTGGCGTGGTTTCAACACAGCTAATTCCCTGCTTGCCCTCCTGTCTTTATGCATAGTGCCATGGGAGTGTGAGAAACAGGAGATGCCCTGAACGACCAAGAGAAAAATCTATGTAGGGGCAGCAGTTAGAAGGACAAGCCAAGTCTGAGCCATCCTGGCTGCAGTAAGACTCTTCAGTTGTATCTGCCGGAGACCTTCATTTCACGAGCTTGTTTTCCTTAAATGGAAGGTTTGGTGGATAATCCTAGTTATACTTTCAGAGAACATTTGGTGGGGGGGATAAAAGGTATTTTGCTCATGTAATCCTTCCATACTGACTGCTTTGTTCACAGCATGATGAAATAAACTTTTAGTAATCCATACTAAATGCAGGACAGGTTCTCTAACTAATAGCTGAGCTGAGGGAGAACTTTGTTATGATGGAGTAATGACTGACCCAGCTGTATGTGCTACAACATAGTGTATCTGTAACAGCCTACTGCGTTACAGTATTTTACATTTCAGTATTTTACCATTTTCTCTGTGAAGCTAGGGAAGGGAACTACCTGAGCTAGTTAAGCAGACTTTCAGGTATAATTTGTGTGGTCGTGGCAACATACTGCGACTAGTGCTAGAGTGTTTTAGTAGGGCTCACCAACAGAAGTTTTCCCATTTAGTTAGGCATCTAACTTTAAGTCTTTGTGTAGTTGATTGAGAGAAGTAGCTATTAACACAAACATTCGGGTAGGTAAGCAAAAACTTTGACCAAATCAGTAAAAATTGCATATGTGGCATTAAGACAATAAAACTTCAATCTAGACTTTCAATACTGCACTTCCTCCTTTAAGAAACTGATTCTCTTCATATAAGAAATGTTTCCTAGCACAAGACATTCCTTTACTTCGTATGTGGTTAGGCTGACAAAGATGTTGAACTGTTATAAAAAAAACAGCAATGATACCTTTTCTAATCATTGTTTTCTCATTAGGCTTATACTATCGCCAGGATCCGTTGGCACAAAACCAGTATTTGAGTCAGAGTTCAATGCTATTATGTCATTTATAGTAGCTGGAGCCAGGATACATCAGCGAGGCATCTTGTCATTTTACAATGAATAAAGACCTACTTTGCCAACATTGCAATTCCAAGAAATATTTAGCAGCCAATACTGTATATCTTATCCTAGAACTGGAGAAGGAAGTGTCATCTGTTACAGATGCTGACATGTCCACTGTAAGACAGTTTTCCTCAAAATTTGCCTGACTTTAACTGATTGGAGTGATTTTTTTATGGGAAGGTCTGCTTTAGACTGATTTTTTTATTTATTTTATGCTTTTTACTTTCAAGCAAAGTCATTGAACTGTTTTCAAGAAATAAGCTAGGGCAAAGTTAAAAATTCTAGTAAGCTTGAAAACACTAAAGGAGGACAATCAAAAGATGTAATTAAGAATTGTCCATACATGGACTGAAGTAGGGATCTTGTGGGATTATTTTCTATATAGGCTTTTACTGGAGATAATGTAAAAAACAATTTGGGCAAGCCATGTTTAATTAGAAAAACTTTCAAACTGGTAAAAGCCCATAATTGCTCTGAATTAAAAGCGCTTTTTTTGGAGTTTTTTGAGTCTCAAAATTGCCCTCAGATTCTTCCTTGAAAGAAATGAGGTAAGAAATAGAAGAATCTTTTTAACAATGACAAAAGATCTTCCATGAAAAGGATAAAATAAATCACAGAATCACAGAATTGAATGTAGAAGCAAGACATATACCAACATGTGGCAGGACTGCAATCCTTGCCCTGTGATTTATATCCACTGCACTGGCGTTTTGTGTTGTTTTAGTCCTCTAATCACAGATTCAATGTCTTTGGTCAGCTGCCTCAACAGACTTAAATTGCAGTAGGTTAGGTTCAAGGAAATACAACTTTCTTATAGGAAACCTGGGTAAACACCTGAAATCCCGTGATGTGGAAGATTATTGAAACTCCATCACTGACTTTACAGATACCTCTCAGGAATGGCTTGTGATTGTGTTAAGGAGATGGAAAACAGTTGAGTTTGCCTCTGAGCAGCAGCATGTATTAGATGATCTTGTTTGCTTACATCAGCCTATGTTGTTGTTTTACAAGGAAATCTTCTGTATGATATCTCCCTGTGTGAAATATTCAGAAGGCACAGAGGCACTCCTACACTTTCTGGCTGTTCTGTCCACCGTATGAACTTCAAGGGGTGGGTGTACACAAGGCAAAGAATTGATACTAGCCTTTCCTATTGGAGTGGAATGGTGTTTTTTTCCAGCAAAGTTGCAATTTAATAAATTGTATCACACAAATAAAGCAAAAAAATATATATCCCCAGCTCTTAAATGGTAGCAAAATTTGAATAAAGATGAAGCTTATTCAAGGAAGTAAAAATCTAATTTGTTATCAATATATAATGGTAAACTAACTAGCTGAATCTTGAATCGCTTTAGCAGTGATAGGAGTGCTGGATTTCAACATTTTGTGTCAAGATCAGTTTCATAGCTAGATGGTTCTGCTGTGCCAGGTTCAAAGGATATGTACATGCATAATTATAGGTAGCGACCAAAGTTATCAATTATATTACACTGATAGAAATGACTATCTGATTACACTGATAAGAAATGACTTAAAAGTAAAAGAAGCTCTATCATGGTGTGTAGAACTTCATACTGGGAAACAAGATATTGTCTTAGTTTGTCATGGCTTTTTTTTTTCCCATCCATCTTACTCCTCCTGTCCAATTTCCCTTTTTTAACATCGTGCTTCAGAATTAAATTACGAACACCTCAGAGGGCAGGCAGTGTAGTATATGATGTTTGGATTTTAAAGTTTACATTAACAGAATTACGCGAGATACTGTAACAAAACACCAAAAATAACCCAACAAAAATGCAATAAAATGCATTGTCAGGGAATGAAACAATGAGAGCTTAGCAGGTTTTTCTGCCTCACAATCCTGTTGTTACTGTTCTTTGAGGAAATGTGGCATGTGTTTGGGAGGCTTTCTGGGATAAGTAGCCATATCTTTAACTTAACTGACCATAAGATTTTGATAGATGTCATGCATATTAACTAATTTTTTATGAGACTCTTTTAAGGCATGAACTGATAATATATCAGAGAGGGACTTTTTACACAGGCAGATAGTGATAGGACAAAGGGGAATGGTTTTAAAGTAAAAGAGGGGAGATTTAAGATAGATGTTAGGAGGAAGTTCTTTACTCAGAGGGTGGTGAGGCACTGGAACAGGTTGCCCAGAGAAGTTGTTGATGCCCCATCTCTGGAAGTGTTCAAGGCCAGGCTGGATGGGGCCCTGGGCAACCCAATCTAGTGGGTGGCATCCCTGCCTATGGCGGGGGGGTTGGAACTGGATGATCTTTAAGGTCCCTTCCAACCCAAGCCATTCTATGATTCTATGACTCTATGATATTCAAAGTTGATGTCAATGATTTGATAGTGACCTAGCTAGGATCTCAGGGAGAGAAAACTCTTTGAGATGGTAAATTCTTTGTCTTCTTGTCAACATTATTTCCCCCTTCCAAAATCTGAAGCCAGTTTGACAAACCTGATGTTTAAGACTATGATGATCACGTGAACAGAATACTTCTAACTAAGTTATTCTGTCTCCTCTCCAGCAGGAAAATGGTGGTTTCTTGACAATGGGCTACTAAACATTACCAGCGTGTCATTTGAAGACAGAGGTAAATACACTTGTGTCGCATCTAATATGTATGGCAGTGTTAACAATACTGTGACATTGAGGGTTGTCTTTACTTCTGGAGATATGGGAATCTATTACATGATTGTCTGCCTCGTAGCTTTTACCATTGTTATGATATTGAACATTACCCGGTTATGTATGATGAGCAGTCACCTGAAGAAAACAGAGAAAGCAATCAATGAATTCTTCAGAACAGAAGGAGCAGAGAAACTCCAGAAAGCCTTTGAGATTGCAAAGCGTATCCCAATTATCACTTCAGCCAAAACGCTTGAGCTTGCCAAAGTAACACAGTTCAAGACCATGGAATTTGCTCGCTATATCGAAGAGCTTGCTCGGAGCGTACCTTTGCCACCTCTCATTATGAATTGCAGGACTATAATGGAAGAAATTATGGAGGTTGTTGGCCTGGAGGAGCAAGGACAGAATTTTGTACGGCAGACAGCAGAAGGCCAGGAAACCACTGAAACAGATGAGCTCTATATGATCCCAAATGCTTTGAAGCGCAGTGACTCTCCCACAGCTGACTCTGACGCATCGTCACTGCACGAGCCACCTCAACAGATTGCAATAAAAGTGTCGGTTCACCCGTTGTCCAAAAAGGACTGCATGGATGGTCAATCACAAGAAAGCATGCAGTTGGACACCAAGGAAGAAGACACTCCTCAAACACCAGCACTTCCTGCGGAGCCCCCTCCTGAGTCTTCTGCTGAACTCAGTTCTGATGACACAGCATTGGCAAATGACAAAAGTACATGTGTTATATATGAAAGCCATGTATGATAGTTACTCCTGAATCTATGCATAGCAGGAAAATCAGGTGGAGCTCTTTTAAAAATCCATATTGTACTTGCCGCTAAGCCTTACCTGGAGACTATCATAGCAAAAGCATGTATGTGGATTATTTGGCACTTTCTTCTCAGTTTGACTTTAGTTTACCATGATGTATGGCAGAGTAATTGCTAATACATTAATATTAATTGCTCTTTTGAATTAGGAGTATTTCCAAGAAACATTTACCTCAGCATTTTCTAGGTTGGAGTCACCTGTAGTGGCTTCTTGGAAGTCACTGGTAGTATTTGATGTAGGACACTTGAACTTACTAAACGCAAAACTGGTTTTGATTTTCCTCCTTCACTCTCATTATTTCCATCTATTGCATTTTTGCAAATATTGTCTTGTGAATTTGAATTATTGCCCAAGAGGCAGCACTCCAGTAGCCAAATAAAATCCTAATAGATCCCATTTACAAAGGCTGTTTGCCGAGCTGCATTGTGATTTAGAGGGCTATTAAAGAAAGTTAAAATGTTTCCATTTCATTTGAGACCAGGCTGCTTAGGCACAAAGGGAAATAGTTTTCCCTTTTCCACATAATGAAGATGCCAACAAGTGTTTTTTTCATATCAAGAAACAACTTTGAGGTGTATTCTACAGATAGGAAAGCCCTTCAACATCTTATAGAAAGTTGCAGTCAAAGCTCTGCAGGTTGTTTTGCATGTATCTGACCATCTCTGACTTTGTCAGAAATTCATATGGAAAACAGTTGCAAATCTGCAAGATGTCTTGTTTTGTAGTAATTTGGTAGGAGGAAGTATGTGCAGCCCTACTAGAAGACATGCAGGTTCATTAACAGCAATCCTGCAAAATCCAATAAGCAGCTGACAAGTGTGAAATGGCAGAAGACCCTTTTACTGGGATTCTCAATTTTTTGCAGATTCATATTCTGAGGATCAAGCCTAAATTCATCTATAAGCATAAGTTTGAGAATGTTTTATCCAAATTAAAAAAAATCAAGTGTGGTGTGAAATTACAATGATGATCACACAAACTGTTTACTGTGTTATAATTTCTTTGGTATTTTAAGAACCTCCTACATATGTAGGATGTTCACTACTTGAGAACATGTGACTCTACCCCAGTAAAGCTTTAATGATTACGGCAATTGTGGCATTAAAAAGGATCAACATTTATGCCAGGAAATGCCAGGAGAGGGAGGAAAGCGATAATTTCTAATGCAGACAGACAATAAAAAGGACCTTCTCTGGAGTGAGTCTGAAAAGAAGGCACTTACAAGGAGGAGTTTTTCTAGGCTTAATAGCATATTACTTAACTATGACACATTTAATTTGGAACTAATGAACAATCACCTGATAGTTTTTAATAAAGACTGTAATATAAGTAGATACTGAAAATAAATCTGGAATCTAGTATATTGCAGAAAAACAAGTCAGGTAGGTCTATGAGGAGATGATGCGTGGATGGCTCTCTGAATGTTTTATTGAAGTAGCCACATCTACATGTGTCCTTCGGAGGTAATCAGCTATATTAACTGCACAGGTCATTGAGACCAAGCAAAGTCAATGTTGCAGCTATCTAAAAAAAACACTGATAACGGACTGAGGTTTTTTGTGGACTTCTTCATACTAAAGTACAGAGCTTCAGTAGCGGTCTAGTACAGGAACACCCTGTGGCTTACCTTTTTATGGTTATTAAAAAAATAGTTGTTCAATAAAGGACTTCAGATTTTGCGATGAACTTGTGAAAATGACAGCAGTTCACCACTGTGGCAGGCATCTATACAAAACGCATTTGCACATACCCAAAAGGAAACATGCAAGGTCAAGGTCCCCTTTAGGAATGTGGCTGGAAATATTTTAGCAATATCAATCTAGAACACAGGGTAGAACACCATGAGGAACCTCACTTCTGACCAGTGTGATTGAAAACACTTATGATGCAAACTTAATTCCTTGTCTGATTCCAAAGTACATTTCTGTTTAGTGTTCACATAAGTTTTTCTTCAAGTCCCTTAATTTGCTTCTAGTATGAAAAAGGACGAGGGCAAAAACAAAAGCAGGAACTTGCACTAAATTCCCTTCATTCACCCTAATCTCCTGAAAAGAGGCATCTTGATTTTATGCCCAGCAGTTACAAACAATTGTAATTAATTTTGAAGTTACCTGCTTGGTGCCCAACTAAGATTGCTCAGATGAACAAGGATGTTCTCCTTCAAAGCATAAAAATAACTTTAAAATTACCCTTAATAATTTAAAAAGTTTCAAAATTACCTTATTGTATTAAACTACAGTATTTAATTTTAATAGTATTTTAATTATGATTTTTTTACAGTGCAGACCAAGCCCCTTCATATATTTATATGGTGATTGGATACCAGGCAGCTCTGATCCTGATTGTTGCCCAATGTGTTTATTATTTATTTATTGAGAAACGTTGAAGAGCAAACAATCCCCATGGTTTTCTTTAGTGTCTCTGTGTAAACTTCCTTGAAGATACAGATTGTGTTTTTTTCCAAAGGTTGCCCACACAGAGCATATATTTAAATACAAACATATTTTGTGAACCATTTATGAGCCACAGTTATTTGGATTAGATGCATGTAATAGGTACAGTGCTGAATTTCCGCTGTCGCAAGGTCAAAGGGAACTTCTCCTTCGACTTTGCTGGAGCTGGAGCTGCTCAGAGCTGAGAGTCCACAGGTAGGACTGGTCTAGCCAGTCCGCTGTGATGCCTTTGCTGGTATTGCCGGAATAAAAACAGAACAGCACTGTATCTAAAGAAATACAGATTGTAATGGTTCTGTTTTATATATTTGATCTCTTTTCATGTATCTTTATGCATCTATTATATAACACCTGAAAGCTTAAAGCTTTCTACATGCTTTCAGGTACTTCTTTTGTGGGAGATGTGTGGGCAAAGATCCAAACCTCCTTTTCCTCTTTCAGATTTTCTGGCTGTGCTATCATAAAGTAGGCAATTGTGTTTTGCAGTGTTTCCTAGGGAATGGCTATTTTATGTTGCAAGAACACTGTTAACAAATACAAAATTCATGATGGTTCTAAGGAAACGTTAACATTTGCATTGTTACGTATTTTCATGCGCCTTAAGCACTTCAGGGACATTAGGTGATCTGTTCTCATATTTGGACTATGCACACCTTTTGTTACATTGTTTTATTTATCACATCTCCAAGCAGGAATTGTTCTTAAAACACTTAGCATCTGGAAAATCCTGTCCAAGTGAATTTGCATTTTAAAAGCATAAGGAACACCAGGACAGGTTTAGAAAGGAAAATAGATTTGCAGGATATACTTACACCACTTAAAATACTTCTTCCAGAATTTCATGAAACGTGACTAGATTTCTGCAGCACAAGAAATCAGTGTTGGGTTTGATTTTTGACACTCATTACTCTTTTTGCACTAGATGTAAGACCATATTAACCAGAATGCTTCAACATAGTACTCACTATCTACTGACTCAACATTTTCTTTCTGAGCAGCATTTGTTTACTGCTGACCCTCTTCTGTTGTCTGATTTGAGTATGCTTGCGATTAAATCTCTAACCCTTCAGTCATTTTTTAAGATTGTCATTTAAAAATTTTTAAAAAGCGTAGATCAGCATTTTTATGCAGGTTTATTGGTATTAGGTGAGGCATAGCAGTTTGCTCCTGTGCTTAAAAATTACTGTGTAATCATAACTCTTGCAGAATGGCACATACGGGCAGATGTTGATTTTTTTAAATCAGTGCCTGTTTTATTCTAATGTACATACTATGTCAGTTCCTCAATTTGCAATTACCTTTTGACAAAAGTACTGTAACATAATCAGGGCTTTCTGACCTTAAATTTGATTCAGAGCAATTAATTCTGAAAAGTGTTAAGTGTTGAATTTTAAAAATTCTCATGGAGTATCTTGGCAGCATGCTATTTTAAAAGTTGGCCTCTTAAGTATGCCATACTTTGTGGGACAACTGAAAGCTTCTTAGATGCAAAGGAAATGCTTGCACTAAAGTATCTTAAGTTATATTTCATTTATTATGAAATCCTTCTTAATTTTACAAGAAATGTAAGACAAATATGAATGTGTTCTTTTGAGAAGCAGCTATGGTATTTTGATTTAAATAACTGTTATGATTTTATAGTTCACAGCCGAAAACCACAAAGAGACCAGTTCATGCGGAAGTGGCAAAATGAAATGTGATCCAGCTTGTAAATTGATCGTTGTTTCAATAAAGAATTTGCACAGAGTATGCTGAGTTTGTACACGCTCAAAAAGATGGTGATTGCCTAGTAAGAGTATGCCAAGGCTACAGTTCAAATGGAAGTAAACTATGTCGTTCATTGTACATCTGATAATGCATCAGAAACTTTGATCAGGAGAAACAGTTATTTGCCTAGATAGGAAGCTTTAATAAAGCTTTGAAAGGGAGCTGTTGTCATTATTCAGAATACAGACCCAATTGTTAATTGGTGTTGTTATTAATAGTCTGGGTTGCTCATGTATGTAGCATCTTCTCTCTGGGAGCATGTTGGCACTTCTGCATGTAATCCAGCAGACTTTTTTGTCGGCTGTTTCCTTTCTGAGCACTGTCATGGGGCCTTGCAAAAAGTCTTGCTGCTCTTTCAGAATTAAGGCCAACAAAGCCTCTCCTCTCCCAGAGGCACCAAGGTACGAAGACAGGTGTCAGGGTACCAAGACAAAATAGAAGCGTGGATGGCCATACCTTCCCCCATTCCTTCATCCACCCTAAAAGGACAAGGTGAAATGTCTTTCTTTTCCCACAGCAGTTGGCCTATATCACTCCCTAACAGTCCCTGCAGGACTTACTAAAAGCAGACACGCTAATACCTTGTCCTGGCTCTGCTGGTGCTACGTGAGTAGCAGCCAGTGACAGTTACTGACAGAGATGGAGATGGGGGGAGTTGCTCTTTCACACGTGAAAGATTTGCTCTTGCCAGCTGCCTGTTCTCCTAGGCTGAAAAACATAACCAATAGCAGGGAAACAGTAGCTATTTGTTTCATGTGTTTTTAATCTACAGTGTTTTATGTTTTAACTCTGCTCTTTGAAAGGGTAGTCCAATTTTGAAAAATATTTTCAAAATGCATTTTTATTCAATGGCTTCAGTTGAGTTAATGGTGCTGAAAAACTTCCACAATTTATCCACAAAAAGATATCAAAAATAGTGAAGGGGTCATAAAAACAGAATACATATGGCCAGAGCCATACGCTATTTTATTGTCTCAGCACAGGACCCTGTCTGTGACTGGGGTAGTTTGATATGCTGTGGCTTTTTTTATTTTTTATTTTTTTAATATAGATCAGCACCACTTCAGGCTACTCCCCTTCAGCATGCTGAACAACTCGAGCAGCTTTCTCAGAGCATTCTGCAGGAAGGCAGGGTACCGCCAGCACCTGGTCCTCCTGAGCTGGCGGATCATGCTTACGCTCCTGAACACTGTGAAACAGGCTCCTGCCAGGGCAGGTGTTTCTTATGAAGAGACGGTATCTATTGTGTGGAGGAGACCACCTTATATCCGTATCAACAGAGGCACTCCAAAACTAAATGCTGCTGAGGGGTGGTATCTCGACAGAGAAAGATGGGGATGGGCAGGGGGGTCTCCGCTCTCCTGCTGAGACTGGAGGCAGGGAAAGCTGGTGCGTAGCTCAGGGCCCAGCTACTTGCAGTGCCACAGCTCCGCTTTCCCACAGAACTGAACCCTTTTGAGTTCATATCCTGCACCAATGCCTGGAATAACTAGCTTAGAGACTTCAGAATCAATTCCTTTTTGGTGTCCATTTCTTCCATGTCTTCCTCTCCTCCTGTCTTAACTTCCTGCTCTTTTCTCTGTCCCTGCCAGCTCTGCAGTGCTACTTCTGGAATGAGAAGTC
The DNA here is from genome assembly GCA_013399115.1 of Anseranas semipalmata. NCBI lineage: Eukaryota > Metazoa > Chordata > Aves > Anseriformes > Anseranatidae > Anseranas > Anseranas semipalmata. The sequence goes on along the minus strand of VXAA01005342.1, from coordinate 204,096 downwards.
TCAGAACAGAGCAGAGGTAGCGCTTGGGGCAAGTGTTTCTGCATTCCAGGCACCTCTGTTCCAAACTGACTTTTCGTAAGTCCTGACATGGACTTTTTTTCCCCAGCTGTACCAGGCTCTAATGCTATGTACTATATTTAGCTCTGGCTCCCAGGCCCAAACTGAGTCATTAAACTCTTACAGTAAAGGCTGACTCATGAATCCATGATACAAGTCTATAAGCTGGTCAAAGACAGTGACATGAACTGAAGCTAAGATACTGATTTCTTTTACAATATTATAATGTATGGCAGCAACCAATGAACGCGGCAGACGTAGGACACTCAAGTTATATAGGGAGAAGTTATTTCATGCCACAGCAAGGAGAGACGAGAATGAGCATTAACAGCCAGCCTTCTATAGCATGGAGAGTATCTGTAAAACTTTGCTTATGATTTAAGAGAAATTTAACATCAGTATCAAATCCATTTGCCATTCTATAGCCACCTTCTATTTTGAGAACAGATTCCTGTTACATCTACTCTGACCAGACTTCTCCTGTGTGGGCAAGCACTGCAGGCAAGGAAATACTGCAAGAGTTACCAGAAAGAGCCTCATCTCCCTCACCTACCATTTCTGAAATTATTTTCAGGACCATTTAGCTATGTGTCTTCTTCTCTTGCATAGGTTTTGGTTATACCACCCAATTAAACACTCGTATTAACAGCTCAGGCCCCGTCATTCTCAACTGATAATTACAGAGAAGTAAAATAAATAAAGTAAAAACTTCCCTCTTCCTGAAGCCTCTTATTGTTTCTCCCTAAAGATTAGCCCAGACAGACTCCTGAGTTGTTTGGGTGTCCTTTAACACCTTCCTGCCTGATGATCAGTACCTTAGTCAGAAAGCAGGATTCAAAGAAAACAGCAGCCAGAAAACAAAGCTCCTTCCTAAGGAGACAAGCATGGATCATGCCTGTTTAAAATGCTTCATTATCCTTCTCTCTAATATGTGCAAGAGTAAACAGCCTCAGGAAAAGATTTTAAAAAATAAAAAGAAATTTAAGATTAAAATGGAAAATTTTTCTCCTCACCCAAAACATCCAGAGGTGACTTTATCTTCAAAGTACACTAAATTCTAACTCAATCATTTTTTTTTCATTTGTTTTTAAACATACTCAAATGGAGGAAAAGGAGATTCCTAAAATCAATGAATTTTTAAGTTCCTAACCCCAAAGTAAATCATTACAAAAATAGGAAAAATATTGCCTGAGAGTCCTTCTCTCAGGATAGCCTTTAGCAAGAAAGATATTTCTAGTCCTTTTTATGGTTCTGCTTAGGTGACTGCAGCTTCCTTAAGGGACTCGTGGAAGCGCATTTCTCTTCTGGTATCTTCTTGGTTAAATATTCTCTACCCTATGTAATCTCTTCTTTGTGTATAAAAATAAATATTCCACTGAAGGAGATTTATCTTCTTGCTTCTTTCCCCCAGGGTAGCACTCCATTTTGATACCTTTCTTGTGTTTTGCTCTACTGTTTGGATTTTGTTGTTTGCCCTAAAATTCCTCCCTTTTTAAAATAAATTGGAGGATCCTAATGGTTTTTTTTTTCAGTGGGCTGTTTGGGGGCAGGATCACTCACACCCATCTGTATAATTCAATGTTCATTATGCAGATGTACAGTAACTACTGCTAGGTTGGTGCATGCTGAAGTAATCAATAACCTGAAGTACTTTTGCAGATCAGCATTAATAGAACAGGCAAAAACACCATTCCTTAGACAGAGGTGAAATAGAAGTGTCCTCAGTCACATATTGGTGTGTGAATATTGTTATGTTCTTTTGGTTGGTCACTTCAAAACAGTCACATATGATACATCCCGGCCTTAAGTAACATGTTTCTTTTTGCTTAGCCTCCCACCACGGATGGACTAACGCACGTGCACAGTTCCTCCACTTGTACATCAGCTATCCACTATTGGTTTATCTTGTTCATTGAACAGCTTGCGAAGTGCAGGGGCCTCTCTAAATTAGGTATTTTTGAAGAGACTGCAGACAGCTTGGTGGTACTATGTAAATGATATGCATTTCAAACGCACTGATAAATGCTTTTTCACATTTTTTAAACTGAAATGCTGAATTTCTGTGTAGGCTGGTATCTAAATCTTAAAGAGTCTTTTTCTGTATCCTTTTAACTAGAAACTCAAGTTTTTTGTAAGTATGCAGTAAAATGACAGTAATCTGCTGCTGAATAAAACTGCTTTTTGGAACTAATTTCTACATTTTGTAATCCCTGTGTAATCTCTGCTAAGCATAGAGCTCATTCTTTAACATATATGCCACAAATGAGGTGAAAGGCTCCACATCGGAGTTATTCATGTAGTCTGCATCAGACTACTAGTTATTTTATTAGAATATATAATATACTTACCCTGATGCTGTAACTCCTGTTGCAGTTATTAGAAAGAGCCCCAGAGCACCAGCCGATGTTATATGATACAGCATCACTGAGAACTATGTTCCTACTCTACTATACAATTTCAGAAGAATAGCTCCAGAGAAAACCCATCACTTCTCAGCAGGGAAGCAGGGACAGAAAGCCTCTGGAGTACCCACGTTTTACACGTTTTTCAGGAAAAACAAACAAACAAACAAAAAACACTTCAATTATTGGTGGTCTTCCTTCTAAAATTGATGCAGGAGCTAAAACATCACCAAAGACGAGCTCATTGCAGCATGGAAACTCATCACTCCCAGTAATTAGCAGTCAGTTTTCAGACAGTAGCTAAAGATGCTGCTCAGGGTAGCCTGTGATACTATAAGGAGGCAAATACTATGCCACACCCTGTAAATTGGCAATGTACAGATTACGGATAGCGTCACAGGACGCAGTCCCCAAACTATAGAGTTCAGGTTATAGCACTGCCTCCAAATTTGGAGCCTCTTTCCTGATAGCGAAGGGCACTGCAAGCATAACCAAAGACCCTTTTGCTAGGACTCACTTCCTTTTGGCTTGATACTGTGACCAAGGTACCCCTCTTCATTTGCTCTAGCACTGCCCTGTAGTTCTTCATGGGAGACTAAACACGGGTTCTTCAGCCAGGCAACTGCTGAGGAAGACCATGCAAACACACGCTGTAGTGGCAGATGTGAGCTTGCTTTTGTACTGTACCAGATAAAGACTCTCCCAGAGGCCTGCCAGCATTCAAGTGGAACTATTCTGTGCTAAAGGAGGATGTGCGGAAGCTAGACACCTCAGCATAATTTAATTGATTCAAAATTGCTGCCTGGTTCAGCCTTATTCAGATTCTTATTCTGTAGTGGCAGGATCCTGGCTAGATTTAACAAAGTACAGCTTGACCTATTGCTATGTTGTAAAAGAGAGTTTTATAAGATTTTTTTAACCTTTGAAAATTGAGCAATGAAGGGTTAAGAGAACACAGATTCCAGACAATCACAACACTTTCTTCTCACAATGACTTAAACTGTATTCCATATCTATTTGCAGTTTGCAGAACAAACACAGGATATCCTAGAAAAATCAATATTTTCTCAGCAAAGGTGGTTGTCCTCCACTTGCCTCCAGGTAACAACATGAAAGGTTTTATGGCATTGTCAATTAGCAGTATTGATAGCAAGTGCTTTTGATCAGGTAACCTGTTTGGAAAGCAGCTACACCAGGAATTCCCAGTTTGTAAATGAGGTCTGTTGCCTTTGCATTGACCTAGCATATAATGGATTATAAAAGGTCATTTTTACTGGAGCAGAATTGGATAATCTTTTAGAATTCTGACCTACTGCTGCACATTTTCTCTTTTCTCTTAAGAATTTGCTATAGGACATAACATGTATAACATGTACATGTATAACATGTACAACATGTACAACATGTACATGTATAACATGTACAATATGTACAATAACATGTACAACTCCATGCAATTAGAGAGATTTTATTCAAATACAGAATCAGTCTTCCTTCTTTTCTTTTCTTCTTTCAAAAGCTGTCATCAATGCAGCCACACTGAGATAGATGCTGGTAGCATTTCTGCCCACTTCAGCCTAGACCACACCACTTCATTAGAGTGCTGAGAATTTGCTGGCAACGGAGAGGCCAAAGCACGCATTCTCAAGGGACTGAAAGGAAAATGTTCCACAAATGCCAAGCTGGAACTTGGCACCGTGGTCACTCAGCAAATGAATGGCACTGTACATAATAAACAAGCAGAGAGAGGGAGCTTAAATTCTAAATACCCTCTTGAGAAAAGATAGAAAACAGTTCCTAGGAACAGAGAACAAAAGCCATCAGAAAAGTAAGACATTGATTTTTGTCATGAATGACTTATGATTATGGCTATGTGGTTGGAAAGGAATGGAAGATTCTGCAGTACAAAGCACTGCATTCTTTAATATCTTGTGCGAGATTTCATTTACACTCGTCAGATAAAGCACAGTATCACATTTGTTAGATCTGTTGGGCTCAAATATTATATTTTACACGTTAATCCGATTATCTTTCTGTTTCACTAAGTCCTTAGATGACATTAATGTGCCATCAATTAATAAATGCTCCTTTCAATTCCACGTATATCTGTGTAGAGGAAAATACAGTTTAGAATAGCCATGAATTTCCTACTCAAATGACCTGATTCAAACTGAAACAGATCAAACTGCAATTTTGTTTCTGCATCTCTCGCATTTTTATTATGCAACACACAAACATTAAAAATAAGAAAATGTATGGCACAGAGCTTAGGCTGCCAGCTGGCTACCTGACAAAACAACAGATTAAGCAAAGTAGCAGGATCTCTGATCCAGCAGATGAACAACCTTTATTTTGCCTTCTGCATATTAACACAGTTCAGATTTAAAGGGAATCTGCCATGACCCACCTGCACTTTAGCTCTACAGTGCATAGCACTCCAGATATTCCCCAATCTGTTACCCCACCCCATCCCCTCACCCCATCTTTTATGCTCGCTATCCATTACCAGTTCAGGGGTTCTTGCACTCTTAGGAAAGCTTTCAAAACCTTATTCTGTACAGAAACAGGAGTCAGCCTCCTCAGACACCAAAATTTAGCCTTGTTCTTTATCTCAGAAAGGCTTTAGTCCACATCCAGTCCCATTTTCTTAAAATAAAACCAAAGATTAATAGAAGGTGGAAAAGCTCACCAAATAGGCATCTTCAGTCTTAAATAGTAACACTAAACCACGACTTTACAAAGTCACAGTCTGCTCTCTTTTGTTTTCCTTGACTTTTGCAGCTTTCCTTTAGAGCTCTTGACTTTCTAATTTGGAGGCCTGAACTACACCCCTTCACCAGAGGAATCTGAGTCCAAGTTTGTCTTCTGCTTTTTCTTGCACTTACTTGACGCTTGAAAGAAAGCCAGTTGTGCAGTTAGGCCCAGATCCAGAAAAACACATAAACATGTGATTTATATATATGAATAGTACCATTGTGAAAGGTGTTGGCTCTTTCCCAGTATTTGCCATCAGTCTTTTCTCTGCTATTGCTACTTTGTTCCCCATTACTGCATGTTACCTCTGTTTATTCCAAAATTTGTTTGTAAACTCAAAATGGGGTACAGGCTATTTATAGGATCATCCCCAGGTCTCAGAGGATAAGGCTCTCAGAAGAACTGGGACATAGCACACACATACAACTGTGTTTGAAATAAGATGTCAGAAAATTCTCAGCACTGCTTTTCATCTCATGGCATGGATCAGGACAACTATTCAGCTAGCTTGCTTGCTCAGCTTGGAGTGTTAGGAAGATTATCTTGGTAGTTACTTAGGGAAATATCACTGCATGTCTCAGCAGAAGTAGTGAAGATTTATGAGTTATAATACAGTTGGGACTTCATGTGCTAAATACTCTAAACTACTTAAAAATAAATAGTGTGGATTCTATGGTATGATGAACCTATTAATACTTGATTCATCTATGAGCAGTGGTGTGTACTTGGAGGAAAGATGTTTATAACATGTTTATAACAGTCCCACAGGTAAAATAAACATTTAGTGGTAGATATTAACTGAAACCTATCATTAACATAAATTCTTCTGGGAACAATTTCATATAATCAAATCATCCCAATTATCCTACTTTAGGCTTAGGAATCCCTGTTGGAGATTCCCATATATTGAACCAGCCATTTAAAAATACTGATGTGATATTTACTCTAAAATGCTAGACATGAACACTTTGCAGATGTGTCTGACACAGTACATCTTCACACTAAATGATCTGAATCCTACGGTCAGTATCACAGAAACACTGATGTTGGTGAAGTGCTCTTCATCATTACCTTATATAAACTCTAATGGGAGTTAACAGTGTGTCTCAGGGAGGTGTTCAAGATCTTGAAGTCAAAGTTCTGATAGACCCATCACATCTAAGATAAAACATACCAGAGAGAGCTTTCTGAGATTAAAATCAGAAAAGAAAGCTGAAAGTTTAAAGAGCAAATTAAAAAATCAGTATTGAATTAGTGACTTGCAATGCATGCAACATCATCGGTCTCATTTGCAGAGAAAGGCATAATGATTTTTGAGAGAATTTTTGCCTCAGCGGGGCCTAAAGGGTAAAGGACAAGAAGCTGATCTTACTGTAAAGGTACATTCACTGCTGTTGTCCTAATAAAACAAATAGTTGCTCAAAACCTGACAAAGCAAAAAAACCCTAAATTCAATATCCTTGCGGTGTTTAAAAAACAGACTATGTCCTTTTGTGTTAAAGCTCATTTGAGTCGAATCTTAAATCAGCCCATGTTATAGTGCTGGCAACTTACTAAACGTTTCTAGGCAACAGAAAGAAAATAGCAAAAAGTAAACAATTCAGATATACTAATAAAGAACAAAGTGGTACAAAAATAAAACCCATTTTGGTATGGAGCTCCTCACTTGTAAGCAACATTAACTCCTTTTGTTTCATGCACAACCAGAAGTACAGCGTCTCACAAAACAAGGGGCAGTGTTTGTCTGAGCGTTTCTTGGTTGTGTTATTTTCACAAAGGATTCTCATGTTTCTTTACAACACTTCAGCAGACAATTGCTTCCAATTTCAGTCAACCTGTGAAGACCACCACAGAGCCTCCAGAGACCTGGTGAAGTCACTGAGGCAGGATCTGAAGGTCCCCCTCCGTTACACATCCCTCTGCCACCTCTGGCGGGGGTTAGGTGTTTCCCTATTACCGCTCTTGTGTGGCCTGCATACTGGTGCAGAGTCTGTTTTTTGTGTCTGATACATGAATTTTTTTTACTGCTGTGGCAAACTAGAGGTGCTGACATTGCAGTTCATGCCAGCCAGGAGCAGTTGCTGACTGTAGCAAACTCCTCTTGGGCCACTCAGAGCCCAAGAGCGCTCTCCATTTTTTTCTGGTCGTCAGCGAGCTCTGCCATGAGCTCTAACCTGTCACCAGAAAACCCTTCTTCCCCTTCAGACCCCAGTAATACAGTAATACACTCTTTCCACCTGGACTGTGCAGCTGTTCCACTTTGGATACACTGCAGAACACAGAGGCACTTGCTCCAATGCCCCAGATGCCTCCAGTTATGGGTTTGATGGTTTTAGAAATACTACAGTTCTGGGTGTGGAATGTCTTATCACCCAGCTACTTGGAAATCACTCTTACCACAAAACAAGTTAAAGAAAGATGCAAATAAAAGCATCTTTCTACCTACATTAACTTTAAATCACAAAGGTTTCTTTCTCTCTCCTTCATGGTACAGTTGAACAGTTGCAGATTTTCCTGACAAAAGGTTGCCTCTTTCAGTGACACACACATCGCAGCTAATGATCACTACAAAACACCCTGCTGTGCAATGATAACCTCTATAAGCTGCCTGCTATTTAAAATTCTGCTGGGGGTCCATAAAACTTATTTTGTTTCCTCCTTATCCAGTACATCAGCTGACCATTTCCACTTTGTTAAAATAAGCACTATTTCACTCCCCTGGAGTTGAAAAATATCTCTTTGCCAGATGAGGTTCTGTGCTTGACTGGCTAATTAACAACTTCTATCAACGAGGGGTAAAATTCTTCCCTTGCCCCTACTGATTGATCAGTGCACATTTCAGTTCAAAGCACCTCCCCCCGACCATTACAGTCCATAATCCATATTTGTAAATTTGTTCTTAAAAAGTTTTATATGGCTCATTACTAGCTCTATATTGCAACCATGATAATAATGTCACCACTTTGGGCTGACAACTGGTTTGGGATGATTAATCCTCATCTTCCTTCTTCAAGCCACCCTGTAAACTGACTACACTAGTAAGAGGCACACTGTCCTGGGATACAGGAAGGCATTTTTCAGGAGGCTGGATTTAAATTTCACTTCTCAAACTGCTGCGCTCTTGTTCAACTTAGTGCATGTTGAAAGTGAGTTAAGCTAAAAATGAGAAAGTCATGCTAATTATGAATAAAAATACCCACATATGGAGTTACTCAGGAATAGCTGTTCTTGAATAATGTCACATAAACAAGCCTGGGACATATTTTTAAGGTTTTCTTTACAATTATGACAAGTAGGGCCTTGTGACTTTTTTTTCTTTGCTTTATTTTGTTTTCCTTTTTTTTTTTAATTAAAACAAAAATTCTGTGGCAGAAAACTTGATTCAGATAAATTGTTCAGAAAGTTCATGAGTATTTATATCTCTGAGTCCTATCCCAAATTTCTAGTAAAAGATATCCAGTACAACGCAGCTAGAAACCCAGAATAGTTTTCCACATTCCTGCGAGCAGAGAAAGCGATACAATTTAAATGGCAGCACAGGAAGTATTGAGTCAGCACACAATGGGAACAAGATGCTGGTTGCTGATGTTAGCTCGGTGACTCAGGCACCATGGCAGGATTTCCTTCCATCTAAAAATTCTTTAATTGGAGTGGATGATGAGGCATCTGTTCCCTCTCGTTTGGACTCAGCACAGCCCTCTATGGAAAGACACAACTGTTTTGGGAAACAGACAATGGAAAATCTTTTTGACAAAGTACAAAAGGCCAACAAACAGCAGAGCCGAATCCATTCCTGACACCCCTCACTAACTTCAGTGGCACCGTGGCAGAGATTATTATAGCCTATGTGTTAGATGCTCTGCTACAAACTAAAAGCATTGGATTAATTTCACTGGCCTCTTTCACAGAAGCAGCTAGCAGTTAGGACATCTGCCTATAGGTTAATGTTCCACTTCTAGGAAAATGTTGCTAACGTTTTTCTTAGGAAGACATTTGGTTCTTGAGCCTTCCCCTCCTTCCCTGGCCCATCAGAAAATCTGTTTGTGCAAGTAAGGCACAGAATTACATTGCTGCAGTGGAAAAATAGGAAAGAAGTTCTAAGACAGATAACTTACAGCCTGTACAATCTGTACCACTGTGTGTGTGCAGAGAGTAGGATAGGGCAGAGAGCAGGGCAGGCATCTTAGAAGACAGTAAGGAGCACTGAAGCAATTCCAACATATGCTTAGGGCCTGCTTATTAGATATTTTATTAAAGGTACAAAGTCTTTTAACTTCCACACAATCATACTCCAGCAATGAACTAACCAAATTTAAGGAGGAAAAGCTACATACGCACACTACAGACACAGAAGAGGGGATGAGTTCTGAGGGAGGCCAATATCCACCTGCTGTAAGAGCTGCCTTCCATCACCTACAGCACTCTGCAGTGCTGACTTTGCTGGACACCAGTGCAGCAGCCAACAAGCTCAGAAATCACTGGGCTCATGTTTTGCCCAGGAGTATGAAGTGTTTTGAGGGGAGGTAAGATGCTGCCATTCTCTCAGGTTCTACAGAGTCAAGAATTCACACACAAACATTACGAGGCCACCCAACAAAGACTACAAAATCACCCCCCTGAGATGATCAGAGGTGCCTATACTGAAGATACTTTGTACCTCAGTGCACTAAAATATGGAAATTATGCATTCTAATGAGATCTTGCAGTGAAACTTGACAATAAAAAAGGGGGTAGAGTGTCTTATAAGACACATTTACAGACCAATTTGCTCTGTGTTAGTTTTGACCTGAGGTTAGCAATACTGTCCGGAAACAGTATTAACATTTGTAGGAAATGTAGGTAATGCCATAGTACTTCCCAGTTTTATTGGAGGCTGGTATAACCACAAAGTGTAGCAGGTACACATATTACTCAGGGTCCTTAACTCATAATCCTAAGGATAAAGCTTTCTGAAAATTCCTGAGAAAGCCTAATTTTAGTCAGTTTTCCAATAAAAAGTGGTAAACAGAAAGCAAAGAATTGGAAGTAGTAACAGAACCATGTATATTTTTATATCACTACTATTACAAGTACACAGAGGGATTAGAGTGCATGGGATTTTAAGCAGGAGAGGATCTTCACAATATTGTCCTCCTCGAGCTCCATTAGGAATTAATGACGCCTCAAGCAGTATTATCTCTTGCAAATTTCTTTCTACTGCTGCTTCTTCACAACTATGGCAACATCACGGCTCTGCCCAGCCCATGCTATTAGGGGAAGGGATCTGTAACAGAAACAGAAAGGCACCAATTCCGTGGGGACATCTTACTGATCCACGCGGTGCTTGACTCCATTAACCGCGTATCTGGGATTCCCAGACTGTAACATTCCCATGGAGTGCTCCATCTTCCCTAAAGCTTGGAGGGGACAGCAAATATCAGCTGAGCCTCCTGAAAAAGTCTGTCTTTGTTTCCCTTCCTGTGGGACGTGGTTTCAGGGGTACAACAATACATGTCCTTGCATACACCTTTAATTGAGCTCAGATTCATTCTGTCAGCAAAATATTAGGCTTATCAGACTAAATGGGTGAGAAAACTGCAGAATTAATGGAAGCACTCAACCTCTTCTAATTATAAACTGCATTAAAGTTTTATGAGAGAAACCATACAAAAAATGCTTTGCTTTCAGTGCATTCTAAAAGCAGCTAACTTAGGTTGGTCAGTTGAACTGATCAGGCAAACAGAAACTTAAACCAGCAAAGTAAAAATAGTCATGCAAGGGTGAAATCCCCCATCAATCTCTGAGCAGAACAAAAACAAAGACAAAAGCTGATTACTGGCTCTAAGAGGTAATAAAGAACACGCTGCTGTTTCTTAAAAAAAAAAAAAAAAAATCTAATTCTAAAGCAAATGGTTGTTCCAAGGCACTACTTCCAAGCACACACATTTGTCTTCTGCTCATTTTATTTATCTGCCTTTGATACATCAGCTGATGCTGATTTTTATTTATATTACTCCATTTATTTATGCAGTCCCAACTCAGATCCACGTCCCGGCTGTGCAGTACAAACACATACATAATAAAACATCAACTCTGTTCCAGAAAACAAAGAACTTGAGGGCTAAAAAGGCAAGGCAATAAAACTGGAAGACTCAGAACACCATTTCACATGTGGGGAACAGAGGCACAAGACTATGATCCTCCACTGGGAAATGGCAGGGATGTTTTGTCACTGATTTACATAGGGACAGGGCTGCATTTTACATAGTGTACCCAAAGGGATATGGAACATCCAAGGCAGAAGGGAGGCCTGAACCCCAATCCACTGCACACCATTCAGAGATGCTGCTACCCTTTCTCTGTTTACCAGCACAAAATACTTTTGCATACCATAAACACCTTACACATATATTATATTACAGTACATAATGTAATGTATGACTTATAATACAGTGTTTACATAGTCTCTAATGTACAATACACATTACACTTACTTCAATAAAAAGCAACCTCACAGCCAGTGCTTTTGTGGTATTTATTAGAAAAAAAAACAGTATTTATTTTTTTTCAGTATACCCAGTAATTTGGAAGTGCCAGTACCTGCTGGTTCACTTTAGAGAAAGAGACAATTTGCTGTTGCTGATTTGTGACAGATGCTGATAGGTTGGCAGGTGGACAGCCACCCCTTCAGATCTGTGATTTTACCTTTTGAGAAACAAGAATTGTGCACAGTAAAAGAGAGCATGGGCTCAAATGATCTGACCTCCATCCTCAAATCCGGTACTTAAAGAAGTGACTTTAGAGTCAAGGGGTGGCCTATTTTACCAGCAGCCATGCTGGGCAAACCCTTTCACAAGTTTCTCCTTCAGCAGCTATTAAAGAAAGACAGTTATTGCAAGTATATAATAAAGACTAGACCTGGCTGGAAAACATAAGTTTGCCTAACCAAAGACTATGATAATTCAATTTGAGAAGACGCCCTTCAAATTTTTAAAAATTCTATAGAAATTATTTAAAAGGGAATAAAAACCAAACAAAATTTATTTCTGCTCCATCAAAAATCCTTTGATTCAATTTTAGGTTTTGTTACTTTATAATAAATACTAAGAAGGCAATTGAAATGGATAGAATTTCAAACGATCAAAAAAAACAACAAAACAACATTATTCTAAATGTGCTGAAACTTAAGTCAAATGCTTTTTCGTTTGTCTGCTTGTTTTCAAAATTAACGTGGGCAAAACTAATCTTTCAAAGCCCTTCAAAGTCAGTATCACTCCAACGTCTTCCTAACCAGCACTAATAAAAATACCTACTTTTGTGTAATTCTTTGAGACCCGCAAACAGGAGGTGATATATACATGTAGTGAATAATAGTCATTACTACTGTAGCTAATAGATTTTGTACTTTTTTGAGCTAAGCTTTATTCATAGCTATAAAAGGAGAACTCCAGAAAAGGTAGGCTGACTTCTCTTTTGTGTGAGGTGATTGACAAAATGAGCTGGTTACAATAAACACTACATTAACTCCTGTGAGTCTGAATCAAGACCTTTCAGGACATTATGTCCTTACTTTTAACTTTCATTCCTACTGAGTTTTTCTGTGGAAAACATTAATTTGCTGTTAGCATCAATGTATAATTTGCAGCAATAATTTTAAGGTATATACTGAAGCTTCAAATAGTATTTTGGAATTACTTATCTAGGCTTATATTCACAGATACATTTCTAAAAAGACACGTAAAGTCTCAGAAGGAAATGGGGTAGTCAATGCAGAAATGATTTAGAAGATCTTAGGTTGTAGCAGAAACTCAGTGTTGTTACTCATTCTGTTTTCTTCATTAATATTCCATCTTTTACTTACCTATCTTGATGGAAACAGTGCTTAAAAACAAAAAGAGCTGCTTCCTTATTGCAAACTTGGCAGTATTAGGTACAGCCTGAATTCAGCTTTGCTGGAGCATGCATAACTCCACTGAGGACAAACAAACTATGCCACTTAGCGATCCATTCCTGCAAGCTTTATCAACGAGCTTTGGCAGCTTCTCTGTATGGTTTAAAGCTGCTGGCAATGCAACATTTAAGAAAGAAAGCTGTTCACTTATTCCATGCCCTGCAGAAAATAGCTTTGCATGATCCGTCTATGTGCTCACACCCTGTGGTATATACGGCTTCATGCTTCACAGTTATTGTTTCCAGCAGCAGCTACAACTGCAGATACAGACTAACCTTGCTCAGGATAAAAAGCGATAGATTACCAGCTGATACAGTATAAATGTATACATCTCAACAATCAGTTTAGACATTTCCAAGACTACTAGAATGCACAAGCACACAACTTGAATGGCATAGCTCTATCAGAGTGAAGTACAGAGCACTGAATTGGAATTCAGAAAACCTGAGCTCTGTAACCAGTCCAGCAAATAGACTAAACTTCTCTGCATCTTGGAACCATCATCCATGAAACAGAGAAAAATGCTCTATCAGTGAAAAGTGTCATGTAAAAGCAGATACAGTATTATTATATCTATTACATAGATAGTACTGACATGATTTTGAAGTTCTTTTGCTGAGAGGACTTAGGTCCAAACTACAAAGCTTGGATCGTAATGCTCAATTTGCAGGTCAAATTTTGCCTGGCAAATGTCAAGACTTAAAAATATCCTGAGCTTTTACGTGTGCCAGTTAACAAACATACCATTCCTTTTCCTTCAATGTTGGTAACATTTTCTTTGAAGAGTAAAACATTAGCTATATTTTTAGCTAAGTTGGGCTAACTCCTCACTTAAAGCCCAGACAGCATTTACCAGACCCCTGCCAGCTGTTAGCTCCCCGAAGTGGAGCTGGTCTGTTAAAGGTCATGAGGGTTGTGGGACAACCTGGCTCTCACCAGCGTGCTCAGCACTGGCTGGCCGGGTTGGCTGGTAGGAACACTTCCATAACCTATCTTGTTGAAAGTCTTTCTACCTGTTGCTACATGTGTCCACAGCTGATAGAGCACACATATGATGTACATACATATATATGAATTGGGTATGTAAAGGACAGTATCTGGTGTTACAGAGAAGAGTCTTTTTGTTTTCTCCCCCACTTGTACAGGGGTCACTACCTTTGAAGGTTGAAGTTTCTCATCAATTAAGTTTCTACCAGCCTGCCAGTGAAACTTGTTCTTACCTGGAACAGCATTTGTAAAGACTCTATAATCTAATAAACTATGTTTTTGAGTTTAGGCTTTTCATTTTTTTGTTGGATTTGCTCTTCAAAAATTATGCTTGAGTTCAGAACAAGGGTAGCGAACTCGAGCCCAAAGGAAAAATTTCTGAGAAGTTGTGAATTCCTAAAATAGAGGCACAGAAAGACAAGACGTTTTTTTGCTTTGCTCATCAAATTGCCATATCAAAACACAAGAGGTACATCACTTTGTGACCAGAGATTATGTACATCATTCAGTGCCTTTGTGTACTAGATTTTCTCCTAGAGCTGAGGCGCCTAGTATCAAGGGACAAACAGGTGTCATCATGTCACAGAGAAAGCACCTCAGATATTGACATAGATTCTGCCTACATCAAGACAGCAAAAGTTTATCCCAATTTCACATGCTCATATATATATATAATTAGAAATGGCATGGGCAAAGTTTGAAAAAAGATCAATCCATCAAATACAAGAGTTTTTATAAAATTCAGACAGTACAATAGCATCACAGAAGGTACTTCTGCTCTAGCCATAGGAAAAATGTAATTTTCCTCTACATCCAAGTTTTACAGTTTTAACCAAGCCAGTAAAATCTATTTTTATATACATAAAAGACCTACATAAACAAGTGTTATTTAAGGACTACTTGTACACTTTTAACATTTCTGTGACTGCAGCCCAGAACTGTAGAAATTGCAAATGCCAGGAATTGGGATTTAGAAGGGAACAAAACATCCTTTATAAAGAAATCAGTGGTAAAAGCAGATGGACTTGTTCTGAAGAGGGTTTTGGTATGTGCCCTATAAAAATTATACGCCCCACCATTTACAGCTGCAGTGAGTCAGAGATGAGAACTGGGCAAGGCAGACTCCACAGAGTGAAAAATGACTCACCTGAATTTGCTTAGACTGAACTCCCCAGTCCTGGCTTCCTCATAAGAAATGACAGTAAGAGAGATATGCGGTTGATCAGATGAAGAAACATTTGCCCCAGTGTGGCGACTTTTTCCTAGCCCTTTCTCACCTGCCTAGTTGATAACTTCTTCTGCGTGTGTGGAATTGCAAGATGAGGATTTCTGACCTCACTGAAAGAGCAGGTACCTACAGGGCAGGACAGCAATGATTAAAATGCAAGGAAAGAACATACAGATAAAACGAAGGGCAAAGCTCACCAACAAAATTAGCAATTACTTAATGACCTTAGTGAAGGCCTAACTTAGAGAGAAGAGTTTCATATGTGGCCACTATTTGTAATTAGCAATGTTTTATTCTGTATGTGATCCTGTTGACTCAGAAATGTCAGAACTCCCTTCACTGTGCTACAATCACAGATGTCCAAGGCTGGTCCTACGTTTCTGCCCCCAGCTACACAGAGATAATATGAAAAAGCTAATTCAGCTTGGAAGTATAAAGTATCTTTCCAGAGATGCACTCAGGGACAAGAGCCCTTCAAAGCACTCAAACCTAAGGAAGGAGTCCCTAGCGTGGCCGTAGCAGACCCACAGAGCAGGACCAGCAATGGACCAACAAGCAGAGGACCATCATCATGCCCCACTTTCTGGAATAACGCAGACTAATCTCTGTAGAAGGAATACCCAAACACACAGGCTCCTTCTTGCTCTGCCCCTGCTGGGTGGGGAGCTTGCTGGAGGGACTTGTACCCAGGTGGGTCTTTGGCTAAGGGCTGCCCTTAGCAGAGCCAAGCAGGCTCTGACAGCCACTGCTGTGAGTCAGCACAGGGGCTGCCCACAAGAGCAGAAACAAAAGGATCACTCCTTCCCAGGATAACCTCGTGGCGCAGACTTAACGATCCCCATCGCCAGTGGATTCAACCAGTCACCAGAAACACAAAGTGAAAATACTTTTCACTACTTATGCTAAGAATTGTTTTTCACATTTTATATAAGGTTTCCATCCTATTCTATGTGCATAAAGAGGCAGAAGTTTGATTTAATTTATTTAATTTGAAATAGCACAGGACAAATGAGTATCTCACAATGGGATGTGGAGCTTTCCTCATAATCATTTTATTTTTATTTAATACTTTAATCTTGGTGCAATCTCAGTCATTCCAAATATTTCCCTTCCCTTGTATCCCCAACAATATTTCCTTCCAGGGACTTTGGAATGCTCTGACAGTAACTAGAAGAGGAAATAATTCTTCCATTACATAAAAGGGAATCAAAGCAACCCTGTCATTCAGTTCAGCAGCAGAATATTAGTGAGGGGCTTCCAGAGGCCCATGAAATCACGTTCTGCAATGATCCCTGCCATCTTGAGAAATACTGCACATTTCAAGCTGCCACTCAGCCCTAGCTAAACCCAGCACTGACCTTTAAACACACTTGTTCTTTTACATATACTAAATATATTTATTTGGGGTGGTTTGTTGTGTTTTCTTGTTTGTTTGTTTCTTTGTTTTTCTGAAACAGTCCAAAATTATTTATACATTGCTTGCAGGGTTGATAGGCAGTTTATTACATTATCAGCATCAACCACTCTACTTGAATTTCCTGTTATTTAATGGCATCCTAACTGATTAAAAACAGGGAAAAGAGCACACCAAGTGCCTCTGCAGAAGACTGCCGTCCCTCGCTGAAACTGAAGGCAGAGATCTGCTGAATCTCCGTACTACTCTAAAGACATCCACACAGACTGTGCCTGAGGAGAGCAGAGGTCTGAAATGAAAATATTTCTCACTGCTTAGGCTAGTTCATCCAGCATTTCTCCCCTTGTTCAGAAATCACTTTGTTCAGAGATCACTTACAATGCTTTTTTTAAGTCACAACTAAAAATGGTTATTATATCTCAGCTAACGTTTGAGCTGAAACTGTTAGCCAACTACAAAACTACAAATCAAAAAAAAAAAACCCTAATTTATAAGAAATATGAAACAGAAATATATGTAGCTTTACGACCCAAGTGTATGTATCTCCATTAAAATGTGGATAAATATATCAAAGACTGCAAAGATGACACCTGGATTAAGATACACCTTATATCAATTCATTCTCACCCACTGCAAGCTCTTAACAGTAGTTTAATATATAACAACCAGAAAGCAGATTTTGCAGAAAGCAGCATTTTCCAGGAGATGGTTTGAAATGTTATGCCTTTGGTGTTATGTCTAGTAAGTTTTCAACAATGAACCAGAAATTTCTAGTGGACTGTTGTCATTAATAGTTATTTATTATTTATGTCACCATAATAACTAGCAACCCTAAAAAAGCATCAGCTCCTCTGCTATGCAAAGAACCGTGCAAACACTGCATAAGAAGTGCTCGAAGCGTCACCAACCAAAACAACAATTAACAAGCCATAACCTAAGTCAAAATCAGACCTCATAGATAAACAAATTCACATGAAAGCTGGCAGAATGCATTAAACATAAGAAACACAGCTCTCAGAAAACCACAGGCATTTGGAAAAGTAGTGCAACTTGAGTTGATTTGGTATTGAGCAGGTACTCGGAGAAGGACATCTCTTTGGACTGGTATTTTCTTAATGTTTTTCTTATTTTCTGTCTTCTGAAACTAGTGGGTAAATCACAGCCATTTTGCACTGCTGCCATACAAGAAATCATGCTTTTATTGCTTGCTCATGTGTTTCCCAAATAACTTATATCCCATGTTTAACTTCTTGCACATCACTGGTGAACTTTTCCCCTTCTGATTGCTAATATTAAAAAGAATTATGAAGGCCATTAATTTAAAAGTATATGAGTCTATATTACTCTTTTGTTTTTATAGGTGGTTGGTTATTAAATATTTTATTATGTACAACTTTGTATTTTACATCACAGGAAATAAAAATGAATGAGGGATATGAGTACAGTGATAATGGTTAAAGACTACATTTCAGTTCTATTACTGTGGCAAAAACTGCTATTCTATTAGCTTTATAACAAGATGATGTCAATATTACAATGAAAAGAATGAATTTAGAAACATTGAACAAAGATAATTTCAGCATAATAATTTACTGCTAAGCTATTATACAGCACATAAATTGTCTTGATTTTATTTGGCAGCTGTACAAACCATTCAAATGTTTCAAGACTGATTATGTCTCATTTGCACTGATGTGCTCTATTTACAGCACTGCAACTACTTGTATTTTACACCAAGAGTAAGAGACAAAAGAATTAGTTCTTCCTTTAGCATGTTATTTGATTTGATTTAGTGAGACACTGTGTTTTTTTGGCTGATTGCTATCAACAACATTTATCAATGAGATTACTGCAAAGCAAAATGGTAACTGGAAAATTACTGAAATTTTTTAAACTTCTTGTAGGATACCCACCTATTTACATCTATGGATTTCATTTTGATAGTAGCATTGCTCTTTAAATAGTGGAAGATGTGAATTAGTGATAAAGCCACTGCCAGTAATCATTTGCAACTAATATTAGAAGTCCTGGAAAGTTGTTGCATGCTCTTTATCAGCCTTTTTTTCTCCTCACCGCTACAAAGAATACTGCTTTCTAAAGCCAATCTTCTCTGCTACATTATCAGAATGACAGAACATTAGCTCTTAATTTTCAGTTCTGGTCTTCCAGAGGTCTGCATTTGTTTGAACAGCCAGAAACTGGAACTTGTCACAGAAGGATGAAATTTGTATTGAACCACAAAATCTTTCTGAATACCTTCCAAGGTCAAATTTAACTTCAGTTAAAATGAGATACAGAATAACTAAAACCAAAGTAAAAACACAAACTCGAGTAAGGGACATACTTCCAAGAATCTGAGTATCAGTTTTAAGTAGATTTGCATTCAAATAATATTTAACTGAACTGGGGATAAGCAAACAAAACAATTTTTTGAGATGATTACGTGCAAATGAATGATTAAAAAAAGCCAAAACCTCTGCTTTGATGATGTCTATGAATATTATTATGCCTCTCAAAATCGGGAAAATTCTTGATCTGCTTTGTCCCCATCTCTCTACATCCTAAATAATAGACATAGTTGAAGCTTTTAGCTAAATCTGTGAAACTAACTGTACCAAATCAGCTACTGAGTTGGAAGCTGAGAAGAAAAATAAACACCTCAGCCTGAAGTGTTTATTCAATTTTTCTCTAGAGAAGCCTATAAAGAGTGCTGCCACCTTGGAAAGGCTCATCTTCCTTACTGCTACCTGTAAATATGCTTAGATATAAAATGTTCTAAATTGGAAATCTGAAGCACTTAGTGAAAGAAATATCAACTTAAAATAGTTTGACTTTTGGTGAAACTATCTGAATTTCTGGTAGGGTTTCTTGACCGAATTGTTGAATTCTTAAGTAGTTTTGCTTAATCTAAATTGGCATTATCTTTCAGTAAATAAAATTTTCAACCAACATATTTCACCATCAGCCAACAATTTAAGCTGAAGACTTTAAAAAGCAGCTGGTTTAAAAACCACCACGTTTCCTTCAGAAAACACCCTGTTTGCCCCAGTGCCAACTCCCTGTTCACACACCCTCATTCTTTCCTCTGGAACAAGCTCTCTTGTACTTGATGTGCCCAACACAGAAGATGACTAGAGAGCAGAAAGGAAGGGTCCATGCATTTCTTCTTGTAGAGTACATTTGGTCAATCTGTCTCTTTTCCACCCTCTCATGCTCACCCTTTCTTTGCTGGCAGACAACAATCAAGTTGTCCACACCCCGTCCAGAGTGGCCCACTCATGGGTCATACATATCCACTAGAAGTTAATGCTCTCTCATGTCTAAGTAGTTGAGCTGCTTGCTAATGTGTTTTTAAAGTGGTGAAAACATGGGAGGGGAAATGGTTTACCTTTGATGGATATACCAGTTCAGGGTCCAGGAGAGGAGGTGAGGAGTCCTAGAGAGCATAGTATGTTGAAGTTGAGATTTATTTTAAAAGAAAATGTGTAAAAGATTCCCACTGGGGGAAGGAAGAAAGGGAAAACTGTGCTTAATTCCCTTCATGAAAAGAGATGCATAAAATAAACTTAACCCTTTTAATCATAAAATTATTTTATTTAAATCAGTCAACTATTTTTTGAGTGCATCCTGCTTTACAGAAAGTGGGTGTTTTTAGTTGTGAGCTAAGCATCTTAACTAGCCTCAAAAGAGGTCTATGGGTGGATCCTAGACCTGTTGTTTCAAGCTGAGTGCTGTGAGACATAAAATGTGACACCAGTCTTAATCACTGTTACACTTATGCCAGTAATGCACACCATGAAGCTTGGTGGAGAACACAGCTTTTAGAACAGCCAAAGGCTCAAAGGCCAAGTTACAGTCATCTTTTCCATGTACGCAGAGCAAGAGAGAGCTCCAACCAGAGAAAGCATTTATGCGCCATTTGAGATTCTCCTGAAATAGCACTGGGAAAAGCTCCAGGGAAGTCCATGAAATTACACAAGGGATTCATCTGTTTGACAAGCATCATGTCTTCAAGGTTTAACATGGCAAACACAAAGATACCCTCAAAAAAAGCAAAAATCTTTCCAAACAGAACTGTAGTAAGGAAAATATTCCGAGTCTCTCAAAAAAAGACCATGAAATCTCAAACCTTGCACACTTGGTATACTTTTAGTTGCCTTCTGATGTCAGGGTATTTACGTTCACTTTTTCAAGGTTTTCTTTGCAGTCACTATGACAAGGAGCTTTCTTTAATTAAAGACTAATGCTCCCAGGCTGTATCTAAACAAAGCAGATTTTATAGCCTGGAACCACAGTTACAGCAGTGACCCCAGGGGTGCCTGCCAAATCCATGCAGCTGAGTTCACTTCCACTGAACACTGAAGCAGAGAGGAGAAACAGTGCACAATAAGGTCGCATCCGAGCATGGAGCTCAGGCAGGCACAGAGCTCCCGTACAGGCCCCAGAGTTAGGAAGTGCTCCTCTCAATAGTTCGTAATAAAACTATTGCTTCTGATAACAAATCTATTCTAATTTCAGTCTCAAAGTTGCCGATAATTTAAGGATAACACATCAAATAAGACTGAATTAAGACACAAACTGGCAGGAATCAGAAGTATTATTTTTGTACAACACATTCGTGAAGTATTTGCTGTACTACATATCTGTAATATGCAGCCACTGTGGGAAAGTTAGAGCCTTCCACTAAATTTGGGCAAGTAATTCCAAATCTACCACCTATTACAAACGATAGAATTTGACCAGATGACTCAACACCACCAAGAAACCTGAAAAGCAGTGAACAAAAAGGAACTAATATATCTTTAGGTTGTATCAGTTCGAGTCCCATGTTCTGTTCTATACTTAAGCAAAACTCCAGTCAACTCCGGTGATGAATACAAGCTCTGGATTTGTTGCAGATGTTATGAGATACACTGAAACCTTCTGAAGAATGTACAGTTCTATAGCAAAGCTCTAACTGAAATGATCTGTCAGTTATTGTAGTATTGCAATGAAAAACAAACCGGAAACAAACAAACAAAAAACTCAATCTTTTTCCTTAGGGTACATTTATATGGCTTTTATTATTCAGTTGGTATCCCATATCTGTTGTTGACAAGTTTGTTGCATCACTAAGCAAGCTGTTTATGGAAATGGTATCACACAGCTTGCTATTTTGGTAGTGAAATAAAGTTATTTGAAATGTATGGAAATTTTACTCTGTAATCTCAGCTAGTGGTAACTGAAGCATTGCTTGCATGTGTCCAGATTCTGCAACACGTCAATAAAATGGCCAGTTAAAATGTTACAGGTTATGCTCACTTCTTCTGTGAAACAGACTTGACAACTATATTTGCAAATGTGACCCAGCCTCCTGAATAACCAGCACCGTAAAATCCCACTTCCTAATACAGGCTGATATTCTGTGTTGATATTTCTTTTTGCTTTCAAGGATAAAACAAAATCTAATGAAAATACAGAAACTATTTTGACAAAAAGGAAATTTGCCTATTTAATACTACTCCTCTTGAAATATTTTAAAACTCCAGCTTCTTGTCCTGAGGGTATGAATGAGCTATCTGCTATTACTAAAAGTTAAACAAAGGGCTGCCACAATTCACCTTTATTGATCAGAATGACTTGCAAACATCTAAAAAGAACTGTATCAAATAATCCTTATCTGAATTCAACACAACCACAATGATAAAAATAAAAGATAAATAAAAAAGAATCATAAGAAAAGGAAATGAAAGGAAGGAAAGAGATGTTTTTCTTCATTGTGTTGTAAGCATTCTTCCAAAAATTACTGCTGATTTCCCACATTTCCTTTATGTGAAACCATCACTGCAGCATGTGTCACAGCTCTGTTACTTTGGATCAGCAACACACCACATACCACATTACTTTATGATCATCACCACGGTATTTGCTTTTATCATGTTGATTAAAGGCAACATGACTACCTACCTCTACCTGTGAACTTTGTGCTCTCATCTTACTTGACAGAGGGAAAATGGATTGAGTGAATGTTTTTCATACAGATCTTCTAACTATATGTGCCATCGAGTATTGAAGTTAGAAAAGGTAAGCACATGAATAGCTTATTATGTTTGGAGTGCAGGACAGGGAGGTTTGTGTCACTCTAATTTCTGTGGGATCTTAGTCCCGCATCTGACTAGCCTGGAAAACATCTAGCATCTGAACATACAGAATTTACCTCAAGAGCTGCACTGTGTCAAGCAAAGAAAGTTACTGATGATGCCTTTTATTTGAGAGTTTTAGTTGGCTGTTCTGATATACCATGGAAGATGTTGACTATCAGGGCCAAAGCAGTGAGATAATTCAAAATTCAGTGGGAATTCTAGCACAGAGAAAGGGAAGGTTGAGCGTGGCACTTATAGTCTCTGAGGCAGAAGGCACTATTCAAGTAGCATTTTGTACTGGATGGTGCCTAAGTATGGCAAACTTCATTTCCAGATAAACGGCACTGTTGTAACACAACTGAGAAATAATAACACTATGAATAATTGATGCAAGATTAAAGTAAAGTCTTATAACTACCCACTGATAATATTCACTTGCAGATGGGGACAAAATCCTAGTTTGTTGAAGGAAAACAAAAATCTGGTGTACAAAAAACATAATCCAATTATCTTCCTTTACTGAGTATCCTAGACTGTATGCATTTGTTAGTCTAAAACTGTTGTCCCTATTGCTAGTCTCGCATTTACGTAAATCCACTTACTTAGAATAATAAAACTCCCACTAGCGTAAATGAGATCAGAATAAAGTTCCACTTTACGTGTGATCCACTTTACGTGTGTTACAGGTGAACACGCATTTATATACAGTGCTGTGTAATACCTCACAGTACCTCTATTTACTACAGTTGCTCCAATTTAATTAATCTTTTCCCCACCCCTCCAAAGGCAAAACGACACTTAAAGGGAATAATATTTTAACCCTCCTTCTAATAAAACAGCAACAGATGCATACTGAAGTAGGAACAATATGCTTCACTTTTTGTGGTGGTGTGCCAGTAACACATCAGCTGCGCTACGGAACAAATGCTACAAAACCTGAACATGAGCAAGTTAGCACAAAAAAAAAAAAAAAAAAAAAAAAGCCCTGATATTTAGGATGACAACAATGTGAATAAAATGTTCCGTGTACCAAGCATTAAGAGCCCAGCCCAACTCTCTCTGAAGTCAACAGGAAAATTCTGGTAACTAAATGTTATGAAACCCTGAAATAGGGCACAACCCTGGTAAAGCCACTTACAAGGCACAGCCCTCTTTCTGACTTTGATTCTCACTGAACGAGAATAAAACTCTGTATGAAAATGAAAAATCCTGGATGAAATCAGTTCACACAGCATTAAACTCCATCCATATACATCAATAAGCTGAGATTGCTTTCATCATATTTTTTCATCTACCATGGTAGATGGAACCGAGATGTAAATACATGCTTAAACATCTTTATCTCAGCACAGTACTTCTATAAAAATGCTTTGGTGGCCAAAACAAAATTTATTCTAAGCAGGTTATCTTTATTGCTTTTTTATCTCCTACTTTTCTTTTTTTTGCAAAACTGGCAGTTCTTCAGGACTCCATGCTGTTACCTCTCATATTCTCATCATTTATTGAAAATCTGCCTGAAGGCTGAATTCACAAGCATGGCAGCAGCACTATTTATTTACCAGCCTCTTTCACTCTGCTATTAGAATTGCAGCACTAGCACAATCTAAACAATTTATAGAGTGTATCGAGAATCCTAGCTTTTCCAAATAAAGTGTGCGACTGAAAGCAGATAGTACAAATGGCTTATGACCCACTGGGAGGATGTGACTAATGTGTGGCTGTACTACTTCCTATTGCTGGACACGATCAAAACAGGTTCCCTTATAACTCTGGTCCAAAAATTGCTAGTAATATTCATCACTTAATCTGATTTCTGGATGTAAAATATTTCCAGATTTTTTTTTTTTAATTTAGTGCCTTTTTTTCCCGCCAGGTTACTCTATTTCTGAATCCAGCAATAGAAAATACATTATTTTTGTTTGCTCTAGAGAGAAGTCCCAAACAGCTCTGAAGTCCATCAGAGAATAGCTGATGAGGAGCGCAGATATTACTGTGTACAGACACAGGCACTGAGCACTGTCCTCTCACAGGAAAAAATTCAGTAAGCTGGGACTGTAGTGAATTATTCACATCCTTCTTTCTATTTTACAACTCAACAAACCACAGGGAGAAATAAAACTCCACCCACACAAGCGAAACAACCCTCTCCAAACCCTCTTTCTTTTTCCTTGTTACTTGGTCTGCTTAGGACCTATGGAAGTTCTCATATAGTTTCACAAATTCACCTATAATGTCCCCCATATCCCTGTTCTCCTGTGTTCTCCTCTAAACCAATTTGCAATTTGAAATTTCCAGGCAACTTGGATGATAGAGGTGGACTTCTAGTGTTAGGTGGATAGTTGGACTAGCTGATCTTAAAGGTCTTTTCCAACCTAAATTATTCTATGATTCTATGATTTTTCCCCTTTCATATTCTATCCATGTTCCCTGCATTTTTATACTCAGCTAAGTCAACAGTACAATTTCACAGCTTCAAGGCCCCAGCTGAGCCCTAGTAGCCTCCCTAGTTAAAGGTTTTTTTTTCTTCATGTTAAATAAATGTGACACTGTCTGAATATTTCTTTTAGTCATGTTGCTGTAACTGCTTCTTATTGCACCTTGGTTACTGAACTTCCCTCTCCTCCCAGAACATTCATTGCCATTTTTAAATGACATTACCTGCTCATTATATTTTTTAGAGGATTAATTTCTATCCAGTTCAGCTCAGTCATGTTTTAAGAGGCTTGCTCATATAAAATCTGCAATGAGAAACTTATCTGACATCTTTTATGAGCCTCCTTTTATAAATTCAAAACCAAGTAAACACAAACTGGGACATCACTAGAATACCTGCTAGAAGCTACCAATCTGGATTTTGTCTTGTCACATTCAAGCATGATTCTGGCATTCATCAAATTATTCAAATGTATCCAAATGATATAAAACATCCAGGTGCCGGGCAGTAGAAAACCACCGAACTGAGACAGAACAAATAAAGAGATGGAGACTTGGGAAAAGGGATATAGAAGAAAAAGCAAATTGGTAATTTGAAAACAGTAAGTCATCAAGCCTAAATAAAGTATCTGAAAGTACAGATGTGGTTTAAATATAAAATGACTGAATAAATAAAGGGAATATGAAATGCTGCATTAAAAAAAAGTTGCAAGGTTGCAAAATGTCATGTAACACCAAGTTACTTAAGTTTGTAATGTCCAGAGAAAATAGTAGGAAAGTGCAAAAAGACCTAAATAAGAGCATTACGACAACAAAAGTAATTGAGTATTTAATATGCACACTGAAGAGCATACACACTTAAGAGAAACATATAAACCATCTGTATAGTTTAAGTATATCCAAAGAGATCTGCATGTTATTACAGGGCACCAAATAAAACGCATTAAAAACAAAAAAAGAATCCTAAAATTCTACTAGTGCTTCAGAGAATAACTTTATCTGAATCATCAGTACAGTCTTGCCTGGTATATTCTGTGCAATAGTACCCTGTAAAACTATGTATCAGAATCAGAAGTGTTTGGTTATGGATAAAGAAAGATCCAGAGAAAGTATCGCATGAAGAGATGCTGTAAGGATTTGTACTTTATCTTAGGAACAGGAATACCAAGTGACATCAAGTACAATCAAAGGACATGGACAATCAAACCAAAATGAAGATAAATTCCCAACTGATGTTTGTTTTCACACAAACAGTAATTAAACTAAGGAACTCATTGTAAGATATGGCCAGATATTTAGTCATGTCCAAAAGTTGGACTGAAAGTTTATATTCCACTGAAGGCATCAAGTGGTAGCATAAGTGATAAAGATTTTGGAAAGGGCATTAGACTGACTACTTCACAGATTTGGCCGATCTCTGAATAAAGATCAGAAGCCTCAGTACAGGAGGAGTCTGCCTAACTCTTACATCTTTCCCTGAAGGACCAGGCACTACACACCGTTTTGAGCTAACATTGGGCCCAAATCTAAATGACAACTCTTGTGTTCATTAGTGCAAAAATCAAGGACTTTCAGTAACTCCCTAAAATTCCTAATTCTGTCCATAGGGCACACCTAAGGATTTGCAGTTTGGCCCATGAGTGGGAGGATAAAGGAGTGGCAGAGCAAGAAATAGTCCCAAGGCAAGTTCAGAAATATTTTGGTTCAAAGAAAGCTCTGTTTTAGGTATACCACCAAAGCTAAAGGCTACAGGGTGAACTTAAATCAGCATTAGATAGTCTCTACTACAAAGATAGTTGTCTGGTGACAAGGCTGATCATACCTTGTCTGAAACCAAAAAAGTTTTATTCCTGCAAAGACTGAAGGATTAGGTCCTCAATAATTAAGTACAAACATTACCGTGAGAGCATCTACCGTACCAAAAAGGGCTGTGAAGTGTAGGGGATTCTTTTACATTGCAGCTGGCACGTAGCTATTGAAGGATTATAAAGGAGAAGCAGGGTCAAACTGAAAAGATGTGTGTCCTTTCCTCCTGGAATAGTCCTTTACTCCAGCAATATTGTTTGAAGAATTCTCACCCTCTGTTCTTCAGATGATTTGTGTATTGGTTTGGGATCACTTTGGGAATTAGAAAGGACTTCAGAAGTACTGAAATTTAGCATATTTATTTTTATTCCCTGATGAAACCAATTGTAGCCATTAGTTTACAGTTGCATCTATCATGATGCATGCTTGTGCACCTTCTTGCAGCTGGCTGATTGTTTAGCTTATTTCCCCAGTGGTTTTAGTGTTAATTAACAGAACACTGTGAAGTTCTGTGGCCTGTGAATTAATTTGCTTTCTTCCCAGATCTTCCATCAGCCAGAGCCACCTCTTTTAAAACAAAGTAGAGATAGAAAACTAAAGAGCTTCAGTGCTAAAGCAAAAAAAAAAAAAAAAGAAATGCCATCTTCCCACTAGCAGGCCAGAACTGGCAGCTATAAGCTGCAAAAGTAAGTCAGCACACGTGTATTTCATTCTTTATTTCATACAGCATGTTTTACTCTTTCCTTTTTATCACCTTTTCTAAGGGCCAAGATTCTTGGATGCCATTGCATACCCTGCTAGAGTGACTGTTCTAGGTGGGTACAAGCGATTAGGTGTGCACAGCCCAGCTGCCTACTCTACAGTGTGATGACAGAAAGGTGTCCTAAATGCCAAGACTCTCAAGTTTTGATAAAACAAACCTTCACTGTAAGGTACCTTATATTTTTCTATTGCGCTTCTGCTATTTGCTTCTGGATAAATTACAATTACTTGTTCTTATCAGCAGGGCAGTGGGAGTTTTGATTTTCAGTTCTCTGCAGAAATAAAATGCCCAATGCTAAGGGTCACTTCATTAAGATATATTACTAAATGAAGCAGCCTTTTACAAATTATTTCATTTTTGTCTTAAATATTAAGTATGTAAAAAGTCATTTCTAGCTTCAGTGTAAATATATTAAACCAATAAAGGAGGGAAGACCCACATTCAAGTTCTAACCTTAGTTCCTATCCTAACTTAACTGGAAGAGATGGGCAGCTTGTCTGCTGATTAAAGGAAGATGCTAACAGCCTGCTTCTTATAGTCTCCACTCAGATAATGGCAACTCTAGTTAATGGAAGCATGTGGATAAGAGGTTGAAGACTGCCTTCATTTTTCTCCAGAGAGCTGAGTTGGGGTCACTAATAAGTAAGAGAAAGAACCAGAAGAAAAGGGAGAAGCAGATGGCAAAGTGCATATCGTTAGCTCTATTCAAGAGGAATTCTCTTGACTAAGGTTGGTCTCTGTATTTGTTTTACGACTGCTCTGTGTTGCATAGAGCAGTCACAACACAAAGGCAGGCATCGATTTACCAGATACAGTAACCTCCCCTCCTCAGTGACAGTGTCTTTTCCTTCCTTTCCATGATATATCTTGAAAATTAAGTTTTCTTATTGTGACCTGGGACAGAAAATTCACTTCCTCCTACCAATCATTAAACACAGTAAAATTAGGAATTTGGGGTCTTCTACAGTATTCAAACAGGGCCAGAATATTCAGTGATACATAACTGGCAAAGCATCCATGAAACCACACTGACAAAGACACTTTGTAATCAAAAAGGAAACTTTAACAGCAGGGTTTATTTTTGCCTTTGCTGTCAAAAGCTGAAGTGTGATTTTCCCATTTTGGTAAGAAGTCCAGTTTCAAACCTGTATTTCTTTTTAAATGTATTCTGATTTTGTGAAATATGTTCTCACTATATCAGACACTAAATGAGTAAACATTATTATCCATTATTTTATTAAGCACATCTTTCAGTAGCTAAAAGAAAAGGGAGCCTGACTGCAAGGCAGTGAGATGTGCTCATGCAGAAATTGCTTTGTTCATGTGTTTCACCTTCTGACCTTGGGGAAGGCAATCTTTGCAAAAATGGCTGCCATCGTACCTCCTATCTGCATCCTGCTTTGATCCCCAGGGATCTGCCAGCTACTCAGCCTTTCCAGGGGAGAAAAATATGCACTGGGATACGATCCCACAGTTCCACATTCTAACTTTGATCACTATCACTCACTTGACATGCCAGTACCAGGCTAAGCATATGAGTGGATCAGGCTATCTGTATGACAGTACTCATTCAGAATACTGCAAAGATCAAACTAAAAACTTTGGGAGAAAGAACAAAGAACAGACGCACTATATGAGACTACTTTTAATACTTTAACAAAAATAGTTATAGTCATCTAAAATGAGACTCCATTACACTTGAGAAACACATAAGAACTCCTTCAAAAAACAGTGAAATTATTTTAAAATAGATGATTGATTTTTCACAGGTACTGTAGATTCCCTTATTTGAATATTTTGTCATTTTGGATAGCAAACTATTCATCTTATTTGGCATGGACAGTGTTGAAAAACTGGCTAATGAAACTCAAAATAACATATTTCTAGAAAACTGAAATAGAATGAAATTAATTAAGGAGTATTCAGTTAGCAGATCTCAGCTTTATTTTGTATTATTCTTAATACCCACTTTCTGTCATTGCTGGTTTTGCTACTTTTCTGTACTTCTACCCATGACTCATTGTTGCTTGCAAATCTGAAGCATTTAATTTTAGACTTTTGTCTTCTGGGAATCAGTCATAAATGACTATAAAAACTGACAATCTTTTAAGCAAAAATGTTACCTCCCTTCAGAAATGTTGAGCCTTATTCTCCACTATCTTATCTTTGTGCTATTCCACTTACTTCTGCAAAGGTAGTCTCAATTTTCATCAGCCTCAATGAAGAATCAATTCAATAATTCCAAGGCTTAGTGAAGAACATCACTTAGCTAGGAACAATGGATTCAGACTATTTACTTGTGCTATAGTAACGGTGTATTGTCAGCAAATGCTATTTTAAGGGAGCTTGCAACTCCTACAACAGAAAGATGTTCTTGACTAAAAATTAGTAAATCTCAGACCAAAGGGATAACATAAAGAACAAAAATATTCAGTGTGACCATTTTAGGAGTAGAAGCAACCTTTTAAGAATGGTTTAAATGCTTATGTTGCCTCCTCCGAGCATTTGCATATTTGTCTTGTAAATCATTTTACACTAGTTTTCCATGTTGTTTTCTTTCCACTGCTTTGACATCGAGCCAGTGACTTCCTGTTTTGCTGTGATATCCAGCAAAAAGCCTGCTGGGATATCACAGCTATTGTGGAGCTCTGCCAAACAAGTGAGCCCACACAGAATGGCATAGGTCAGTGCCGTCATATGAAGTGATCTTGATGTCTTTAAAAAGGTACATTTTTATCACATTGCACAAGACAAATTGCACATGTGGCTTCTTTGGCTATATATATGGTGGTCAGACTGGGTGCAAGAAGAAACAGAGCTCTGAAAACCAAGCCCAGAGCACACCTTTGTTTTAGGTCCTCTTCATGCTAGCACAATACAGATTAACCTGGCTGCTATAATGCATCCTGTTTCTTCTTGTTGGTTTTTTCTTTCCTTATGAATACAGCACTCTCCTCGTAATTTTACTTAGGAGCTTAAATAATAACACTGTTCTGAGACTATAGGAGAACATACAGGTTTTGCTTCAAGAAGATTACCTTACAAAAAGGTAAGCCTTTTCTATTTATTTCAGCTTAATTTCTTGGTGGTAGAGAACTTGATAATCTTTAATGAGAGTGCATGAACTTCCAGTCAGAAATCAAGTGTTAGGTCTAGTATGTGGTAATTTGAACTGAATACCAACAGATGTGTTTAACATTAATTTATCTTACTGTTGCACTTATAATGCAAATTTAGAAACAAGCGCACTTTTAATTCAAAATTCATTAAAAACAAGCAAAAAAAAAAAGCTTCTGAGTCCATTCATCTCAGGAATGTTTCACTATTAGACTTAGGCTACTGCCTAGAAAATTCAGGCCATCTCCTTAGGAGAAGTGCTGATTCTACAACAGACAGGCAGCAGACCACAGATCAAGATCTCCAGGCTGGGAAGTCCATCTAACTTACTATAACTGGACTTCCCTGTGGCACAGTCATTAACTGTTAACTTTTCTTTAAGTAATTCTTGTTTGTTCTTGGCCAGTCCAAGGAGAAGGCCAGGCTGAGCCTATGCTCACTGAGCTCAGTTCCTTCTGCTCAAATTTACCAGCTGTGAAATAGTTCATAGTAGCCACTAAGCACTATTCAGTGGTGAGCACAGAAAGTAGCACCTACAGTGAAGCTGTGGCTGCACAAACTGAATTCTGTGCATCTATCTGAACACTGCAAACCCAGAAAGCAAAAGGTAGTTGTGGAGTCTGTTCCACTAGAAACAGAAGAAACAACAAATATAACAGAGAAAAGGAGAGGCAGCAGCAGTGAGAATTTGAGGGCCATGGAAGACTAGAGGAAAAAATACAACTTCTGATGGACTAAGGGAATGGCATCACAGCATATCTACTGAGGTATGGGTCTTCCATGACTGCAGATACCTACTGGTGTGAAGACGCCAAGAGCAAAAATAGTGAAAGAGGAAGAGAGGGCAGAGGAAGGTAGACAGAGAGACACTTGAGAACGGGGACAAAGGAATACGGGGAAAAGTAATAGCTCATAATACCGATGAGCTCTCCAGAGGCCCATGGTACGTAGTCTTGCTACCAGAGTATGCTGAAACTTCCATCTTTGACAGTAATAGTGGCTACATGACAGTTTTAAAAGAGATGGCTACCCAGTCTACCAACATGCCTTTATTTTGCTCAGTAGTCAGGTACACCGAAGGCAAACTCAGAGCTGCTCCAAATGCCTTTGGAGCTTAATGGGAATCCTTCCACAGACTCCAGCAAGAGGTGAAAAATAAATACGGCACCAAAGATGTGCAAGGTGAGCTCATTGTGCAATATATTCATAACTGACATTTTACTGAGCTGTGATGGCCTATAAGTCATGTAATGCTAGATGTAAGAGTCTGAAGACAAAAAAAAAATTTGTACATGTAATAAGGAGGGGAAAGAGGGATAATGAATGTTGTGCAGAATAATTAGAAGTTAGATTTCTCCCAAAGCCACAGAAACAAAATTGTTATCCATCCACAAGGGCATTCAAGGGTCTGACAGCAGTGACATTTTAAAGACTGTAAATTAGGACTGCAGTAGTAGCCCACTCAGCCATCTAGGGTAGTTACGTCATACAATATCCAACTATTCTGAAGGAAAGAAATGACAGCCTGATAAAAGCTTCTTGTTTTGCAGTAGGTCTGGATATCACCCATAAATCTGCTAAACACAGTCCCAAACAAGTTCAATATTCCAATGCACATGACCAAGTACAGCTTTGTAACAACACCTTAATCACAGACTCATGCATGTATCCATTAAACAGAACCACTTTTAGTGACTAGAATCCAACTATGGCTGACACTGCCTCAGTGTCAATTCTTTCTGCTATTACAGGGACTGAATGAACCCATGATCAGGGGCTCATGTGGGCAGAGGCCCACGATAAGGCTGATCAGAGCCATAAAGGCCTAGTAGTGCCCTGACAAGTCAGGTCTATGTTCCTTCAGCAGCCAATTCAAGGATTCAAGACACAGTTACAATTTGCAAGTAATAAGCATAGATTAATGTTCTCTGGGCATTTCTAGTTAAAGGGCTAAGAATAGTTATGACCACAGTAGGGAACAATAAACAGAATGA
This sequence comes from Anseranas semipalmata, assembly GCA_013399115.1. NCBI lineage: Eukaryota > Metazoa > Chordata > Aves > Anseriformes > Anseranatidae > Anseranas > Anseranas semipalmata. The sequence goes on along the minus strand of VXAA01005342.1, from coordinate 171,089 downwards.
CCAGTACCAATTTTGCCTCGATTTAGCTATGACGGATTTGGGACCAGCTTTTTGACTATCATTAGGTAGGAAGGAAGCTGAAAGGCAATTCATGTTTTTCAAAGGTTGTAATTTTTTTTGGCTATCTATTATAAAACACTATGACCCACTGCACATGATAGAATTGCAGATTTTATAGTAACCTGCCTTTGTTACATGCGTACAGGTTAAACTTAAATCTGTATATTTATCTTTCACTCCTTCAGTCGCTGAACATACAAATGCTCCACAAAATTTTGACCCCATTGAAATCAATGAAGATCATTGTCATTCCCCTTTGTTGGAGTTAGGTTTTCAGTTTTTCACTCCTCAATATTTTACTGAAAATCAATGGATAAAAAAAAAAAGCAGTTAGGTCAACTACATTGACATCTGGCTCAAGGTTTCATTAAAATATTGATAAAATATTAGACATTAACTAAGACCAAACATTGCCCCATATAAATTCACCCTACAACTATAATGAAAGCCCTCCTTCACACATGTTACTATAAAGCCTTTGTTAGTAAGAATTCCCCTTCTTGGATACCCAAAATGAAGTATTTATTGTTCATTGCCATATGGCTCATATTAAATACAAGGAAACAAACAAAACACAGTAAGTCTTTGACATTTTAATGGCCACGGATCAACTACTCCTACCAGAAGCCTCTCTATTGGCTAATTACAGTCCCTGTTAAAAACATGAACTCTGTTTCTAGACTAATTTCAGCTCCTGCCTTTTTGCTGTTAATTTTGAGTTCAAATCTTGGTGCTGGGAAAGGTTATTTGTATTATAAGTAGCCCTTAAAGACCTCATCTAAGATGAGGGTGTCTTTGTCATTGCATAATTAGCCAGTAAAAGAAAGTTCTTGAATAAGATATTTGAATTGATTACACAAGACAGAGAGAGAGAAATACTGAATATGAATGGACATCAGGGTGCCTCCATTTTAGCATAAGGGGTGTTCTGCTGTGGGGAAAAGGTTCTTTTAGGACTCATGCTGGTGGTCTGGCTGGCTCCAAGAGCTGATCAATAAAATTTCCCACAAATACAGGCTTCTCCACTAATCTTAGTTTTAAGAATCCAAATGAGTTACTGAATAGTGCCAGCCCCTTCTGCTATCAGGAGCATTTGAAGGTTTGTGGTAGTTCATAGGATCCTTGCTCAATCTCCATTTGAAAAGTAGAGAATTGCTATTGGATATAGATGAGATGGAAAAGATCTTTCCAGTACAGTATGTGTTAAATGTAAATGATTTATCTTTTGAAGTAAAGACTAGGTGATCTGACTTAGGAAGCACCATCTGATTAAAGAAAAAACTGGCCCACACAGAATGGAAACAGAGTAACTCAAAGTCATGTGAAAAACTGATGCATACGGTAAGAACAGAAATGCCACTGGACTGCAGCCTACCATGATGTCAGAGTACTACCTTACATTAGAAGAGATGTCCTGTTAAATGAGGACAAAAAACACAAAACAACATTATTATCTGATTATTAACATCCTGGTGAGATCAAGCCAACCACTGTTGCCAGTTTCTCTCATAGACTGTCCTGTATTATGTGGAGAGAAAATAATAAACCTTCGTGCATGGATAGACTGAGCTTGTGTATCAGAGAGATAAGGCAGCACAGCATAGGTATGAGAAATGATATACCACTAAATCATTTCTTACACTATACCCCTATTAAAACTAAGTACTTTTAAGGCTCTAGATGAGCCCATATAAATGTTTGGAAAGAGGACAGATTCCAAGAGAAAAAAAAAATAACGTATTTTCGGTAATTCAGAGCCATGAGGAAGAATAATTTTCCTAAATAACAGTACAGAAAAAAGAATCAGTAGATGCTACAACAATCTGATAGTGATGAAGGCAGCTGCACAGAAATGTGACTGGGACTGCTTAAAAACCTGAAGCTCAAGTAACACAACAACAATTCTAACAGGAAAATCTGCCCTCATCCTTCTCTGTACACATACATTCACTCTGATAAATACATACTGAGAGAAAAAGTACCTATTAGCTGCCCCCATTACCTTCAGACACTGACTTGCTCTGCCTGGAGTATTAGTTAGACGTGATGAAGGAAACAAACACAAGAAACGTCAGATAGGTAAAATGGAACACAGTGATTTGCACTGACAGGGGAACTACTCAGCTGGGAGCAAATCTTAAAGGAGTTCTTCAAGGATCCATTTTAGGATGCATCTTGCCTTAATGTTTTCATTGACGACATGGACACAAAAGAAACACATGTACTAATTAATGTTTGCTGATGTTAGAAACTTGGAAGCAGCACCAGTCTGGGTGAGGATCAGAATATCATACACAAAGATCTGTATGACCCTGAGGACTGAGGTAATAGAAATGGGATTAGATTTTATTAAAAATTACAGTGTTACACACTTGAGGGCTGCTGTGAAATACAGACAACTAGAAGTAACACAGGAAAAGTATGTGTATGTACTGGCCATCATAGGATTCCCAAGATACCCACCTGAAACAGCTATGAAAAAGGCAACTGAAATCCTATGATGCATCAGGAAAGCTACTTCCAGTAAAGGAAAAGGAAGCATAAATGTCATTGTATAAAGTATTTTTGATGTCGCAGTGCAAATAAAGTCCACAACTCCAGTCATCTATGTTTAAAAAAAAGATACATTCAACCTGGATCAGGTGCAGAGAAGTCTTCCACGATAATCAAGGGAACAGAGATTCTCTGTCTTCTGAGGGAGAAGATCAATCTAGGCTAAACCAAACTGGAACAAATGGATTCACACTGACCAAAGATAAATTTAGGCCAGAATTAGGAAGAGTTTTCTATTCTAATCAGAAAAATCAGCTTTTTGGAAGAGCTTTCCAACAAGAGCAGTAGGTAATAGAAATATAACTCATTTGCAAATGGATCTTAAGCTGTTCATGAAAGGAACTGTAATAAATTCTATAATTTGTCATACCAGCTACGTGCTACTCTTAGTGACCCAGGGATCGTTTCAGTCCTATTTCCTATATTCACCTATTATTATTGAATATTTAAACGCACATATGGTTATGCTTACACTTTACAGAAGAAACTATACACTATGCTTGGCATCATAGTAGGTGTAGCCATGAAGGAAATGGCTGTGCCATTCCTACAACTTTGCTTGACTGGGCAATTAAGTGAGGAGAACAGGTAAAAATACCCTTGCTCAGCTTCTCATTATTCCATACATAATACTCATTTTTCCCCCATCCAGAAATCTGAGCCTGTTTTCAAATCACTTTATTGAATAAACACAGATATTTAATCAATTACTGTTTTCTATAGCTAGGTCACACAAGACAAAAATAGAGGAACAGTCCCTATTTGTGGCAGGAGTGGAAGATGAAGGCCTTAGGTACCTATACTTGTTTGGAATAAGCAAATGACATCTGCTATCATCTAGATCACTTTGTATGCTCAGGTACCTTCTCTCCTTTATAACATAGACTGTGACTAACTACATCAGAGGCTTTAAAATAGCTGATATAAAGCAAACGAATAGAACAGCAATCCTGCAGCACTACTTTCAGACTCCACCAGCCTCCTCCTTTATGCAAGTAACTGATTAAACCTAATTGTAACTGGGGGGGGAAATAAAGATTTTGTAGAGAAAAAAAGATCAGCTCTTTGAAGCTTTACCAGTTTTACAACATTTCAGAAGTTTAGAAAACAGTACCTATGCCTACGTAATGTAAATGTCCCAAAGCATAAACACAGAAAGATAACCGTGAAGAGGGTGGTGAGGCACTGGAACAGGTTGCCAAGAGAGGTTGTGGATGCCCCATCCCTGGAGGCATTCAAGGCCAGGCTGGATGTGGCTCTGGGCAGCCTGCTCTAGTAGTTGGCAACCCTGCCCAGAGCAGGGGGGTTGAAACTAGATGATCTTTAAGGTCCTTTTCAACCTATGCCGTTCTATGATTCTATGATTCTATGAATGTACTTATAAGAAATGCGTATGTCCATGGGAACTGTATATATACACCTTACCATATAAAACAATAGTTAATTTCTATCAGAATTATATATTGCATAACTTGTGAGTAAAAGTTTGAACAAATTGGAAGAAATTTAATAAAGGATTTTTGAAACTATTTTCTGCAAAAAGCTTGTTATTTTATTGTTCCTCTCCATATATATATTTTTTTTCCAATATAACTGGAAAGCCTTCACAACTGTATTAAGCAGAACTTCTACTTTCATGTAATGCAAATTGACTTTATGAAGAAGGTTAAATATTTATAAACATAACAAAACACAGAAATATTAAGATGTTTCATACTGAAAGTCAGGAAAAACAAACAGAATAGCCCTTACAAACTCTAAGTTCTTCAAATGTAAGGCATTTGCTTATCTAGAAAGCTGCAAGAATCAATCACTGCCTAAAAGAAAATGCCCAAAGGCCCAAAGAAGTCCCATAATGCTGCAAATGAATAGTTTTGAGGAGACACGGACAAATTATATGTAAATGTCCATCACAAAGCAAAACCACACATTACCTTGTCTATTTTAAATAAGACAAAACAAATTGCATGCATTTACTTTCAAACTCAGCATCTTACTGGAGGACGGAAAGTGATTGTTTTAGATCAAACATATTTGTGTTCAAATTCTCTGGCATACTATTTATGATTCCTTGAGAGTCTATGTTAGTACTGCCCATCTTGGCATTGTTTTCATTTAAAGTAAAAGTAAATGAGAAACATTATCTTGACTATTTTAACAATCTGGCAGATGGAATTAGAGTTAGAATGATGTCTGTGTAAATTCAAGATCAGCAAAAGAATTTCTTCCTTTGAAAATTGTCTTCTTGCTAATGGATAAGAAGATAATGAAGTATTATTAAGAGAGAAAAATATGAGTCTGAATAAGCAGATGTCAGAAAGTGTGGCTTCCTAAAGGACCTGAGCAAAAGAGGGTTGGAAGAGGGATGGGAGAGTTTTGAAGAAAAAAGATTTTAAGAAAAATAAAAGAAAAATGTAGGTATAAAACAGTTCACCTAACATTGCAGTAGTGAAGGGAGAATTTTACAGTTGCTGAAGTAGATCAGTCTTTTACACAGTGGTTTAAAATGTTTTTCATAGCATTGTTATTAAAAAGGCTCTTTCCTTAAAAACTAAGCATCTTTGAAATGTTAACGGAATAATTCAGTTATTCCATTCAAGAAAAATGGAAAGACAACTGCAGTTCCTTTTTGATGGAAATAAATAATTTGCCCCTTGTTCCTTCTTGACAGGATGTAGTGCATATGTAAGTCCAAGAGTATTTCCTGCAGTTAAGTAAATATTCAAGGAGTCTGGTTATCAAGGCCTCCAGACTTACCAAGGTAGAGGCTTTTGAAGACATGAGAGAGAGTCATGACCTAAAATTGCTTGGCTAGCATCCTTCTATAGCGTGGAGAAGTGGTATTGCAATTATAGCAAAAACATCAGGGACATTTCTATTCTTAGTGACAACTCAGATTTCTTAAACTTTCCTTTCTCCTTCTCTCTTTCCTTGCTAGTCCCCAAAGTCACATAGAATAGTCAATCTTACTTTAAAATGAGAAAGGTGTGTGCAAAGGCAGAATCTTTCTAACCCAGCAATTTGAACTAAATTATAAGACCGAATTCACGAACTCTGCACTCTAAAAATAGGCATTTGTAAACATCCATAGTATTAGCTTGTCTTGTTTCCACTCAGTAGCATGGAAGCAGCAAAAGTTAGAGAAAAACAGCACATACTTAGTTCACTGCAGAGAAAGGTAGATTACATCAAAAATGCTATCCTGACAGTACAGAATAACAACAGAATTAAAACACTGTCTTCGTAAATATCAGCTGCAAATGAGCTCTGCATCGGAAGAGGATTTGACTGCTAGTGTAAAAGATAGCCAAGATGATTTTCATTGGGACTGGAGGCAACATTTATTTCTACAATTGGAAGAGGTAAGAACTAGCCCAGAATAGTACAGGCTGCAATAAAGCATCTATTTCCTTCCATTACTCTACCTTTGGGGAAGTATTTAGGTTAATAATTTATGGATATTCATCAATGCCCAAGACCTTGACTGTATCTCAGAATATTCATGCTTGATACCAAAATTTCAAAGTCTATAGCTACATGGCTAGCAAATCCCAGTGACAACATCTAATTCAGGGGGCCACCCTTAAGAAAGGAAAAAATGTTAGCAATGTTTTTTCTGGATATTGATAATGGCATAATCTTTCATCTGTACATTATAATTCACAGCTGAGCTAGTAGTATGAATGTGGTTTAGTAAGAGCTAGCCAATATGAGACAAATATTGGATTTCAAATATGGCAGAACTTCATATTTCAACACTGAACAAAGTCACAGCTTTCCCTAGTTATTTTCCCTATTGATAGGGAGTTTAACAAATGTGAAGTAAACTGTTTTACTCCCTGAGACACATTTGTCCAGCATGAACTCCTGCGGAACACTCCTGCAGGGTTTTGTTATTGTATCTAACTTCGTGAGCCAACAGGACATCTCTTCCTAGAGTACTGTTCACCAGAACCTGTGGCAGGGAGTTTAGAAGTATTGATTAACCAGAATAAAATATGGATTTATCTAATTGTTACTTAGCAATGATATGCCACCAGAGACCCACATGAAATTTTACAAATCCAAGCAAGTTTTGCCAGACACAATTAAATAAAAAGGATTCCCTCTACACAAGTACTGGTACATAAAAACACAGGTACATGAATCTTTTGGACAAACAGATGTTCACCTCTGAGAATATACTGCATACCCTGCCCATCATACTTTGTTGAAAACACCGTAAAGATAATGGAAGCAAAATAAAAACCCGATCTCTAAGTCAGCAACTGACTTCTTGTCATAAATTGACAGACTACAGTCTAGGACTCACCAGTGTGAAAAACATGTTATGCAGTTCTTTCTTATCATCCAAATTGTCTTGACTTGGTTTACCCAGAAGTGTCACAACTGAAATATTTAAGATGTATAATCAAATTACACGTTTTCTTCAGTTTGTCATAACACCTAGAAAAAAAAAAAAATCATTCTTGTTCAGTTTGCAAACAGATATGAAATTGTTTCAGGTCATCTTAAGATATGGTGCTTTTTTGAAAAACAAACAGTAAGGATACCTAATAATTTAACAATTTTTTTGAAAAATACAAAAGTGAAACACATCAAAGAACATTCCAAAGGGGCAGTCTCCTTTAGACATGCAAAGCAGAATTTGTAGTATAAATAGCAGTATGGGATTCCACGGTGATCTTTAAGTCATGATATTATTGTGAACTGCTGTCCTGCTCACATCAGTGAATTATAACCCAGTTAAAATCATTCACTAGCTATATCTGTCTTGGGAGACATTTACCTCACTGCTGAGACATTACCACAATTTATTATATAGCATACATACCTGCTTTTACCTTATTCAGTTAACAAAGCAGTCTTTAAACAGGTTTTCAACCTTATACAACCATCCGTTCCAACACCCTACACTCAAATATTCAGAACTAAATGTGTACTGAACTGCTATTTTTAAGGCTGTGATGAGAGTAGTAAGGAATCATCTTGCAAACTGTTTTGTCCTCCATGGAGTATGTATTTGAAGAAGTATTGCACAAAATTTACTCTAAATTGATCTTGAGCTAAGGGCCAAGCAGCAGGAATCCAATCCATCTGTACATGAAGGCAAGCATTAAATTTCTGTTTGATTCTGTAATTACACAGGTATCTTACAAATATTTTAGACACCCAGCCAATCTGCACTCTTCAGAGACAAACACATCCATACACAAACCCCTGTTCTCAAAAGAATGACAACTCAGCCAAGTTTGTGGTTGTAGCACTACATTACACCCAACCTTCACACAGCTTGCTTCATGGATCAGATTCCTTCCGCAGAAAAAAATATTTACCGAAGTTAACACAGACCCTTTCCTCACTCTTCCACAGTACCTGCCCAAAACTGATCTTCTGCCCCAGTATTTTCTGTTTACATATTTTTTCACCAAGTTAATATCTGCTTAAGGGAATTATATGTACAGTCTCACAGAGTACCAACCACTTGACTAGATCCACTGATGTGCCTCATGTGTACAAGTATTTGACCAAAATTGCACAGTAAGCATTAGCTTTGCAGACCAAAAAAGGGAGACCATCCTTTTGAAAGCCTCTATACACTTAAATTTTTAGTATTTTTGCTTCTAAAACACTACGTTAAGGATAGATTTACCAGTGGGCACATAAAAGAGCTACAGTTCCTGCTCAAGCCCATTTGATCTGCACAGCTTGATGCGCTCTCCATGTCATATGACAGAGGACACATTGTGCTGTTCAATGGCACCCTTATTCACATCCTGACTGTATCCAGCCCTGATGTATAGCAGTGCTGTGTGAACAGATGGCTTTCATGATAGTTTCAAAACTAAGAAGGCACCAGCTTGAACTGCAATTTTATTTTTAACCATTCTACAAGCGATGTCTACAATCTAAGACACAACTGTCTCCAACACGGTGCTAATCACACCTGTGCAAAAGTGCCAGTGTAAGTAAATGGACAGCTCTGACTGGTTACCTTATATAAATCACATATCTTTAAAGGGCAATCCATGACCATGGAGAAATTTAAAGTCCTTGTATCAAGTTAACAGACAATCTTGCCATTTCTTTTCAGTCCTCATCTTCTTTCTCTTGTGGTAACTACATAAAAACATGATGAATTTAACAAACTGCTCCAAAAACTACCTTAAGGACAGTTGCACAGCTTGAATTCTGGATTCCTGGATAACCAGAATAGTATGACTCAGAGGATCCTATAAGCTTTCCAGTCATCTATTTCGCAAAAATATTTGAAGTACTTTTTAAACAATTCCAAGTATTATCACCTGATTATTTTAGCCCTTTGCATTTATCTTGTGAAATACTCAAATTAAACAAGACTAATTACACATTCTTTTTGTATGGGATGATATTTATCTCAAGTGGTGCAAATTGGCATTTTGCTTATGTGTACACTGTGTAAGGCAGTATAATAGAGAGATACCCAAGTTAACAGGAAAGAAGAGCATGATAATTACAGCAAAACCGTAGACAGAGTAGAAGGGAGGAGAACTTGAAACAAAACTACCTTCCAGAACAAAACCTTTAGCATCCACACTTAGGCTCCTCTAAACAACTTTACAATATCTTTACCGGTGAATAAATCAGAGTACCATGCAGTAATTACATTTGATACACAAGAAAAAAAAAAAAGTTTATATAACATTACGGGATCTTACTAGAGCAGCCTTCTTTCATCAACCAATTCCATACTCCTTCACTACACTGAAGCCCAAGTCGTCCAAAATAAATGGCCACTTCATTACACTCTCTCCAGGGCCTTATTGCTCTACCGGATAGTAATTATCCCATCAAGGTTTCCATGACAACTTTCTTTGCACACGATGGACCCCAACTAAAGTAGCTCATTTAAAGTGATAGGACACATTTCAGTTCAAAGCTAGTTGCAACGAACTTTCACTTTCCATCTTATCCTATCTACTCTGACACCACACCCACAAGGGATTCCCAGTTTCTTTGGCCGCATGTTGTATCCTCCACTGAATGGAGGATTTACACTTTACACTGAATGGGGGATTTTACACTTCACACACAAGCAAAGTGTAATCCACTTTTCACTTGTGGAGCAGGTCACTGAAATCCAAAGCTACTGTCAGGACTGAATAGTATACAGGGAGTAAATAAATCATAAGGAAATAAAGTTACATGCACTGACTGTAAGAAGTCCCAGCCATCACGTCATTTACCTGTTTTTTCCAAAAAGCGAGTGGACTCGCTCAACAGCTGTGCTGCATCCCATTAGAGGCAGTATCATATAGGCAGAAAGGATTTCTGAGGAACACAAGGAGTTACCAATTAGCTACAAATTGCTTATTTAATTAATGAAGAATAAAATGATGACACTAATTAGTATTGAAAATGATGACATATGTATATGATGACACTAATTAATATTGTGGTAGAAGACTGACTTAGGAATCACTGATAAATACCCAACTATTATTAGTCAGAAATGCTGCCAGATCATACAGTGTTTCATTTGCTTTAGAAAAGATGAAACTTTAAGGATTAATGCCCATTTTGGTTTGCAGAAACTTAACTGTTTACCTTCTGTTACCAGTAGCAGCCACATGATTAAATCACCATGATTTATTTTAAAGAGTAAAAAATATTAGTCATTTCTATAATGCTTGCAATTCCTAATTTCTCTCAAGGCAAAACTCTCTGTTTTGTGGACATTCTCAGTTTTGTCTCATACCACAAAAAACACTTGAGTATCATGATTGTACCATACATATAGTTGCTAATATGATGAACATGCAGTCAACTGTAGGCTAAAGACATCAACTCTCTGTTGTTGTGCTTTAGAACTGTTCTCAAGTATATACACACACGTCAGTAACAAAGCTCCTGCCTACTCCAAATTATGTTTCTGCTGGCTCAGATGACTCATTCTGGATTTTATTTTTTTTTAAATTATGTCAATTCAAAACCTATTTTACATAGATTGTCAACTGAAATGTTGTGAAGATTTACATTTGGGGTCAGGTGGAGAGGAAGAGAAAGGTTTTAGTCACATCACAAAGCAAAGCTACTATATTCATGGTGAATATGTGACAAGACAACTGCAAAGTTAAACAATGGCTTGTAACAATGTATAGATCAAATTTTACCTAATTTTCTTATTCCTCTAGCGAATCCTCAGCTATCACACAACTGACTGAGTGTGGAGCCTACTTTGCAGAGTCCCTGCTGACTCTGTGGGGCTCTATTCAAAGATATACTGAGAAGAAACTTCACGTAAATGGCAAGCTTTCCACCGAGCACTCACTTCATGTATCCTGAATTTTCTTGCTGTTCAGGAATTACTCTTCAGACAGCACTGCTGGGCTTTACCAGCTACCACTAAGTTCTTGGCAGTCAGGGTGCTCTCAGGGCAAGGGTGGGAACTGGAGAATGGGAAACTTCTGAAAGCTTTAATGAGGAAGATGAGTTTCAAGGGGGTACTCTGCTGCACCTCCAATTCCCATCCGAAATGCAAATCTAAATTTTTATGTCCTCATTGTTTTTAACTTACTTAGGAAATAATACACTGTAGTCTTCTCAGCCCCCCCACTTTCCTTTGGATTCTTGGTTATCAGCCCAACGGATACTTTATTAGAATTTGGCCCATACCAGAAAATACTGTAGTCATATTAAAAGTCCATATACAATTAAGAGGACTAAACGGCATATTGTAAAAAAGTAACTTTTTCTTAGGAAACCAGCCTCATTGACCAGTCCTTCTCTTTTGAAGAAAAAAATACCCTTGACCTTTTCTTTAACAAGATATACACAGCAGATGCTCTCCCATGGGGTTTCTGAGATGTTATTTCACAATTATACATAACCACACTGTTTGACAAAAACCTATAGCCTATTTCATTCAATGGCTTAATGCTAGCTGGTCAGCTGAAAGTCATAGGAGCCTCTGCACAACAGAACTTGCTACAACCTCCTAAAAGTATGGATGCCTACATTTTTTCTTAGCCAAACAAAATAACTACTGATCATAAGATGACATTTGCATACAATAAAGTACAGGACATGGCATTTTAAAAGATACTAGAATAAACTATCACTATTCAATTAATCTTTCTGATTCTGAGGTGTCTTTTCTCTTTTGAGATGTCTTATGACATTACACGGATGTGAACATCAGCCCTGGAATAACCCCACGGCTAAATATTTCTGGATGTGGCAGTAGCACATCTTTGTAAGCATTTCTTGTTGATGTGTACTGAGGTCTCTCTACGTAACTCCTTCAGTTGCTCAAACTCTTTAATAACTTTCTATCCTATGTCCACAAGACATTTATGCATGTATTTTGAAGTTCACATTTTGACATGAACTTTTAAAGTCACTGGTTTGAACCTATTTGAGGCACGAATTATGCTGTGCAGCTTACCACCTCAGAGGACACCCCGCCCTTGTCTAATCACAGACTCGAATGATTAAGGCAAAAGTATAGCAATTATGCAGGAAAAAAAAGAAGCCATGGTGAGTTATACTGTGTTTTTTTGCAGCACTACAAACTCCTTGAGCACTGGCCAGCTGAACAATCCAAATCTCAAACCTACTTTTTCCAGTTACATCTGCTGAAAACTGGCACCAGAAATGAAATGAAGGGGTTAAACAACCAGGGAGCAGGCACAGCAGAAATCTTGTAACCTACCAGCTAAGGCTGATACTCTGATAAGAGAACATCTACATAAGAGAACAAGCTACATCACCTTCACTCTGGCCTGTAATAAGAATTTATACAGCTTTTTAAATAAAGCTTTAGATTTTGGTAGTACTTTGGGATTTTTTTCCATCCTGCAAAGTAAGAACTTTCATTTAGGGTTGTTTGTTCTCTTCATCTGCTGGCATGTGTAGTTTAATAAGAGGTTTTATTTCCTTTTGCTCTGAGAGCAGTAGATGAATGGAGAACAATAGCTGGTGTAGTTATCTTTCTGCTGAGAAAGCAACATCTGTCAATTTGTAAAGAGAGGTACTAGCCAGGTTGTGCTGAGATGAAGCACTGGTCTTAACTTCTCTATGAAGTACTGGGAAAAGAAAGCTTTAAATTGAGAGGGGGCCGAGTGGTAAGAACTGGATTACCTGGCTGAACTGTAGCAATTGCTCTACATAGAACACAAAAATGTGTACTGAAGCTATTTTGTATATAGTATTCTTAGACAATATTTAGAAAGAGAAAAGGCTATCTACAAAATAATTTTCTTGGTGTAAATACAGAATACTAAGTAAAGGGGGCAAAGAAACATGCTCTATCCTGTAATTCTTCACTAATGTAACTTGGGGATTCTTTTTTTGCTGCTCACTGCAAATGGTGGAGTTGATGATAAACTTAAAAGACAGCACTTGACCTCTCAACTGGGAGACCGATCTCTCAGGACTTGGAGCCTTGTTTCTGTGTAATACCTGGATGAGACTCTTCATATTCTTGCCTTTGTGGGTGGTAGTATTTGGTTATGGGGTAGGATTTTTTTTGAAGGGGGTTATTTTCTTTAAAGCCAACTTGGCTAGCTGGTACTGACACTAATACTGCTAATTCAGCAGCAGTAGAAAGAGTCCCACATCAGCTTTTAAGACATAGGCTTGGCCTCTCTATTTTTTGCCATATCATGAAAAAACTGCTTAAAGCTTCTGTTGTTCCGGTAATTAAGTTGGTGGCTTATAAAGCTGGTGTGCTACCACAGGCAGGTAATGAAATGCAGTTTCAGCATACTCATGAATATCCCTAATCCCTAAGAGCTGTGGGTGTTTGTGGCTTGTGGAAAGTAATACATCCCAGTAAAGACAAAGCTCAACTTCTCAAAATCTCAACAGCAAACAATGATGCTAATAAAGACAAAATCCTATTGTGAATGAAGCATTCACTATCTTTTGGGGCTGTTATCATATTTTTATACTTCAGTGTTGATGCTACAGCTGTCTAAATTGCTTATATATACTTACATATCAGTACAAAAAGTTGCAGGCCCTAGAAAAATGAAGTTACACAACAAATAATGTTGGCTTCTTGAGGCTGAGGAAGCATGTTGTTCTCTTCTTGTGGTGTGAAGGGCTGCAGCTTCCCAGTGGAGTCTGTAGGAATTGGGTTACTGCACTAGGGGCTGATTCAGCCCTGATGTGAAAGGGCTAGCAAGCCCAAGACTTCAGTACACCTGCATCAAGGGGAAAGGCCAGGCTCCACCTTCTCCTGCCGCCATCCTGATGAGAACAGGGTTGTTTCCTGCTACTGGGTGTAAGCCTGCCTTAGTGCCATTGTCTTTCAGTATGCTGTAACCACGGGACTGGGCTTTAGATGTATTTCCCTGCCTTGGCACTTGTTTATGGTAGCTTATAGTATCAAGACAGACGAACAGGAAGTGGGATCGCATAAAACAGAGTTGGATGTGTTGTCAGTGCTACCTAGGTTGTGCAAAGGTGCAATGTAGCAATCCCAGGCAAGCATCAGACTTGAGTGGTTCCAGAACTGGAAACAGCAGAGCTGTGTCAGCACTGTGCTGCACTTGAATTAATTAGTCAGGCTTACAGATGGAAAGCTAACTTGTTTGGGAACGGACTGTGCTGATGCTACACAGCTCTGGGTGCTGAAGCTGTTTGCTGGGAATGGCACAGTAAGAATGCACCAGGTTCTGTGCTACTAGCTAGGGGATGTTTAAGGCAGCAGTCTATTGTACTGTTGCACTGGAAGCTATATGGAGCAGAAACATCCAAGCAGGTCTGAGGGAAGAGTCTTAAATATGAACACAAGTCCAAAGTCAAAATTACGTTAGTGCTGTCTTTAAGGCTTATACTAAAACCAGCTTTTGTTCCTTTTAATCTTTTCTGGTTGCCAGGATGCACAGAAAAGTGCAAGAAGGAGTGTTTCTTCCAGAAGCAACTAAATATAATTGGATTGCTCACCCTAAACCATAGACTAAATCTGAAAATTTAGTTACTCATGGTAGGCTTTTTCTGACAAGATGATGGGTGCATAGGTTGTGAGTGGGAAGTGTATCTGTGGGAAAGGCACCAGGCTGGTCTGAAACTCAGTCAGGTCAACATTCAAGCCACCATCAAATCTCAAGGAGACAGTGATGGATGAGACAATCTGCCCAATCAGCCTGTTGAGGTTGGTGTGGGTGGAATGCTCAATGTCTAGGTTGTGGTTGCAGAGGTCATAGATGGTCTCATTGTCCACCATGAAGGAGCAGTCAGTGTGTTCCAGCGTGGTGTGGGTGGTGAGGATGGAGTTGTAGGGCTCCACCACTGCTGTGGAGACCTGCAGAGTTCGGTATACAGAGAGCTCCAGCTTGGATTTCTTGCTGTACGCCACAGAGAGCCACTCCATGAGGCGGGAAGTGAATCCCAAGCCCGTGCTTCCCCCAAAGCCATGGAAGACCAGGAAACTCTGCACTTGACAGCCATTTTAAAAGCCCTATCAACAACTGAGTCCCTGATCTCCTTCCCAATGGTGTAGTAGCCCCGAGCATAGTTGTTGGCAGCATCTTCTTTGCCAATGATGAGCTGCTCCAGGTGGAAGAGTGTGCGGTAGGTCCCAGTTCAGATCTCATCAATGACAGTGGGCTCTAGGTCAACAAGTACTGCTCTGGGCACATGCTTCCCTGAGTCTGTCTCACTGAAGAAGGTCCCGAAGGAAGAATCGGTTTGCCCTGAGGATGCCTTGGAGGAGATGATGCCATCTGGCTGCATCCCATGGTCCAGCTGATACAGTTCCCAATAGGAATTCACAGAATCATAGAATGGTTTGGGTTGGAAAGGGCCTTAAAGATCATCCAGTTCCAAACCCCCTGTCATGGGCAGGGACACCTTCCACTAAATCAGGTTGCCCAAAGCCCCATCCAACCTGGCCTTGAACACTTCCAGGGATGGGGCATCCACGGCTTCCCTGTGCAACCTGTTCCAGTGCCTCACCACCCTCATAGTGAAGAATTTCTTCCTAATATCTAATCTAAATCTACCCTCTCTTAGTTTAAAACCATTACACCTTGTCATATCACTATACACCCTGGTAGAGTCCCTCCCCATCTTTCCTGTAGGCCCCCTTTAAGTACCAAAAGGCTGCTATAAGGTTACCCCAGAGCTGAACCCCCTCCAGGTGGGGTCTCATGAGAGGAAACAGAGGGGGAGAATCACCTACCTTGACCTGCAAGCTACGCTTCTTTTGATACAGCCCAGGATAAAATTGGCTTTCTGGGCTGTAAGTGCACATTCCCAGCTCATATTCAGTTTTTCATCCACCAATACCCCCAGGTTCTTCTCCACTGCTCTCAATCCACTCATCCCCCAGCCTGTATTCATGTTTGGGATTGCCCATTTGGATGCCAGCCTAGCCACTGTTGACAGAAACACACTCCCTTGTGGTGCTGTACCTTGCAGGCTCCTCACCAAAACTACATCCACCTCACTGAGAGCACAGGGGAGTATCTCCAACACGAGATGGACTTGATGACGCTTGTGGGTCATTTCCAACTCGGGATACTCTTATGATTCTGTGACCCCCACAGCAGTAATGGCTACAAAACTTGTTTGAGGGTCATTTATCTGAAAATGTAAACTACTGCCTCTCAGGATGTTAAAATATAAACGTGGTTTTACCCATCTCCTGTCTTGCCAGCCAGTTATAGCTAGCAATTTTCTGTCTCTAAAGACCAAATAGGAATATGATCAATTCATTCAATTTAGCTCCTGAATTAAAAGGAGAGAGGGAATTATATTGAGGTGCTTGCCTCCTGACTCATTCTAGCCGAAGCTGGAATGACTCAGAGCCACTGTTTTCCACCCCCTCACCCCATTATCTCTTGTGGGAGGGAGCCAAGGCATATGTACTAGATGATGATGTTAACATAATTAGTCAACACTTAGATAATACATATTGTTTCATTATTTGTATTGATTATCACCCTGACCTCCAGTGACAGGAGAATGTGAATTACACTGTACATTAGGAAACTGCCCCACTAAAACAGGGTTGTAAAACTCAAGATGGGGAATAGGGTGTGTAAATACAAATATGAAAGACATAATAGTCTTAGAAGCTACTAATGGTAAGGCAATGTATGCAGGGTTTGTTTTGGTGGTAAGCATGTTATTAAGAGATCCTTCTTCCCTATTAAAAATGTAAAGCCTCACAAGGGGGTATCTACTAAGAATCTATTGATTAAGAAACTTGCTGTTAGACTCATTTTACTTTTATGTATCAGACCAAAGATTTTTTTTCATTTAATGCCTCCAGTGGCACCCACTTGATTTTACACATTTTATCTTCCTTATGTGTATGCTGCAGGGGAACCCTTCCCACATGCAGGGAAGGGTTTAAGCTGAAAAGTTACAGATGAAGAGAAGCACAACACATACAAATGGCAAAAGAACAGAACTGGAAAATTAATCTTGTACTGAGATTGCCTGGCTCAGAAAACAGTATCCTACCAGAAATAAAATTGGGTTAGATTTACTAACTCAACGGTTCTACTTTTTGTTGGGGGAAACACCTTGTTGGATAGCTGTTTACATCAGCAGCTCCTTACAGGAGCAGATTCTTATGGGAAGACTCCTAACTTCCCAGAATAATATACTCAGCTGAGCTGAGTCTGATCAGTGTTCTGAATGTCCATAGCTGTGCTTCCTAGTAAACTAGGTAAATTATAATAGTCTATTTTGTTATCTATAAATCTTAACTGCTATGTAAGGCAAATGGCCCTACTCAAATTGTAGTTCTGTACAATTGCAGGACTAAAAAGGCAATTAAATGTAGAATAGGATAGATATAGGGGTCAGAGTTACGAGCACTAATTTATGCAATTAGAACAGTTTTCCTATATTCAAAATAGAGCAGAAAGGCAGGCTTTGGCTTGCAGTAAAATACTACTGCCAACTTAAAATCATAGCCTATTGCTAGCTACCCGATCTAAATAAACAATGGTTCAAAATGCTGGATTACAACAGTACCAAGCTGTGAGTTTACATTCCTGCCAAGAGTCGTTATTGAAAGGCTCTCTGAATTGATGCCAAAATAATATTAATCACTACATTAAAATGCATATGTGACTTCAAGCCCTTCACAGCAAACTACTGTATATCTTCATCCATATTCTAGTTTAAACATTCATAGTGCAAAGCAACATGAAGCCTCCATGATTTCTCAGGAAATAGATGGCCTGCAATATTCTGACGAGCTTTCCTCAAATGACATGATTTTTTTTTCCTCCTCCCACTGCGTTTTCATCTTTCATTCATCCTGATGAATACAGCCTACCTCACGGAACTGCAAGGGGAGCTGGCAGGGATCCAGGACAACCTGTCAGCACAGGCGGCAGTAAGGTGGTGACTCAGCAGAGGCACTGTGTGTCTTTGCAGTCTGCTGCAGCACTGCTCACTCACAACCTTCCTGGAGGCAAATCTCTCATCTTTGACATTGAACATGTCCACAGCTTCTGCTCATCCTTATTTTGATGGAAGGGAGGACATGTCCTCCTCTGAACTTGAAAACATGGAGCTGTCCTACAGAAGCTAATAACCCTAAGACCAGAGGCTCTGTGTGATCTAAGGATTATTTAAGGCTTAACCTGAGGAGAAGGCTGGTAATTTTGTAAAGCAACTCATTAAGAACCAGAGCTTCGCTTAAAATGCAGTATTAAAAACTATTTAAAAATAGCATAATTTCACTGTTCGTGCCACACTGCATTCTATACAACCACACAAAAGAGCTGACACAAAAATCCAACATACTTGGTATATATGCTGGGACCGCTTAGGGTAAAACTAAATTATCTGGAGTTAAGCAGGCTGTCTCCTAAAGGAGCTATACTGAATGGTACACAATGACTTCTACCTGGCAAATCATGTATTAAGATACTTTTTCTTTGTCTTGGTTCTCCAAAATTCTCTGCTTTTTTTAATAACAAGAATTTAAATGACTCCCTCTTGTGGCAAGAGAAGTATCATGTTCTTCTGCAAAAGCTAGTTTGAACAGAAATTAAATTTATATATATTTATATTCCATAGTCATCAGTACATTGCGTGAATGATGAGGAGACTGCACTCACCTATTCCTCACTGCTTAGGTACTCTTGAAATTATCTCAAAACAGTAACTACGCATTGCTTGAATGGTTCCCCTTAAGTTGTATATACTTAAGAGTAAGGAAAAATACATTGTGAACTACATGCATCACACCCCATCTAACTTGGCAAATTAAATGTATACACAGGAAATATCTACCAGAGCTTTTGAATAAGCAGGTCTGAAAAGTTTTGTATCAAGACAACAGAGTGCAGTTCTGTGGTCTCTCACAAAAGCTGTTACTACATACATATGAATGCTTTAAAAGGAAAAAAGAAAAAAGGCTAGGCTCACTGCGTATTAGGACTTATCATGCAGATGGCTTAAGAGCTTGATAAAGCTACTTTGCAGATTGATTTCTTTGAGGTAATCTCTGATAATGCTGATTCAGAAGCCTGATAGCATAGACACAAGAGACTGTTTACCAGTTTGAAGGAGGGGGCTCTAAAATACTTTATTGTATACTCTGCTTTAGTTGCTTTTCATTGTAAAAAGTCCTCCATGCCACAGCCTTAGAGGTTGTTAACAGAAGGAATGTCAACATGGTTAGAAATATCAAATTATATATGCTTTTCAAGTCCATGACTTCAGAAGTGAGAACAAATTGTTTGGAGGTAGATATGCACAGATGGAGTTACTGCTTATTTACAAAGAGAAAAAAATTACAATAGTGCACTGAATTATCATTTAGTATCTTACAGGGTTTTTTTTTAGGGGCCTGCATGGTATAACTGTGTGGGATCTCACAATATCTCTATTTCTAAAATTCAGAGAGCAACTGATGAGGATAAAGACTTGGCTGAATAGTAACTGAGAGTTTATCAAATCTAAAGTGTGTACTTAAGCTCAGAACTGCTGTCCTGAAAACCTCTTCTTTGCCGCCACCTGGCACTAGATACATCTAACCTCAAAAATGCCCCTTTTTATCTATCCAGTCATGCGAAGTTAGGTTTCTGAATGTATCACCATCAGAGTCTCAACTGAACCAAGCTAACTGGCTTGTAGCTTGAGCCTGATGGGATAGGATCAGGCAACTGGGCATTTCATTTCCTATTTCTCATGAGGTATTCATTCCAAAATTGTTGGTAAGATTCATATAAAAGGATAATGAGTTACACTACACATCTGTATGTTTATAAATACATATATACAAAATGAGTGCTCGTTTTACTTTAAATATGTCCAAACACTGTTACTCTTACCCAATACTCTAGTGGCTGGGGCACCTGCCTGGAAGCACGAGATTATTTACTATCTTTCCTCCTGGATTCTGTGGCTCTTTCTTTCCTGGGGTATCACCAAGCTGCAGACTACTCTAGAAGAGGGATGCTCTCAGGCTTTTATAGCTTCTGTGGAGAAAAGAATGAAAAATAAACTGATCTATAAAGCTCACAAGAGCTGTATCTTCACTGAAGTGGTAATGGCCCACCAAGTTAGGCTTTTGAGGCCTATCACTATTAACACTATGTATTTCTCTAGTTATCTTGCATTTTTCCAGCATAGCTTTGCCTTCTGAGATATTAGTATATCTAAAATGGGTCCATCATAAATTCACTTCACACCTCTGTTACTTCTTTGTCAATGCTGGAATGCCAAATATTGTAAAATGCAAGTGTCAAACTCTCAAAAAGTTTTCAGAGTTTTCCACTTGTGAAAAGGGTCTATTTTCTTCTTGACTCAAGATATAGAAGCCTTCATGATGATTTCACTCACTTGTTTTGTAGCAGAAGACTACAAAAGGAAGGAAGTGTCTCTTCCTTCTGTGGCAGGATGAGACACTTCAGACTACAGGCTAAGTCATGAGGCATGTTTGAGCTATCCTCCTCACCTAGCTCTTGCATTCGACTTAGTAAAATGTTACTTGTGAAACTGAAAATGGTTATTTGAAGGGTTTATTTCAATAAAAACTGGTAAGAGAACGGCTTGAAAATTATCTGCAAAGCTATAGGTTTGGAGGCAAGGTTAATTAAGGAATTAATTAATTCCTTAAGGCTATCTCCTAAAGGAGCTATACTGAATGGTACACAAGGACATCAACCTGGCCAATCATGTATTAAGATACTTTGCCTTGGTTCTTCAAAATTCTCTGTTTTTCTAATAAGTAATTAGTAACAGCTAATTCCTTAATTAACCTCACCTTGCAGTATGAAAAAAGCCAATCCTGAAATAGTAATGGGTGGCAGAACTTAGTACTTATTATTAGATTTAATGCTGAAACAGGAAATATTGGTGACTCAGGTATCACTGAATCATTTGTTGCGTGAGGTTAGAATTTGGGTCAGCTAAGGTAAGGTATATAATGGATACTCATGATGGGGGGCGGGGGGTTGAGGGGAGGTAGCCTTTATTCTCCTAAGAATTAAGAAAACAAGTCACCCCCACTGAGCTACTGAGGAAAATGCCATTCCTTCAGGTGCCATTTCATCAAGCCTCCACTACGGTTAAGGTTTGGTATACTAGAAATTATGGAGTGACAGCGTGGCTACTATTAGAAAATACATCCCAGAGAAACCTCAGGGTAGTACTCCTTACGCTTCTCAGAAGAAAATTAGGTTTGTGGTTTGTTAGCGAGCTTTTGTGTCTCGATTCCGCTTAACCTCAGGTTATAAAACATAATCCATCCCTTAAATGAGGTTCAAATTTGGAATTTAATATTCCTTCCTTACGTGCACAGGATTTTAGCAAGCAATTCGGTACGTATGTTGACTTAAACAATTTTCTCAACTGAAGGAGGAGACTTTATCCCTGATCATCCTGTACCAATATGGTATCAACCCATGCTTTCTGTGAAGTACCTAGCTATTTTTACAGACAGGAAACATCATCAGTCAGGATCAAGTTTCCTGTAACATACTTTGCAACTTTTAATAGCGAATGGTATAGACAGACTTAAAATTACCAAGCTTTTGTGTCAGTTGCATCACTAAAGTCAATGTCATATGTGGTCAAATTGCACTGCAGCGTATTCCTAGATCTAAGCTAATGACCTATACCACAGCAAATAGTTATGTTTTATACCAAAGCAAACAGTTGTTCTAAGGGATTGCAAGATTTAAAAAAGAAAAAACAAAACTGGATTTATGCCACATATGTATATTCCCTGAACACCCACTGCACACCAAAAAGAATTCCTGTAGGTAAACCACTTTAAATAAAAGCACGGCAACTTTATTGAAACAAAGCAGTTGAAAGCTTACATATAACCAGCTTCCCACTACCTCCTCCTGTGCTATTGGTCTTCTAGGCCCACGTTTCTGTCAAAGCACTTTAGCAATGTACTTCAATGAGGTGAAGGTGCATAATATGGTGATGTGGTTTTCTAAACTGAGGAATGTGTCCGCTTGCTGTCTTTTCATTGGAAAAGAAATTGTGATGGCACTTTTAGCATTTGACAGCTGCTGGGAATGCAAAGCAGAGGCTTATGAAGTAGGGTTTTTTCTGTGTACTGAAAACTAGCATTGCTGCCTCTCTCTTTTGGCTCTAAAGAGAGAAAAACGTTTACTTGAATCAAATGTAATCTTTCCCCCTGCCTCCCTTTCCCAACAGACTACCCTAACTTTATTACAGGAATTTGCCCATATGTGTGGTTAGAGTAAGAGACGAGCCTTCTCTTCCCGCCCCACCCCACCCTCCCCTCACGCGTTCCGATTCCTGCTCCGGGCCGGGGCTCGGGCGGTGCCGCCG
>VXAA01005342.1:102407-148398 GCA_013399115.1 Anseranas semipalmata | reverse complement strand
GGCGGTTGGCGGGCAGCCAGCCGGCCGCGCTTGTGAGGCGGCCCCCGGCCCGAGGGCAAGGGCTGCGGGCCGCCGCCGGGAGCCCCTAGGCCTGAGTCGGCGCGGGTGCCTCGCCCTGGTCGCCCCTGGGTGCGTGGCGCTGGGGAGGGCCGTTTTGCCCCTCTTTCTTCCAGGCGAGAGCCTCTCCTCCGTGCCCTGGCCAGCCCCCAGCTGCTGCCGCGTTTCAGGTGTGCTGTAACCAGCGAGCGCCGCAGCCTGTCCTGCTGCGCGGGGAGCCTGCTGCGCAGAGCGAGTGTTCGGGGTTAAACGTCCGATGGCAGCCCACTTCAGGGGTGAAGTGTCTGCCTCGCCGTGCTGTCCTGACAAGAGAAAATAAACTCTGCTTCTATACATTTTTTTTTCTTATTCTTTAAAACAGGGAATTCCTGACAATTTTTAGAGCATCACAGGGGAAGTGCTCTAGTTGGGGTTAGTGCTCTAGTGGTATGCATGCTTGGATGGAACACGTCTTTTTCTTTTTTTTATGGCTACTTAAACTTTTAGCTGCATCTAAAACGTTAGGCTGCAAACTGCATCAGGTCAGGTGCTGAATAGCAGAGTGGCTCAGGTAGTAGGGACTTGTAGGATTTATGTTGTTTAACCAGGCATGATGAAATTGTATCCCTACTTCTAAGTGTTTGTAAAACAGGAGTTTCTGGAGGTGCAAGCTGCTGTGTGATCAGAAATTGTCGTTTTAACGTAATGCAGAACTTAGATTCAACTTTAAGATTGCTCAGTCCTTTACTTGATCAGCTCATAAAGGTGCTTCTTCAGGTCATATTGACCCCCTGACATGAAAGTAACGCTTTGCTATTCTGTATGTGTTAAGAACATGTCTGGGATAATGCACTCTTGAGGGAATTCTGTCCAAAATAGATATTCTAATCTGTATATATGCTGTTTTAAATAACAAGCATGACTTAATGGTCTTAATCATTATTCTTCCCTAAATACAGAAGCTTTGTAAGGTTCTTCAGTGGAAATGACAGGAAGCAATGAGACTAACTTTTCTTTCCCTGTCTGCAGTGTGAAAAAAATGGAGATGTCAAGAAGAGAAGGCCAAATCAGGCAGATATACCTGATATTCTTCATCAAGAAGCAGAAACATGCTATCAGCTTAGACTACCTGAAGACTTCTACCAATTTTGGAAGTTTTGTGAGGAACTAGATCCTGAGAAACCAAGTGGTAGGTTTTTGGATTTTAAATATTTTTTGCCTTTTCTAACTTTCAAAAATCAGCCCGAAGGTAGGCAAACTGGAGGTTGTCAGATGCATTCTCATGCTGCTTCAGCTTGCAGTTCAGATGCAGGATATTTACATGAGTGTAAACAAGAATACTGGAGATATTTACAAAGATGTCAGTTTACTTTCTAAAATGTAATTAAAACGTGGCATTTAAGGGACTAAGTGTTGTCTAAATCTGTCTTTCTTGCAAGTACATTTAAAATATTAAATATGGAATTAAAGTTTCCTCATATCAACTCAGACTTCAACTTCCCAAAATGTATTATACAACAGAATATGATGTCTCAACGTGCTCTAGAAATGACACCTTGTTTTCCTATGAAAAGTGTAACAACCTAAGTCTTGAATGGAAGCTATCCGAACGAAAGAACATCTCAGCTTTCCTTGGCTGTTAAACAGTATGTTTCACTGTTTGGATTTATGGAGGTTTTTTGAAACCTAAGTGAGACAGGAATGTCTTGATTTGAC
Organism: Anseranas semipalmata; assembly: GCA_013399115.1. Taxonomy (NCBI): domain Eukaryota; kingdom Metazoa; phylum Chordata; class Aves; order Anseriformes; family Anseranatidae; genus Anseranas; species Anseranas semipalmata. The sequence goes on along the minus strand of VXAA01005342.1, from coordinate 146,646 downwards.
TATGTACCGGCCAGAAAGTATAAGAGTTCATGCTCCGCTTTTCAGATGCACTTGTGTCAAGTGTTGGACTTACACTGGTTGGACCATATGACATTCTTGCTGGAAAACACAAAAAAGCAAAATCAACAGATGTGAACTTCAATCTTCATTGGAGATTCTTCTATGATCCCCCAGAATTCCAGACTATACTTGTCGGGGATAGCAAAACACAGTATCACATGGGATATTTCAGGTATTTAATTTAATATATGCTCTTGCTATAATATAATTGTGTGTAACTTTTTCTCTTCCATGTTTTCCATGAGACAGGATTGTATGCTATTATCAGATAAACATCTCTCTTCTGTAATAGGATATTAACACATGGGTTGATACCTTTAACAGAAGAAGATCAAAGATGTTGGAGTTGAAGACTAGATTTAAATATTTATTAAACTCCCCCCCACAACCCTCCAGAGCACCTTCACTTATTAGTCTCTAACCTTTGCCATAATACTTCAGAGAAAAACTCAAGCATTATGAAATAAGGGGAACCTGCATTCTCTCTGTGTGTATTGATACAAGTTCCTTTCAAAGCCATACTTTAAGGTTTTACAGCTTTAGACCTAATGAAGCTTTTGTAAGGTTTCTGAAGGAGATGGCAGCATGGCGAGGAGGCAAATTAATTTAACTTTGATATAGGAGAAATGGACACAGTTTGAGTATTTGTATGTACTTTTTCAAAAACAGGGATGTGCCAGATGAACTTCCAGTGTGGGTTGGTGCAAATGAAGCTAAGAAGAGCTGTCTGATTTCACAAGTTGGTGATAATGTATTTGCTGCAGTCAAGTAAGGTTCATATTTACTTTTATTTATAAAAAGTAGTATAGAAGAGAAACTGTTAACCAGGAGATGAGAGGGAATAACGCAGCTACCTTTCTTGCATACATAAAATTACATTTTTTTTTTTTTTTTTAATATATAAACAGTAACTACAAGAAGCCCCATTTCTGAGCTGGGGCAGGATAACATTTATATGGATATATGATTCAGTATGATTCATGAAGCTTTAATGTAGTCCTGCATCATGAACGTAAACAGCAGAAGTGTGAATACTCCTATTTCGTGACCTGTCAGTTAAAAATGGAAAGCTCTGTAAGGACAGATGCATGTCAGTAAGTGAAAGTGTGCTGAAGAAAAGATCCTGCAAACAACCCTTGTGTAGTGCAGAGTTAAACGGTGACATTTGTTTTGAAAGCACCGTGATGAAACTCATGAATATGTATTTATCTGCATGACTTGGATAACAAAGGGTGTATAAGTCACTGAAGCAGTAAACTGAATTCTTCAGATAGAAGGATGAACAGCTACTGAGTTCGTGAGAATCTTCAGCACCTGCAGATTGCATAAACTATATTGTAATGCAAATACAGATAGAAAATGCCAGAGTACTCTCTGTGCCAAACTTTTCTTTTTTTTGGCTCTTATTGTTAAGAGGCTTGCATTCCTAAGTCTGTGTATAAATAAACCCATGACTGCTAATCTTCATTATAAGATTTGGAGGTTTAGTGATTAGAAGGCTATTCATTTGTTTGTTTTCTGTTAAGCTCTTTTAAGACATGTTTCTTCTGTTTACAGATTATTTTTGTCAAAAAAACTTAAGGAAGTGACTGATAAAAAGAAAAATGCTGTTTTGAAAGATATAGATGAGAAACTAACAAGAACAGCAAAAGAATTGGGTTATTCTCTGGAACAAAAAACCATGAAGATGAAACAGAGAGATAAGAAAGTATGACTTTCCTGATCCACTGGAGAGAACTAAGTTCTGTTAAACTGTTTTTTTTTTCATTTACTTGCCTGATTTTTCTTTCTTTCTTTCTTCACTTTTTTTTTTTCGGTCTCCTATTCAGTAAAGAAGCCTCATTTAGATATTTGCAAAGCTCATCATCTCTCTATATAAAACTTCAGGAGAGGGAAGATTAATACAAGTGTGTTCCCAGTAATAGGATTAAATCAAAACACTTTACTCTTCTAAACCATAGCTTGGCAAGTAAGGCATTCAATTAAAGAAAAAAAAAATCTTGGAAATAGTCTGAAAACTGAAACAAATGGGGAGCATGGAGAAAACTGCCTCATAGTGAAGATTCATGTGAACGAACGGTTGGGTTGGATCTAAGAAACAGTAACATTAAGGATGATATGTATTAATAGTTTGTTTGGTTGGTTTTTTTTTGCATACCTATCAGAAATAATTATGACAGTGGGTGACTGAACAGATGTAGTAAAATGCTACACAAGTGACTACAAGGATTCCTACATTTCAGAACTTTACTGGGGTTTCCAGTTATTTTAAACTTCAGTGCTTAAAAGTAACTGCTGTATACTTTCAGTTGATGTCCATGAGCCTAGACACTGTATTTGGTTTGACCACCCATAGTTGGGTGCTAATGCTGTTGAGAGAAGTGCATGGTTTTATGTCATGGTACTGACAGTACTACATTCAATTTCCTGGCTCTTTATTTAGGTGGTGACCAAAACATTTCATGGAGCTGGCCTGGTTGTTCCTGTAGACAAAAATGATGTTGGATACAGAGAACTTCCCGAAACAAACGGTAAAGATCTTGCTTACTACATTCTTCCGCTTTATTTAAGTAGACAGTCCCCAGTCACATACCTACTCTGCAAAAACCAAACTGCACTCATATTTTCTACCTGAAGAATATGAGCAGCTGGGAGTAAAGGGCAGAAGTTCTAACAATCGCACTTGAGCAATAGTATTTTATTTTTTTTTAAATAACCTGGATGAGAATCAATGAAGCATACTAAATCTGAAATAATAATTCTTAAAGTAGTAGTTTAGACTACCCTCTCTTCTACATTAGCACAGCCATGCAGGAAGTAGATTCAAAGAAGTGATCTACATTTAGGGATTTGCAGGTTTATTTCTCGTTCCCCCTCTTCTTCTGGTGGTGGTGTAACCAGAATCAGTTCCTTGATGGAAGTTCAACACATGAATGCCCATCTCTGTATAGGGAACTGAGATGGATGGGCATGGGTTAAGAATGAGCTGCAAAGGAAAAGGGGAAGCTTTTTCACCAGCAGCTCAGGCTGTGTCCACTTAATTGTCAAGTTTGACCCATAGGTATACTATTGGCAGAGGTTACTTCCACGCAATATTATATTTCTTTATTTAAACATTTAAGTATTTCTGCTTTTATTTTTGCAGCTAATCTTAAAAAAATATGTAAGGCCATTGTTGATGCTCCTACTGATGATCAGAGACTGAAGGCCTTTGCACCCATTCAAGAAATGCTCACCTTTGTTCAGTTTGCTAATGATGAGTGCGACTATGGAATGGGATATGAACTGGGTATGGACCTGTTCTGCTATGGATCACATGTAAGTACTACAGCAACCATACTTCACAAAATTATGCATTATTTTATGCATGGAACAGGAGCTATTCTATGTTGTAGATCTTTATTCCAAACTCTATCACATAATCATCACTAGGAATCATGTAAGTCTACAGGAGCATCCTTAATCTGTGAGAACTACTAAGTCACATTTGTGACACCATTTCATGTTACATTTAAAACTGCTTTGGATGAAACCACAATCCTGCAATCCAAAAGCATTTAAATAGCACTTAACTTTTGTGATTTGATGCGCATAAGACAATGAGTCATTATTACACTCCTAAAAATGCAGAATGTCTAATCCAGATACACTGAACCGAAGTCCCCTATCCCCAACTGCTTGTATGGGCACTAGCGCTCATGCTGAACTGGATCAAGAAACAGACTGATGTTTGTCGTAACCTCAGGGGCAGGGGAGGAATTGAACCTGGGTCACTTGCCTATGTCCACTTCCTATATGATTGCGTAAAGACCTCCCACCAGCTAGCTGCAGCTGTAAGTTTCTAAGTGTCTCTATTTCTGGTTCCACAATAACAAAGAATATCCTATGTAAGCTGATTGATTTACTAGCACTTAATCACATGTAAAGATTCAACTTAACACTCCTTGTTCTGTATTAACCACTGCCCCCTTGATGACAAGGATCATGTCTGTAATAAATCTAAGGCTAGGAAATGTATATAGAGAAGTTTCAACATAAATGTAATATGAATGGATGGTAATAGAAACTCATCCATGCAAAATAGCTTCTTTTAATATAAACAGGAGTGGCTAAGGGACATGCTGAAGCTTCATGTAGAAGGATAACAATCTTGCAATACTAAATCTAGGCCCAGAAGAGTGGTACTAAACAATAGTTTAAATATTTAGCCACTGAAATGAAATAAAATTCAGTGCTCTGTCCGCACCCTCTTAAATTACTAATGTGTTTCTTAGATTTCCTGGCATGTTCTCTTAAGTCCCTACAGCATCTGGGAATGTCTTGTATTTTCCTCTGATATCCTGCCTATTTAAAACCCTTCCTTCAGTGTCTACGCATTCTCAGCTGCTCAATTCCTTCCTACATCTGGAAGGGCAGTGAAAGAAATAGTTACTTTGAATTGGAGGGGTAGGCAGAGGCAAAACCCCATCTTTTGTACTTGTTTCTCACCACATGATATCAGCCACTGACAAACTCTTACAAATTACATCCTTACTGTATTGTGACTTGGCCTGATACGTACCTTATGCAGCACTTTGAAACAGCTATAATTTTGCAGTTACTATTTTCTGAAAATAGAAACCTTACTTCATTTTCTAGTTTAGTAAACAGAAAGGAGAAGCAATGGCTTCACATATTAATAACAGCACAGTCTCTGGTCCCAGCATTTCTGCTTGGCCGTAGCTCCTTAGAGCCACGTTCCAGTTCTGACGAGAGCCTGGCTCTCCTGTTGCTTAGGGAGCCAGAGTAAACACTGGTGTTTATGCGCTGGAGCATGGTGGGGATGGGACTCGAACTGCTGGCTGCACTGCTGCATGTCTGAGCGAGGGCTGTCTCCTGCAGTGCCACAACCCGAGTTCCATCTCGCTGCACGTGAAGCAGCAGTTCAGAAAGCCCAGCCTTCCCGCACCGCGGCCCTGCCTGTGGAGGCGTGCTGGGGAAAGCCGCCTGAACCTGGCAGAGCTTGAGGGTCAGGCCTGGCGCTGCGTGAACAAAGCCGCTGGGCGCTCAAGGCTGTTGTTGTTTCCGCTCTCTCGTACAGTACTTTCACAAGACGGTGGCGCAGCTGCTGCCGCTGGCGTACAGCCTGCTGAAGAGGAACCTCTTCGCCGAGATCATCGAGGCGCACTTGGCAAACCGGCGGGAAGAAAGCCTGGACCAGCTTGCGCCGTGAGCCAGCCAGCGTGGCCGCAGGAAAGGGCCCTGAGGGCGGAAGCAGCGGTGGGGCCGTTCATGCGTTCTGGGGAGCGGGTTTTTCCTTCGTTTTGTGTAGTTTTTTATATATGGAAGCGTGTCCTGTGCGGTCAGTAAAGCTTTCCTAAGGACGGACGCGTCTCTCTGCTCGCCGCTCCCAAGCGAATCCCAGGTGGGGCCCCTCTGCGCATGCGCTGAGACAGCGGTGGGCTCGCCTCATGACACACCACTGCGGCAAGCGCGGGGCGGGAGTGCGCGCGCGTGACGTTCTGGAGGGGCTGGGCCGAGCTGCCCCGGAGCTCCGCCCCCTGGGCCGAGGCCGCGCCCCCAAGGGCCGAGGCTCCGCCTCCCCGCCCGCAGCGGGTGGCGCCGGGCCGCTGCTGCTGCCTCGCGGTCCGTGCCGGGAGCGTGGCTGCATCAGGCTCGGGTGCAGCCAGCTTCGTGCTTACACCCACCTGCTGCGTTACTGCAAACCCGCCGCGCCAGCTCTGCGGGATTCCGGCTGACATACAGCATGGGACTCTGTCCCACCACACGTAGCAAGTTCAGGTGGAGCAGCTTTCCCATTCCTGTTCTAACAAAGCTCTAAATTGGGTCTCCATCTTCTGGATGTGGCTGAATTAACAGGGAACAAACACATAGGACTAAAAAATAGCTAACAATGTTACAAGATAAGAATTCCACTGCATTTGCTACTTTACTACTTAGACACAGTTTTCCCCTATTTTCACTAATCTGGACTTTAAAATAGAACCAAAGTTATCTTGTACAAAATGCAAATTAATTAAAATCATTGGTCCATTGCTCTTCTTCCACTTTATTGCAAAGAGTTTTACTCTCAGGCTATTGCTTGAGATGACAGTCCAGAAACCAATGAAAAGCAACACTTTCTCTTATTGAACCAGCCAACCCAGTCACAGTACAGCAACTTGACTTCTGCAGTAGTTCATACATCATTACTAGTGCTGACAGTACGCCTAATGAAGATTATAGGCCACTAGCACCATGCTCGATTTTCAACGTTGTCCCTACTTTCAGCAAAGGATTATACCTCCAAAGGTCCCTTCTAGCATAAATTATAATTCAGTTTAGTTTAGCATACTATAAAAGCCCCTCTTAAGTTTTAAATCATAAACCTATTTTCAGTTCTCAATCATGTGTTAAATCTAATTTTGTACAAAATTTGACACCACCACCCCTCCCATTCAATCAGCATACAAACGTTCCATTTATTCAAACATAAGCACAAGCATACATTAACTTTTTCATAGGCACTGAATTCTATTTCACACATAAAAAGCACCTCCTTAAAAATTCAGCCCTCCCCTTTTCATGTTCCAAGCAGAAGAGGCTTTCATATTAATGCCCTATAAATCATACAAGTATTGACCTTTCACATTGTTATTTACATATGAACTTAAGTCTGAAAAAAATGGGGATATATGGATTTTCCAGTTTTATCTATTCTTCTCAATTAGAGGTTAATAACTGTAACACTAACTGAAAAAATACTTTAGTGCTGTACATCATTAATACACATCAGCAATAGATGTCTAACTTAACCCTACAATGACTTTTTTTTAAGCAGAGGGACTAAAAATGCACTGTGAAGCAACTACATAATTTTGTCTTTCAGACAATAAAAGCATCATCCATTGTCAAATCAGGAAGCCAACTACTCTAGAATTATATAACTGAAGCAAAATTTAAACAGTATTTCAGAAAGCTTCCATTTTACTATTTTTATATTTTAAATTCCTATCTGTTGTTTCAGGGAAATTAAACACAAAAATCAACACAAATATTGTTTGAGAAAACATGACAGAGTCAAAGCAATAAATGGTCATACAGAAGTTTTTAATGTTTGATTAAATCATCACAGTAATCAGAATTTTTACTGTAATGATATGCAGCTCTACCACACTATTATAAATAAAAACATTAAGATCAATATTAAATACAGCTCTAGGCAACATCACAGATTAACAAAGTATGCATTCTTCATGAACCAGTAACTGAATGGTTTAAAAAATAATAATAATGCTGACACTTTCACCTTCCCATCCACCATATTTTTTTTCAAATTAGTAACTTGAGTAAGGCGCTGGAAGTTTTACATCAGAAAAATTTTGTTGAACAGCACAGGCACACATACTTCAGTATCAGAATTTCTAATGCATGTTTACCAGAGATGTTTTAAATGTTAATAGGGAAAGCTTAGCAGGTAAGAACAGTAAACAGATGCACAATTCATATGCAGCATTTGGGATCCATACCGAAATTATAAAACACAGCAGGGGTGTGAACTGTATTTTAATTCAGACAGTACAGTCTGTAGAATCAGGTGCAAATTAATACAGTACATACACAGCAGTGTTTTAGGATAAGGAAAAAATCTGAAATGGCAGAGGTTTCAAATTGATTTAAAGCAATTTTTTTTATACGTGTAGTGCATTTATATTCTTGAACTATAGAAAAAAATTAGACAACAGATCAGCATCACAGACAACTTCCAGAGCTGCCTTCTGCATATGGGCCAAATCCTGCTCTTTGTAAAGTTTCTGCAAGTTCACACAACGTAACAGAACAAATTTTGAACCTCTAGCATTGACTTCACTTGGAAGAACAAAGCTAGCTGCTGCAACACAGCGACCTTAACACAGCTCAATTCCATTTCAGTTCCAAACCTGCTCTTTGTACAGGGGCTGATCACAGTGAGCCCACGGGCATGTTATGCTTTCTACTGGTTCCAGCTGCTGCAGGAGATGAGAGAGAGTAGATGGCAGTTTTATACACTGAAAACAGGCAAAAATTCAGCAGAGCGCTTTAAGCACTGACATTATTTTGGAGCTTGCCAATAGTACTAGAATGTTGCTTCAGTATGTTACCATTCTTCAAGTACTCAGTCATGCTGAGTACTTTGCTGAAAAAAGATGTTTGAGGTAACTGTGATGAATGCCAAGACATTTAGACATTCAACCATTTAAATTTTTGGAGTCTTGTGGGCATAATTGTTAATAAGTGAATTTTATCTCACCATATATTGTAAAACATGATTCTGTTGGCCATATTTCTTAGTTTTCTTCCCCCCAACTTCAGACTTACGGCATACGGCTCCGTGTGTTTGTGACAGTTTGAAAAAATTACTATGAAACAAATCAATCAGGTGACAAAGAAAAAAAGTTAAGATGTTAGGACCTATCTGTCATTTCACCTGCTGGCACGTGTGTGTTGCTGCTCAACTTTGAAGTCCTGCCAAACTTTCAAGTACTGGATTTGATTCTGCCCTGCTGCTCATCATCTGTGGCTACATATCATGTATACCTCTATATACTTTGAAAAAAAGTCAAAAGCAATCTAATAATTATAGTTGCTTTCTATTATTTTTAAAACCCTGAAGTTTTTTTTTCTTTTTAAATAATATTTTTAGTATTACTGTTCCAGTTATCTGCTCAAAAAAAAGAAAAGGAAGTCTCAAGGTAACGGCAGTGAAAGTTACATTTGAAAATGATCTTATATGCATGTTGGATCATACAGAAACCATTTTGTTTAAACCCTTCATCTAGCTGTAAACATTTGCTAATCCTCCATTACTCACAGAGGATTATGAATTATTCTATAAAATCACATTAAAAAGGTAATTAGTTATGTGAGATACTAACTGATTCGTATTTAATAGATCTTTTTAATTCATAAAAATATAAAGAATGGTAAAACTTCAAGAAAAATAATATACATTTAGTGCAAGTTATGAGTTACATTTCTTCCTACCATGTCAGCAGTGGAACGTCTTTTGTGGAGAAGAAAAAATGAAAAATGAGCAATCTCAAGTTTTACAGGGGGGGGAAATATCTCCAGTGTTGTAGCATGCAATTTTTACCAGATACACGTATACAGAATTGTTCCAGCTCTTAACTAGTAGAATAGCAGTACTTTTCCTTATACTGCACAACATTGGTATATATCCTAGTGTTTTCAATAATACAAAAATTGCATAAGACCAGGTCACATTATTGATACTTTCTGCAGCAAAAACAGTATTTTTCCTTGAAACTCTAGTTTTATCCATTTCATTTTTCTCATATCACAGCACATAGGCTGAAAGATGTCTCGCATGGTTCTTGCAAGGTATTACCTGTTCGATCTGTTTTTGTCGCAGTGGATCTGTACTGCCCCAAGCATTTCATGATGTACAAACTTACACGTTTAATGGCACAAGAAAAACCTCCCTTCTTGTGATCCAACCTCAGTAACTCACAGTACATCTCAATATGAGAAACAACTGCTTCAAAAGGGCACACCAATGTTAAAGAGGCTTTGTTACGGCTCAGGAGAGAGAGAAATAAAGCTCTTCTGGAATGTAGAAAGGTGACGTGTAATAGTTATACATTTCATGAGTTAACACAACAGTTTTCAGTGGTAAAAAGGGCAAGACCTTTCAGTCTCCATAAGATGGCTCAATTCAGAATGATCCCTCCAGAAACAGGGACTAGTAACACATCTCTTCAATGCTGAAGTACCAGGCTGGGGCTGGAGAATTGCGCCACCTCGCACGGCTCTCCCACTGCACTATCATGGCAGACCTGACGTCTCGGGACGCATCCAGTGCAGGACAGCAGCTCTCCCTTCCCACGCTCCCATCAGCCTTCCTCCTCTCCACATACTCCCCCAGACCAACTCCTGATTTCCAGCAGCACTGTTACGCAAAAACCCAGCTCTCGTTTCTGATTTTAGAAGTATCTCCCCGACTAAAGTGTTGTGCTATTCAACAAATGAACCTCCTCTTCGGTTTCCTCTCTCTCCTCAGCTATGGGTTTCAGTTGAACATTATTGAGGCGGGGTCTTGGTTTGCCGTCTGGGCCATATGACGGAGGATATCTTTTTTTGTTATAATGCCAAGGAGGCGCCTGAAAAGGATAAACGGAAGATCGCTGTTAATCCGAGCAGGAAAATAGTAAGCCAGAACACATCTGTAGCCAAGTCCTTTTTGTTGACAGGGATAGAGCAAAAGTAAACTGCCTGATTTTCTTATTTAAACAAAAACATTTTATTAATCAAAATACTGAGTAACCACCACTTTGTTAAGAGACAGCAATGCTGAGACACCATATTGGATGGTCTCTGACAGCTGTAGTCCATTTTAATGAAATACAAGTAATACAAGTAGAGCCCATGACTATTTTTAACTTTGTTTCCACAAAAATGAAATTTTGATTAACATATGCCAACAAAAAAGTAAAAAAGAGGGACAAAGAAAAAAGAGGTATGAAAAAGAAGTGATATTGATCCCATTTCATAAGGGAAGCATGTTCCAGCCTAGCCATCAGAAGTGACATACTGTTTGATGGCCCAAAAATCCTAACAGCAAATCAAACTCCCCTTCCCTCCTTTCTTAAAATCACAAGGATCTTTCCAGTCTGATGCACAGGCTCAGACTGAATATATATTCATAGGAGCACACTGTATTGGCCAGGAAACTTTTGCAAAATAATCAATAGTTAACTAGGTTCTGGAGTTCACAGCTTTAGAAAATAAATTATGAATAATAAAATTTTCATTTTCAAATTTAGATACTGTGCTCTTATGACAGGGTCTTAATTGCTTTTAAAATTATAACTTTGTGAAATATCAAAAAGGGTGAGACTGTCCAAAAGGGTAAAATCACAGGAGAAGCAAAGAGCAGAATGAATGAGCTGCTGCCCTTGTTATTCTAGTTAGTACATTTTGTTGCTTTTTTTTCTTATTAAAGGACGCATGAAATACTTGTGAAATATTAGCATAAAATGAGAACATAATTAGCATGTTTTGCACATAAGCAGCTAAACTTGGTGGGTAGGTTTAGTAGAGAGGCAGCTATTGCAGAGCAACCCATGTCCAAATTAAGAGAACTCTATCTTATAACTAAGGTTAGATCACAACATTGTGGTTAAAACAGTATCTAGATTCTGAAGTAAATAGTAAATATATTAGCATGCCATTCGATGGCTTAGGATATCACTGGACTTTATAAAAAGGAGTACATTAGTTGCTGTAGGTAACAGCAGCAGAATCAGAAAACTTCATAAAAAACTGCAGGACTTTACTTGAAAATAAGAGTATTTTTAAAAATCATGTTGATAAATGGGGATTACAGGGAAGATCTAATGCTGCAATACATTAAAAACATGCTTGGCTTTGCTTCTCAAAACATGTGGTACTTACTTTGCTATTTAACAGCTATTTAAAGCTGTCAGAATCAGAAATTAGCACATATAAGAATTTTAATTTACATTATGGGGAAAAAAGGTATTCCTAGCTGTGTGCTTTCCCACCCGGGGAAATCAAAAGATCAACTAGATGGATCTAAAAAAAGGGATTTTTTAGATATGTGAACAGAAAAAGGAGGACCAAAGAAAACATAGGTCCGCTACTTGATGGGGAAGGTCACCTCACAGACGAGGACATAGGCAAAGCAGAGATGTTTAATGCCTTCTTTGCCTCCGTCTTCAACGCTGATGATGGGCTTCGGGACCCCGGGTGCCCTGAGCTGGAGGACCGTGACGGTGGGAATGATAAACTCCCAACTGACCCTGAACGTGTGCGGGATTTGCTGCTCCATCTGGATCCATACAAGTCCATGGGTCCGAATGGGATTCATCCCAGGGTGCTTAAAGAGCTGGATGACATCATCGCAAGACCTCTCTCATTATTTTTCAACGTTCTTGGGAATCTGGAGAGGTCCCAGTGGACTGGAAGGTGGCAAATGTTGTGCCAATTTTCAAGAAGGGCAAGAAAGAAGATCCTAGCAATTACAGGCCTGTCAGTCTCACGTCAGTGCCTGGTAAAATTATGGAGAAGATTATCCTGGGAGTTATTGAAGCGCACCTGGGGGACAATGCAGTCATTGGTCCCAGCCAACATGGGTTCACGAGGGGTAGGTCCTGCCTAACAAATTTGATTTCTTTTTATGATAAGATCACCCATCTAGTCGATCAAGGGAAACCAGCTGATGTGATCTTTTTGGACTTCAGCAAAGCTTTTGATACAGTTTCCCATAGGATCCTGCTGGACAAAATGTCCAGCATACAGCTAGACAAAAACATCATACGATGGGTGAGCAATTGGCTGACGGGCAGGGCTCAAAGGGTTGTGGTAAATGGGGCCACATCAGGCTGGCGGATGGTCACTAGTGGGGTCCCTCAAGGCTCCATTTTAGGGCCAGTCCTCTTCAATGTTTTTATAAACGACTTGGATGTTGGACTAGAAGGAGTTTTGAGCAAATTTGCCGATGACACCAAACTGGGAGGAGTTGTAGACTCGGCTGAGGGTGGAAAGGCCTTGCAGAGAGATCTGGACAGATTGGAGAGCTGGGCAATCACCAACCGCATGAAGTTTAATAAGAGCAAGTGCCGCGTCCTGCACCTGGGACGGGGCAACCCTGGCTATACGTACAGACTGGGCAATGAGACGCTGGAGAGCAGCCCCGCAGAGAGGGATCTGGGGGTTGTGGTTGACAGCAAGTTGAATATGAGCCAGCAGTGTGCCCTGGCAGCCAGGAGGGCCAACCGTATCCTGGGGTGCATCAAGCACGGCATTGCTAGCCGGTCGAGGGAAGTGATTGTCCCGCTCTACTCTGCGCTGGTGCGGCCTCACCTTGAGTACTGTGTGCAGTTCTGGGCACCACAGTACAAAAAGGATGTAAAACTGCTGGAGAGTGTCCAGAGGAGGGCGACGAAGATGGTGAAGGGCCTAGAGGGGAAGACGTATGAGGAGCGGCTGAGGTCACTTGGCCTGTTCAGCCTGGAGAAGAGGAGGCTGAGGGGAGACCTCATCGCAGTCTACAACTTCCTTGCGAGGGGGAGTGGAGGGCCAGGCGCCGACCTATTCTCCTTAATCACCAGTGATAGAACCCGCGGCAATGGTGTCAAGCTGAGGCAGGGGAGGTTTAGGTTGGACATTAGGAAGAGGTTCTTCACTGAGAGGGTGGTTGCACACTGGAACAGGCTCCCCAGTGAAGTAGTCACTGCACCAAGCCTGTCTGAATTTAAGAGGCGTTTGGACTGTGCACTTAGTCACATGGTCTAAAATTTTGGGTAGACCTGTGCAGTGCCAGGAGTTGGACTCGATGATCCTTATGGGTCCCTTCCAACTCGGGATATCCTATGATTCTATGATCTCTGTGATCTGAAGAACAAAATATCAAAGTCTACTGTTTACCTTCCTTTAATGTTGTGACTAACAATATGCCCATAGTAGCAGCTTAATTTCTACAAAAGGATTTTTCACATATTGTTTTCTGTTATGGTTTCTTCAATACAAATTTTTAGTACAGGATGATTTCATTGTTCAGCCGATGTTATAAAACTACTGAACAGTTCACAAGTTTCATGCTTCCTGACTTCTAATGTGTCTAATTATGAGATCTGATATATCTAATCACCAAGGGTTCGACGTGCTGCTTTAGTTGCTCGAGATGCTCTAATATGTTCTTCTTTGTGATGATCCCCAAGACAATCCTGAAACAGATCATGTTATGCTAATAACTGTGTGAAATCAAATTAAAAAGAAAAAAAAAAAAGAGTTCTAGTCATAATGAAAAAGGTTTAGAGTAGAGCAAAACTAAAAAAGAAAATGGGTTGCAAGAAAGCAAATGAGATAGTTAAATGAAAAATGATTTGAAAGTCAGCACCATTCCCCAGACTTTTTTTTTTTCCCCTGTCTTCCAAAATGCTCAATCTTCACCAACCCCAGAGCAATGTTTCTCATATCAAGTACAGGTCAGGGAAGCATATTTCATCCCTTCTCCCCAGATTCAAATCTCTTCCGATTCTAGTGGCACTGAAACTAAAATCTACTTTATTTGTTTACTAGTTATTTTCTCCTCATAAATACATATAATTATTTACATTTTAACAAGCCACAGTAAACGACCAAAGTAATAACTGTAAAGTCACAGCAGCTGAGGTTTGAAGCTGCACTACAGAGCAGCGTTATCTGGTGACCCTAGAAACAGACAAATTCAGACAAATTTCTATTCATCATAGTATAAATCAAGAGCAACTCCCTGGAATGGATGTTCTGGTCAAAGCTAGGAAGAATCAGGCTCATCTTTATATAAATCTGTATCTGTCATCAGCACAGTTCCTATCTGTAACTGGACTGGAACCAGTAAGTTGTTGTGTATTATGTACATTCATTTTGCATGAAATTTGCCAAAATTTAATTAGTCCTTGATGTCCACATGGCTATATACCACTCAGAGTACTTATAATCTGACCTTATTGTAATGGACAGCATACTCATGGAAGACCACAAGTTTGTAAACTGAAGTAGGACAACAAATATGAGTGTCAAAAAACAGCAAATTGTTTTGCATACTTTCTCATAAAATAAAAACTTACAGTACAGTTTGACATAGCTTTACAAGATTAATCTTTCTTTAGAGTCAATTTTGACATCAATGCCAATGTTTGAGCACTCAACCACAACAAACTAAGAAATAAAGAACATCATAATAAATATTTATCATTGAAGTTTTATCAATTCAAATTTCCCTGCACAAAACAGGAATAATTGCATGTCTGCACTGACTTCTAAGTGTCAGATCATGATGTCCTTTCCCTGGAATAGAAAGGTTTTTAAAGAGCTATTCATTCAATACTGGGATGCATTTAAGAAAAAAAAAAAAGCAAACTTAAAATACATTTGTTTTAAAATACATCTGAATAAACAAACTTGGAAATCGGTGCAATATTTAAATATTTGCCACTTATAGCAGCAGTCTACAGCAAAACAAAATAAATCCCACCCATATCTCAGGTTTTGTGCCTTTTCCCATAAACATTATCCTAAATAATGTGAATTAACAGAAAATGTTTCATTTCTCAGGTGACTTAAAAGACATGCTAGAGAGAAGGCAAGATACTATGGCAGAAGCTGCAATGTTGCGTGTCAAGTGCTTAACACAAGAGATACAGGAAGCAGAATGTCAAAGTAGAACAGCACTCAGAAAAAGATCTTGTAAAAAAAAGAAATAGTTCAGATAAGAGGCAATTTTAATGAACATTTCTGTGTTTCCATGCCTAGAGCCAACTTATTTAGTGGTAATCCCATGACAATTCCCTCTAGTCACATTTACAAACATTCTAAATCTTGAAACTACTTTCTTGAAATATTTTGAAGTGCAGAAGTAAAGGTTGCAGACTGAAGTTTCAGAACTAGTAGCAGTTACTTAGTTTTTAGTATTCCAAAACTAAAAGCTTGGAGATAATTGCCATTACCAAACTCTAGAAGAGGAGGTATTGAACGGATCTTTTTCTTCCTTGCTTTTTATGAACCCGGATAAGTTCAACAGTAGATAGATATACCAGAACACGTATAAGTAGGAAATCCAGGCCTCTGACTGTGTACCACGCAAGACTAAATTTCTGTAGCACAAGTTCTGTCTCCTCCATATAAGAGTTGCACACACAGAACTGTTGCTGAATAAGAGCTAGTTTTTTTTTAAGAGCATCTTAAAACAACAGAAACTACCTGTCTGCTTACTTGGAATACAAGGGAAGAGTAAGAATTTAAGAGGTGCCACAGCACAGCACCTTCTTGACATATAGCACCAAATATATGGGTTCAAATACCATGAAAGCTTTGATCCTAGAAGTGAAAATTACTGCATCTGACAAAATGAACAGCATTGCTGCCACTTTACTCACCCGTTGTGTGTTACAAGGCACTGCCTCAAACCCAGCTTCCGGAAAATATCAACCACAATTTCCATGGGTGTGTGGTCTGTCACGGTGAAAGGGCTCATATCAAGTATGCTTCTGAGCTTCAAAGGCCGAGGGCTTTCTGCTGGAAGCGATGGGGTATGCTGGGCGAAACAGACCCTGGAACTGCCAACAATCCCTTCCTGCTTCTTTCTAGCACTTTCTTTAAGAAAGAGGGGAAAAAAAAGAAAAAAACAGGAGAGGGAGAAAAATTTACATTCTTGGAGCAAGATGATTTAGCAGAAACAAGTCCAATCAACACTACCAGGCTCTGACATTGTTATTCTCTAGATGCTGATATCCTGATGTTGCGTTTCTACAGCCACTGCTTTATCCCAAGAAGTGTTTATGCAGAAATCACAAAAGCCATCTACCATACAGGTTTAGCCATTCTTCTGCTACTACCTTTGTCCCTCCAATAATTAACTTTCATTTACTGTAGAGAGGTGGAAATACTTTAAAACCATCACAAAGGAAGCACACAGACAGCTGTTGAAGAAACTGTCAAAAAGAAGGCCCATCTCAATTGACAGCTCCCCTATAATGATGACAAATGCTGTCATTATTGTTGGTTTGAAAGCAAACTCCTGATTTCTGATCTCCGTGAGAATGCTGTCTTGTTTATACGATTTTATTCCCCCATCTATTCTTAAGTAAATACAAACTTAAAACCATATGATGTTTATGATAATTTGCACATTTTGGAAGTTTATAGACAACCTGCACAGAGTAAGAGCATAGTATACACACTATAAGACCACAGGCAAAAGTTTTCCTCAAATAACTGGTGTTGTGTTCACAAGAACTCGTTTGTAAAAAACAAGGTTGCAGAAAGGAGACTTAGGTTGCTTTCTCAAGTGTCTTTGAGAAAGAGATACTTGGCAATATACAAACTTATGAAAAAAAAAACACAGATAGTTTAAGATACAATTTCCATCACTGATTTCATGCACAAATATTTCTTAAATCATGTTTTGTCCTTTGCTTATGATAGTATCTTCAAAATCCACAGAATTTTTCTTGCCAATGCACAAAGCACCACCACAAGTATCACACAAGTTCTAACAGTCATCCAGAGAAAGAGGGCTCAAACAGGACTTGTCTGTTAATGTGCCCAGGGCCAAAGTTCACATTACACAAAGTGAAAAAAGAAACCTAAAGTAATTAATTATTTCACTCATCAATCTGCAATACAATCTCAGTTGTTATAACAACAGTAAATAAAATACTCCTAGAGAGAATTATGATATTCATTTACATTTAAAAATGACCTCAACAATAATTCTCACAGAATCCTGCTCTCTAAAATGGGAATTACTCAATTTTGAAGAAGAATGTTAATGTCCCCTTTGAGGAAGAGAACTACTGGCAAATACCACAAAACAAACAAAAATACTGGACTAGATTGTGTTTTGACCTACTTCGCTATCACAACTTTTATTTTTGACAGGTACAAAAGGTTAATATTTGTCCATTTCAGAGTCTGCTATTGAAGATAATCAATATTCTTCAATAAAGGAACAGACAGCCTGTGCAATGTATCTGGATCTTAAACCTGGAATAAGCGTAGAAACACACAGAGCAAATTCTGTTTTAAGCTTTAAAGTCATTTCAGTTAGAGTATCTAATCATAAAATATTGGAAGATAATTACCTATTGCAATAGTTAAATCTCTTCTTAATGCAAAGCCCACTAGTCTCTGTGATTCTTTTGACATAATAACAGGAAAACCATTATAGCTGGTTTCGTTGATCAAGTTTTCTATGTCTTCGACCGTCATGTTATCCTGTGTTAGAACTGCTAACGGTGGATCACTTCTTCGAGGTCTCATAACATCAGCAGCCAGTGTTGTGTGAGTAAATTCCTCCTTTGCATCCAAGAAGGGATATCCATTCAGTCGGATGTGTGCCTCATAGATGCCTTCCCTACCAAAGGCATCTCCTACCCACTTACTGGTCATGACTGCAGCCATTAGGGGCACAATATATTCCAGCCCTCCTGTTAGCTCAAAGACAATAACTACCAGGGACACTGTCATCCTTGTCACACCACCTGCAAAAAAAATGACAGCCATTAACATTGTAGTATGAAGTAATACTGAACTTAGTTTTCCTGCCTTCCTGTTGAGAACTGCAAACATAACTTTGCCAGTAAAGTTAATCCAACAAGCATCATTCTACATTATAAAAACAAAAGCAGACAGGAAAAATGAATACAAACTTTTAGAAGTAGAAGAAAAGAGAGTTTTAGGGAAAATTCCGGCAAGTCGGAAAACAATGGGATTTGAAAAATATGTGCTGTTCTTTCATGTAAACTAAGAATAAAACTATGTCTTTTTCCAAGCCACTCTTCTATTAAAAATACTGAGAAATAAAGAAATCCAATAAGACAATAATTTGGAAGAAGAATGGTACTAATTCAGGGAAGGAACATTCAAGGGAAGCAATTCAACAGCTATACTGTCCAAAGTACTAGGATTTAATGCTGCTGTTGAACCGTAAAACCTAAAGAGAATTCTGAGCTGAAATCTTTCTTGACAATGGGAGAAGACAGGCATTGTATTT
The DNA here is from genome assembly GCA_013399115.1 of Anseranas semipalmata. Lineage (NCBI taxonomy): Eukaryota > Metazoa > Chordata > Aves > Anseriformes > Anseranatidae > Anseranas > Anseranas semipalmata. Next base: position 128,048 of record VXAA01005342.1, on the reverse strand, counting down.
CTCTTTTGTTAGTATGTAAGATGTTTGTTTTACAAAGATTTCTGATACCATATCTTCATTCAATAAAAGCATATGGTCCTTCTTTCAACCCATTCAAAAGAGATTCAAGTTGAATTATTAAAAACAAAAACAAAAAAAACCAGCAACCTCTCCAAGAAATAGATTTGTTCCTCTAGTCTATTTGATCGCTCAAATACACTATTCCTTAAGGAAAAAGACTACTTTTGGCAGAGCTGTACTAATAGCTCTTAAGTTTAACTTATAAGGTAACTAAATTATAAGATAGGACAAGATAAGACCTTCAGAAAACTTCTCCTAGTTTAGGTGCCCAGCTTAGGCCTCTTTCAGTGAAGCGGATTTTCAACAGTTTGTAAATCAGACCTCTTAAAAGTATCTCAAACTGACTCCCTGAATCATTATGCACTTCTGAGAGTTTTATTTGCATTATGAATTTCAAGAACATTTGTTGCAATTCATGCAGAAATTGCAGCAGATCATGTCACCTCCTTACAACAACTTCAACACTACTTGACTCTGCAAGTCCTCTGCTTTATACAGTGCAAGAGGCTGTTTTTTTCCTGACTGAAGTAATAATGACACCTATTGATGCCAAAAAGAGAAAGCAAACACTCCTATTTAAATTCTTCTATTTCTCATCATATAGTCAATTTAAATTTCATGTTATTCTTCAGATCATAAGCATCTGATGGTTTCAAGTAAGATAAGTGTATTCTTCTGAAGAGAGAGAAGCCCACATAAAAAGGTGTTCCAATACTGCACGTTTACACCTCCCTTCATTTTTCACTGTTATTTTCGTAACATAAAAAAATCTGACATTTAGTTTGTTACAATTTAGTTACCTAAGCATGCAGCAGCACCAACCATGGCATAAAGACCAGGCGTAATACAGTCAGCTCCAACTTCACACCATTCCTTGAAAATGAACCAGTCATGATGGTAGTAAGCCAGCTGCTCCACTGCAATTCCTACAATCCTTCCTGCTATTGCTCCAATTGCCATACTAGGTATGAACAACCCAGATGGAACCTACAACAGAAACAGAAGAACTGCTGTCATGCTGATGGAAACATACTCGATGCATACTTTTAGAATTGGTGTGTTGTTTTTTTTTTTTCTTCCCCTCCAAAAGAAACACAAATACTGAAACTGTCATGTTAAAAACATGTAAATTGTCATTGCAAGGTTAGTAAAACTTAACACAATGCTATTGATACCTCTGATCAACCTGGTTAGTTGAATCCGTTTTATGAGCACATTTGCTTATACTTTACAGTATTGAAGAGCAAACCTATCACCAATACAGGACCACAAACTAGATTCTCAGTGCCAACAGCACAAATCTTCCAACACGTGTCCAACCTGAGCTAAGCTACTAGCATTGAAAACTCTTCGATTTCCCATCTCCCTCATTACTTCATGTTCCTCTAAATCAATTCACTTACTAAACAAGCTTTGCATACAGAAGGATTACCTTCACAAATTGCTTCCCAACTCCTATAAATTAAATTACCACAACTAAACAGGTAATTTTTAAAATAAGCTTTGCTGACTATATTACAATTCCCCATATGAGGTAGTGTACACAGAATATTAAGTACACTAAGACAGAGACAGGTAAACTCCTGTTACAAAAAAGCAGGTAACACATTACGGTTAAAACAAAAAAAAAAACAAACAAACAAAAACAAACAAACAAACAAAAAAAACCATATTCCTACTGTATCTGTTTTTCTGTTATTAACTAAAACCTGAAAAGGCCACGTAGCCTTGCCATACCAGAATGATTTAGTAAAATCTTATTGCAAGTCTTGCTTATATCAGTAGCAGCAGGAGAGAGAGGTGAGGGTTCATCTGAGGAACCACTGTTGTGCATCTTTTCTCCTCCTTAGGAAGCTAATCTTTCAAAAAAAAAAAAAAACAAAACAAACAAACAAACAAAAAAAAACACCAACAAAACCATGCTGTGTCTAAATGTCTCATTAAACTGGAAAAGCCTGCTGCTTCTCCTCACAGCATTTGTTAGTATCAGAAATATGTTCCACTATGGCATGTACATTGTTATACAATTCCGAACTGTACATTTTGCCATGGAATCCACTAGCTGATGCAGAACTGTACTTCAGAGGAGTTGTGGATGCCCCATTCCTGGAGATGTTCAAGGCCAGGCTGGACAGGGCTTTGAGCAACCTGGTCTAGTGGGAGGTGTCCCTGCCCATGGCAGGGGGGTTGGAACTGGATGATCTTTAAGGTCCCTTCCAACCCAACCACATTATTATTATATTGTCAATATTTATGGTTGCAAAGACAATTTCTAACATGTAAACCAAGGACAAATGAATGTACCAAACTCTGTTTGAAAGTCTGCTGCGTAAGTGTTGTTGAAAAGGTTTAATAATCCTTCATTCCCATTCCTGAATTACCTAATATTTCAGTGTCTACACCCCTTTTTAACTGCTGAAATACAATTTTTTTTTTCTTGAGTGGAATTCTTTCTTGGTGAACAGTACAATAACACCCTGAAAAACTAACATTTCAGATCTAAAAGTAGTTGAACATATTGTTGAAACTGCCTAGATTCTAATCTGTTACAGAAGTATGCCACAGAAATTAAGTCTCCAAATGGAAATTACATCTGAATTGTTTCTTGTCCTTTGTTAACATACTTTTTTTACGCATCTGGCTCCTTCTCTTCTTTTCATCACAGGTAGATAGTGGTTACAGGTCTAACTATGATTAAGATTTCAGTTTTCACAGTTGCATTCTTTTCCCTAAGCCTCTGAATCACACGTCACAAAGTGGAGAGGAACCTTCACACAGAAAGTGCAAGGAAAAAACAATTATGTTCTACCTTGTCTCAGCTATTTTTTCCCAGTGCATGCCAGCCTAACCGAAGTTATACTTTAGAGAAAATGATTCATACTCAGGCACATGTACCATCTTTGAAACAAGCAAGGAATCAGGATATACATGCAAATTTCCACTTCTTTAGTAGTGCAGTTGCATACCAGTCAGGTTCTGAGACAAAGCTGTAAACCCATCCCAAACTGTTCATCATCAGCATTTAAATGCAGTAATGAGTCTACTGAAAATAAACAGTCCAGTATACATACAACCTATTTACTCTTGTACTGTTGTTCTATGTTAGAGCCTGAAAAAAAAAAAAAAAATGCTGCCTCATCAGCTTTCTGGCGATCCCTGTTCACGGCAGTAAAAGCAGTAGGAATCACCATACCCCACAGGTAGCTGAGTTGCTTTGCTCACCTCACATAAAATCAGTTTCCGAGGAGGGGGGGAACTTGTGTGTTTGCACATGGCTACCGCTCCAGGAACACACCTGGAGAATTCAGAGGATCTTCATCATGATCTAAATGACCAACTCTTTTTATTTTCCCTCCTCTCATAGACATAAAGCTCAAAATGTAAATAAAAACAATATTCAAGTGACATCCACTTCTCCAGATACTGTCTGACATTTTAACCAGGCATATACTTCAAAGCTTCAGACAAATGTATGTAGCACAATCCCATCAATGACAGCAGCACGAATCTTTGTCTATTTGCAAAGTCATAAATATATTATTACAACTTCATAAATTTATTTCCAACGAACTGCAAGTGCTAAAGTTACGAGAAAAGAAACCAAAACCAAATAAATAGGAAGCTCTACCTTTCTGTAACTGAGTGATTTCTAATACAGTAAGTGTGATCCTGTGCTGACAACTCCATGAGAAAGCCAGATGCGCATGAACAGATGAATGGTAAGAGATAGAGTAGAACAGATGTTATAATGCTTAAATGGTAATAAATGTTGTAACGCTTGAAAGGCAGAGCCCTAGATATAAGTGAAATTTTTTACAACAGAATTATAGATGGTATCTGAAATTCTGACTTATGGAAGACTAACATCTAAAATATACCCAACGGATTTATCTTACCCATCAATCAGCATATGGAATATAACTTCAAATAAGAGACTGCAACATATTCTAAAATACCAACAGGTGAGAAACACAATACTGTTCTATCAATCACAGAATGGCTGAGGGTTGACGTGACTTCTCCAGATTGTCTAGTCCCCATTCAAGCAGGGTCAACTACAGCAGGTTGCCCAGGACTGCATCCAAGCAGGTTTTGAGCATCTCCAAGGACAGAGAGTCCACAACTTCTCTGGACAACCTATTCCACTGTTCAACCACCCTCACAATAAAATGTTTCCTCATGCATTTAATTACATGGAACAGCAACGTACACTGGGAAAAACTGAAGCCAGTTTAAACACAAATCCTGCTTAGCAGACATTCTGCAAGTCATGCTTATGTTAAGAAACATTTAATAATGATGTAGCTGAAAAAAAGTATGAAGGGAGCCTGAAAAGTCAGAAAACAGTTAAGGCATGGCAGTTACTATATGTCGTTCAGCAAATGGCCACAGGTTGGAGAAAAGCTGAAGAGAGCTCCAGAACTGATTTACAAAATTACCAGGAAACACAAAAAGTATACTGCTTTATAATGGAAGAGAAATTTCCAGTACAGTCACGTGAAAGAGCCTGCTTTCTAGTCTTGACATGCAAAACACTAGAAATTTCAGAAAAGAAATCATCATCGGCTCCTTTAGCCTATGATAATTACATTAATGTGATAAGTGAGGAGAGGAGATACAAAAGTAGAGATGCAATAGTTCAAGAAATACAGCCTTTTTTGTTTTTCATGTGACAATACTAAGGAACCTGAGTGGTTATATTCGACCTCAGCTGAACTCAGCTTTTGAAATTTTAGAATCAGTCTCATTGCTGAATCAGGCCCATACAGTCAGCCATCCACATAATTACTGTTGTCTATAAAATTTAGCACATATTTCTGTTCAGCTGAACAAAGGGCTAGTTTGAACTTAATGAACCTTAACATTGTTTTCTACAAGACTTGCTTATTAATCAACAGTAAAGAGTTTTTTTTTCCTGAGACCTAAAACTACACATGAAAAAAAAGCTATAAACAAATCTGCTAGCTTTGAGAGATAAGTGAGAAAGGCAGTAATGAAATAATCACAGTAGACGATGCAGCCACTGCATTCACACTTACCTTGATACCAAAGGTGAAGACTGTCATGATTATTTTAAATATGAGCGCTAAACACAACTGCCATATAGCTGAATAGACTCCAGTGCCTGCTGGACGGTCAGGAATATCATCTACTATTTTGCTTGCATTCATATCATTTCTGTAGTCACAGAGGGAGGAGGATTCTAACGGCCCACAGTCTGTGAAGAGCTCTTTAATAAGCTCACTGGTGTTTAGCCTTGTATATGGATTAGGAAACGCGATGACAGCTGTTATTGCTGCAACAATAATAACCTCCAGGACAGGGTACTTCCCAAATTTCGTAGATTTGCGTCGACGACACCATGAGATGTTTGCTCGGATGAAAAATGCTCCCCAGAGGCCACCAAATACTCCCAGAAGAATAAAAGGAAGCAGTTCAAAAAGGTACCATGGAGTGTGATATTCCACATAAAAAAGAACTAGGCGGCTATTACCAAAAGGATTGATGGACCTTAAAACAAATGCAGCTACTAAAGCAGCAAAAAATGATCTCCATAAAGTTTTCAGTGGGAAATAATAACTGACCTGCAAAAGGCAATACATGAGAACTGTTAGTGATTCAATTAAAAATACTGGAAGGTCTGTTTCATGCATGTGTTACAGTTCTGTTGCTCACATGGTATATATACTGAGGGAAACAAGAAAAGTCTTATATTATCAGTATTAACTCCTATCACTTGGAGCACTGGAGCTCTAGCACATATTATATTTTTATAAAGCTCTAAAACAATTCATACCTAGATCAGTTTCAATAACTATTCTAAAGCAATATTGAAACCACTGCTGTCATAAGACTGTTAAGAAAAAACAGTCATTTAAGTTTAAAACCTTCCCTGTTTATAAGCATCTGTTCCTAGCACTTAAACACCAGATTGTGTATTAGCTGCTCTCTCAAATTTCCTGCTAATACTGTTCCATCTCCTTTCAGCCAGTGCTGAAAAGGTTTCTGGCAGACGCGAGTTTTATGAAGTATTGTTAAAACATTAAAAACAGAAAGGCAAAAAAGTAATTCTTCAAAATCCCCTAATGATATAGCAAAATTATACACGAAAATATGTTTTCCTTCCATCCCCCTCCCCACAATTAGGATTTTTAGAAAAAGATTAAAATGTGAGATTTCTTAAAAAATGCTAATGATCTAAATAACGTTCCTATATTTTTGGAAAAAAAAAAAGAAAACTAATTTAATAAGAAACATTTCTTAGTGAAAAGAGTTTGATGGCCTCGGTGGTCAGCTTTATATTTGCTTTATTAATAATTATTGTATTCAATTGTGTTTAGTCTCTGAAACTTTAAATAGTGTTTAAAAACTTGTTTTGCAGAACTGTCAAAGAGGTTTCTAAAGCCTCTTACGAAATGAAAAAAAGAAGTCCCACAATTTTCACTTTTTAGAATACATTTCTAGAGTGAAAAACTGGTGCATCTCTCTATGTAAACTGTAATTATTGACTCAGCCACTCTTTGGAAAAATATACTCAAAAATAAAGAAAAGTTGACATTCATCCAAAGAAAAGAAACGGAAAAAAAAATCTTTAGGAATTTGCCTGTAACAGGACTCGTGATTTTGATATGTGGGTCCAAAAATAATTTCTTTCTTGGGAAAGACTCCACAGCTTAAAAGAGTCTGAGCTTATTAATACTAAAACAGATTTTTTACACATCTTTCCTTTAATGCCATCTCTTGACATACCTCCTCCAGACTGAAAAGAACTCCACCAATTGGGGCACCAAAGGCTACAGATACTCCTGCTGCTGAGGCAGCGGACAATACCTGGAAAAGAACAATGGTGAAGGGTTTTTTGCAGTCCATGATATGCTTTAAAAATGAAGAACATAATCTCATTACAGTTATCAGTTTCTTCTATGTTTCTGTCTAGGACACGCAGACTTGCTAACAGAAAAGCATCAAGTGTATCCGAATGCTTACAAGATGTGGCCAATGCCCACAGCAGCTGCTGACCAGGTACCAGTCATGATGAAGCCACAGACGCTCCTCTAAGCATCCTTGGCAAAGCACCCAAAAGGAGCTTATGGCTCAATATGAAACTGCTGATAGCTCTTTTTCAAGAAATCATAGCAAGCTTTCTCTGTGCTAGAATATGTAGTAGAAAAGTCCAGCTGTTCCAAATATTACTCAATGCAAGGAAAAAAAAAAATGACAGACTACATAGTTTTTAAAGCAGTCCTGAAGATTTGTGCTCAATATTCTTCAAGCAAAAACTTGCAAAAAAGATGTAAGGTGAGCTAAGATTAAGAGAGAAATTAATAGGAACTGAAGCAGCAGCTGGTCCTACAGCATGCTGGATGAATTACATTCAATGCCTGAGATTGGTTAAAGTGTTAAACAGTGTCACCAACCCTCTACCAGGAGTACTTTGTTCATGAGTTCATGAGAGAGAAAACCTCTGCTGTCCTCACAACTGGAGACAATTGGCAAAATATAGAGTCAAGAAGAAGAGAGAGAATTTAAGGAAAAATCAAGTGGTCTCTGAGGTGGGAGAAATGCAGAAATGTTCTGACATGTAAACAGTTTGCCTTAGAAAATGCTAGGGATAATACATTGTTCTGAACACAATAAGGAACCATAGATAATTCAAGCCTAAACACAATCTGAGAGAACAAATATCTTTTAAACAAATCAGTGTTTGGCATTTTTTACTAAATGTATGGATAATCAATACATTCTAGAAATTTTACAAAAACTTACCTCTCGTTTTTTAGCTTCATTTGTGCTGTACTTTGGAAAGAGGTAGGAAAAAATATTCCCACAGCAGCAGGCAACATGTACCAAGGGACCTTCCTTTCCTAAACTCAAACCTGATGCTACAGCCAAGACTAAAGTGATGGTTTTTATCATCAAAGTCCACTTTCCCAAGTAACCTCTGATGATGAAGCCGCTCAAAATAGTTTTTATCTGGAAGAAAAAAAAATTGCTACTGTATTCTACTTTCTTCAGTACATAATTACTTTTATCATTTTAGATGTGTAACTTCAAAAACAGCCTTTTCAAATGGCTTTGTCACACATTAAAACATGTACTGTTCAGATTGCCACACTGAGTCCATTTGGTACCAGAGGCTTTTCATTTGCAACTTACTGTAAACCAGGACAATAACATACAACAACATCATCAACTACATTTAGTAGAGAATATATCTGCAGCAGCTTCTAAGAATGTATTCATTGCTTTATTATGTAAATTATCAAGTGAAAGTCAGAAAACTGAAGGAAAAATAAACCTGCAAACATTACACTCAAGGTCATCTATTGCAGACATCTCACCCTTGCACCAATTTTACCCCCTTCTACTTTTTCTATATTTCTTTTTTTTTTCCTCATCTACACAAAAATTTAAGACAAGATTCATTGACATGAAGATGGAAAAGATCAGCCTTTTTCACTAGAAAGTGTCTCTCGCTTTCCTAGGACATTACTTTTCCTAACAGTGTCATGTTATTAGCCTGCAAAATATACCCATATATAGAAAATAACATAGTTATCAGAGCAAAGAACAACACGTCTATAAATAGGATGTACACAAAACATTGGCTAGCTGTGTCTAGAAAGTAAAGGTTATCTATATTTGGAGACCAATTTAGGAGGAAATCTCATCTGGAGTAACAGCAGAGAACTACTTCAGGCTTGTACAAAGGCAGGATTTGTCCTTCAATTTTTACAGTACAAATACCTGACAAATATCTACAGAATGACTGGAAAAGTATGACTGACCAGAATCTTACTTTGTCCCCCCATTCCCCACCACACTCTGTGCATAGCTGCAGAGAGCAATTTTAAAATGATGAGTTTCCACGGAACACAATTTGCCTTGTGAGTTGATCGTCAACCCATATTCTACCAGTGAACCACCGCTCTCTAATCACTGCAGGGCAAGGATTGGAGAGGTGGGGGAAATAAATCTTCAGAAGTCTACTTTCCTAAGCTACGTATTTCCATAAAAAGTAGTCCAGTCAGAAGCATGAAGCAAAAACGTATGAACTCAGTACCTGAAGCTTCACAAAACCTCCTTTCTTCAGCAACAGTTAGCACAATTACATTATTTACATTTGAATATTCGTACGAATGTATTTCAAAGTCACAGGGCCCTCCCTCTTGGCTCCCCCCTGACCCCGTAAGGCAGCAGGAGTTTTCACATTAATACATATATAATCTACAATCTATAATTATTATTTAGACCTCACCTCAGGTATCCCCGAGCCACAGGCATACGGAGCAAATACCTTCACCAGAGAAACTGCTAAGAAGGCAAAGCTCAAAGCCCAGAAAATGTACATTATGTAGTTCATTATGTATGAACCTGGACCCTAAAGACAAAAAGAGAAGCCCAAAAATGTCAGAGTAAGTCTGATGTAGGAGCAGTCACTGCTTAAAATAATAGAGAAGTACTCTTCCTATAAGTACACTTACACACGTACACTTACACACATACATTTCAAGGGACAGTAATTACTACCAAGCCATTAGAATGTTAGTTTTGTCAGAAAAGCATAGTCCTTTGCACATCAGCAAAGACTGGGTTATACAAGTTAGTGTTCCAAGAATTCATATTAAAAACAATAATAAACATAGCACATTATTTTTATAGCTATTAGGTGCTAAGATCTACTGAATACTGAGCAAGTCTTCTTTAGTAAAAAAAAGTTTTATGGTAGGAAAAAATAAAAACAATATTCTTAGTTATCCAAGCACAACACAAACTTCATTTCTTTAGTGTTTTGTTTAGTATGATTAAGAAAAAAAATTCATGTTATTAACAGTTCTATATTCTCCTTATAACTCTTCACACCTGCAACACTTCCAGGTCCTCTTGCAGTATATAAAATGTGCATTTATTAGAGCATAACTAATTAAACACTTAAAATGCTGAAAAACTGAGCAGATGGTAGAACCCAAACCCCAATTTAGTACCCTAGCCTTAAGACCATTCTTTTCTTTGTTCAGTAGAGCAACGCCTTCAAAGAATGGGTATATACTTACTTCTGCTTGCCCAATTATTAGTTCTGCCCATGTTTTCCACTGCGGACATTTATCTCTCTCTTCAAATGTGGTCTCATTTGAACCCCAGCAACACTGCTCATGGTTAAACCACAAAGCACTAAGGCAAATGCCTTCCTTTAAGTCAGTCATCCAGTCAGCAGCAATGTCAATTAATCCTGCCAGTGCCCCTGTTGTAGAAACAGTTTTGTATTAATATTCTAGGAAATAGAAATAACAAAAGCAGCTAAAATGAAGAAGTGTGGTGCCATTAACTTTTATAAACTGAAATTACAGGAAAACTAAAGAAAAGGATATTTAAAACATTACTGATTTCTAGGAATTTATTATATTTGCAATATAGTAAGATTGGCGTTTGCTGAAGAATCTAGTACCTTGTCTATTTCCCAAGTCAAATCACAGAATCGCACAGAATCCAAGAATGGTTGAGGTTGGCAGGGACCTCTGGAGGCCACCTGGTCCAAGCCCTGCTCAAGCAGGGCCACCTGGAGCAGGCTGCCCAGGCCCACGTCCAGGCGGCTTCTGAAGATTTCCAAGGAGGGAGACTGCGCAGCTTGGTATAGCAACCTATTATCAGTGCTCCATCACCCACACAGCACAGAAGTGCTTCCTGATGTTCAGAGGGATCCTCCTCTGTTCCAGTTTGTGCCCAGTGCCTCTTGTCCTGGCACTGGGCACCACTGAAAAGAGCCTGGCTCCATCTTCTTTGCAACATCCCTTCAGGTACTTATAGACGTTGATGAAACCCCCCTGAGCCTCCTCTTCTCCAGGCTGAACAGGCCCAGCTCTCTCAGCTGCTCCTCATATGAGAGGTGCTGCAGTCCCACTGCCGGTCCCTTTGTAGTATGTCTAGGTGTCTTTTATTTGGGGGCCCAGAAAAATGCATTTTTTTTTCCTCCCTATGTCATACTTCTCCAACAATCCACTGATACAAAGGAGTTAAGAGTCAAAAGAAGACTGTTATATTTTTCTGACAAAGACGACAATACACTTTCTGACAAAATATCTTACCATGCCTCAAAGAACTCATGAACTATTCTAGTATATTTTGTAAAGAACAACATATCTTGAAAAATAATTCTTACCTTGCCAACAACAGTTTTAGAACATCATAAATTAAAGACCATACAAACCCTGACAACATTCATGTAATACATATACAAAATGGCTTAACTCTGTAACATGGTGAGCATGTAAAATTCCTACTGCTGGTAACAAGCAGTATAGATGCTAAGCAGTTCTCTAACTCAAAGCTTAAGAGGGATTCTGTGTTGTAACTACGTGCTGAAAACTTGCTGAAGAGTCTTCAAAAAAAAAAGAAAAAAGAAAGGTATTACTTAGGAAATTGCTTTTTAAAAAATCATTTAAAACATTTTTACAAAAGAAAATACCTTTTCGTGGTAGCAGTATACTGAAAAACTGCATCTAAAGTCAATATTTTTGTGCATGTGTACAACTGTTAATTCGTTATAATTTCCTATTTTTAAAGTATTAATCACTACCAGAAATAGTTGTCTAGAGACAGCCACTGGGCTTACTTGTGTAAATTGGTAGTAGAGAACTAACTCCAACTTATATTTATTAATCTCCATAGACCCCCAGTTTAAGATTCTGGGCCAAACAAAGTCTAAGTCAGTATTTCAGTATAACAGAAATTAAACTAAATTAATTGAAATAAATGAACGTTAGACCTCTCCATGACAGAAATCAAGGTTGTACCATTTAAGATTCACTGGACACATACAACAGAAAACAATTAAAACTAAAAATGCTGAGGAATGTTCATGGCCAGAATGTGCTAGCTCTGATGCTCTGAAGCACAGTAAAGCTATTTTAATATACACTGCAGCTTTGGAAGGGAAGGAAAAAAAATAACACACATAAACAAACAACACTGCACTTTCCCACCCAAATTAACGTAAGCAATTTCCAGTAATTATATGCTCCCAGTTTGTATATTCAGAGGTACATAAACATGCTACACACTTTGCATATATATTAATTTATATGTGATTTGTGAGAGTGATTATGTATATATTTAAGCAGTAATTATACACTTCCCATGCCTTTTTAATAGGCATATCTATATTCTGCAACTAATCAAATCTTCCTAGGACTTAACTGATATTCCTGTTTAAAATACTTGTTTGGAAAAACTGGGCAAAAAGTTTGCAACCTCTCACTCCTGTACATTTTGGTCACGCCAAGCTATGGCTATGCTGATAGAAAGCAGCACTGCATCACAGTGGAGCCACAAACTATCAAACAGTTTTGGCTGTAAAATTAATCCTAAAATAAATTCAGTGGAAAAGGATTTTGTTTCCCATTTGCTTAGTAAATCCTCTCCCCCAAAACACTAAAGCCTGTATATCAAGATAGTCACCCTTTGTCTTCCCTCATGAAATACAGCACTAGCCTGAACTAGCTCTTATCCAGGTTGGTGGATAATACACCAACGAAAAGTAAAGAAATACTGTTTTTTTAAATTACCTGATGCCAAGCCAGTTAGTGTGACTACGAGCCATCCTGACCAGGCATCATACAAACTTTTTGTCATCTCCCATGCTGATTCTTTCTTCTTGCTGTTAATCTGCAAAGAGAAATCATTATGAATACCTGCATGTGTTTTTCTTCCAATAATAGGAGGGGGGAAAAAAGTATAAGTAACTGCATGATGCAAACTGCAGGCAAATATACCCTCTTTTTAAACTACAAGCATTCTCCCAGTATTACTGCATAGATAAATAAACTTGATTATTCAGACATCTAGTAACTGACAGAGGAAGATAAATTTAATTCAAAGAACTAAAAACCAGGAAACACATATTAGGAAAAATGAGTATTTTCTGTGATACACTTCTAAAACGTGTAATTGTAAAATTGTTTCTCTCCTAAATCTTCAATGATTTATGTTGAACCTGAACTATTATATTTCTATGAGTAACCTAATAATACGCTGTTCCATATAATTCGGATTCATAAGCTTCTACTTCAAATATAAACATTTTTCATTTATGTTTAAGCTAAAAGCCACACCAAAAAAAAAAAAAAAAAAAAGAAAAAAGAAAATGAAGAACCTGGACAACTACCTGACATTTCTAAACAGCTATAACCAATGACATTTAAAGGTACTATACTGAAAAAAAAAAAATCATTTTAGCTTTATTTACTTTACTTTGTGCACGTAGCTGAAATTTGTCCTTAACATGTTTTATGATTATGTAACTGTCTTAGGATGTTTTTTTCATACTGTCAAAGGAGGGAGAAAGCATGTGCAACAAACAAGTGGGGGGGCGTAAATCAAGAAAGCACAATACTAACAATACTAGGCAAGGAAGTCTAGAAAAAAATACCATCCCTAAAACAAATACATTTATTTTATAGTTTCTTCTACATTTGTGAGATTTTCAAACTTTTTTTTCTTCTTAAAAAGTTTCTACAGTAGCATGTCTTTCAAAACCACCATGAACTAGTAGTACTCATTCCTTTTTTTTTTCCTACATCACTGATTACGTGGCAAGACATTCTCTTATCATTCAGGGCATATTTATATATTTCACAGTAGTTCTGTGACTAAACCCCGTGAACTGTTTCCTCTGACTTATCTGGTCTCAGACATCAAAGTAAGTAACAGCTGTGAGACTTCACCCTAGATAACCTATTCCCAGGTGTGGTCTGTCTTGCCAGGATTTGGTCAGTCCTACCAACCTATCCAATGGTATATCCACTAGATACTAACCTACACATCTGCAGCATAAAGATGCTTAGAAATCAAATTATAAAATAAAGCATCATATGGAAAACACCTTCGTCCATTTCATAAAAAACATCCAATCACAGTACATGTTCTGTTCTCAGATCCATTGCCCAAACATCTTTCCCCAAAAAAGCACTAAAAAAATAACTTCCAAGTATTGTTATTTATCTCATGTACCCGTCTATGCCTTTCTCTGTCTTTGCACTTCTCTCGAACCCAGTCAATGGTATGGAAGTCATCGTACGTTCCTACTCCAGGAATCGGTTCATCCAGAAGATCCAGTAAATGTGTTGAACTGTTGATGCTTCCTCCATTTGTCATTGTATAATGAGTTCCTGTGGCAGAGAAAAGATAGGAATGAATAAATTCTGTAATAAACTAACTATTCTAATGATCATGATATTGCATAAAAAATTTCTGTGCAAGTAATTAAGACACTTCCTATGATTTGTGTATGTTACTTCATTTATGTCTCTCAATGTTGCATGCTACTGTTTTTTCTGTCATTCATCTGTAGGTTAAATTTGCATATTAGCAACTTCATATTTCATATTGATTAAATATAAATTAATGTACTAGTCAAAATATTGTTCCATTTTTTGTGCAGACTCCTGAGAAATTTCAACAGAACAAAGTGAAAAAATGAGTGTTTCTGACATACGTTTAACTTCAAATTTACTTTTGTTTATGAACTACTATAGGAAAAACTGACTGCAAGAAAACAAAATCAGATAATACATGAAGTTCATAGCACCTCCGTAAGTTGCCAGTTATTTCTAAATATTCCTACCATTGTTTACCACTCTCTCCTACACGTCTGAATGAGACCTAAAAAGTATTACCAACAGATTACAAGTGCAGCTAAAAAGTAAGAGAAAGTGAAGCAAGTACTTTTTTTTTCCCCTAGAGGTAACTCACAAAACAGCCCTCCGTTGCAAAAAATTGGAAATACTGTGAAAAGGAAACATCTTCTACTGATTTATCATCACTAGCTACTACAGCACTAGCAGAGCCAGCTTGCATGGCAACACCCCCTAGCAGTATTTCTTTCAGTGATCACCATAAAAAGAGCAAGAGAAATGTGGAGAATTTTTCCCTCTTCAAAAGTGATCAAGAAAGCGTTGTCTTTTAAGCTTCCAAATGTCAGCAATTCTGCAATATCTTTTTTTTTTTTCCTCGTTCCTGTGGTATGTTTACAGACCCCAGGTATAATTTTCTTCTGAATGGCTTCCTATATATAGCACGGCCACCATTCCCCCACCCCCTCAGTGCTTCTGCAGCAGTAATTGCTATAAAGGGAACATTTATGCTGAGGGAACATTTATACTATAAATGCTATAAAGGGAACATTTATATCGAACATTTATAGACAATAATGATCTAAAGGGTGGTTACTCTCCCTTGTTTGACTAAAAAAATAATTTGGCCAACAGCACCTGGTATACCACAATAACCTCTATTCTTAAAGATGTAGGCCCAAGTTGGCCAACACTACTATAAGTTCAGGCATGCGTAAGAACTTTTCCCCCTTTTTTTTTTTTTTTTTTTTTTTTTGGAATTGTGGGCTCAGCTTCTTGGTGTTGTTAGCAGTTTACAACATATCGATCAATAAATAAAATAAATAAATAACAGGTCTTCAAAGAGCCCACCTGCAAACTCCTTCCAAATGCTACCAATGCCAAGTTCACCAGCCCCAGCTCTAACCAGCAACGGCCATTTAAGACTTTCAGACAAAGCTTGTTTTTTCCCTTTAAAATTGTGAAGTCTGAGGTCAAGCAGAGACAGTGCGACACTTAGCATCATCCTTGTGCCCAAAGGTGTCTCAGCCATCTATTGCTTGAGAGGTCTTGTTTATGCCTGCTATATAACACAGTGCTTATTTGGACATTTTCTTAGTGGTGAAGGACAAGACAAGAAAATTATAGTAAAAAAACATATTAAGACGAAATGCAGTCTGAAATTTTGAAGATACACAGAACTATTTGTTTCTGTACTCAACAACCCTGCTTTGCTGTTTACATACAGACGAGCTGTAAGTTCTACAAAAAAGATTAGTTTATTTACTTATTTTGCGTTTAAGGTGAAAGGAAAGAATGTAAATGCAGAAAACTCTTCAACAATGCCAATACCTTTCTCTCAAAGCTGCTGCTAGTCTCTCTTAAGGCAGATGCTTCCATTAATAAAAGGCTAACAACAACAGAAAGTTAGATCAGATTTGCAAATGGAGATAAATGTGAATATCTTGATCTAGGATAAGGGATTCAACTCTCTTGCCATTTCCAATTCTGGTAACTAGAAAGAAAGTCTAACATACACGTCCGGATAGCTGAAAGGACAGGCGGATCTAGTGGTTGAGACAGTAACCAACAGCGATACTGCAGTGATTAGTTTAGCTCTCAAAATTTTTAGTAAAAAGGAAAAAAAAAAAAAAAAAAAAGGAAAATGTTTTTTTACATGAAATTAACCTTCTTCACAAAGGGGACATAAATTACAGTTCAGCCACGGCTTAATTATTCATCTCCTACAATGTCTCACTGAGATCAAGCAGTTCCTGAACCTGAGCAATCACGGTAGAACAAAAGCCTGCCTTTGCTACAGAATATGGTTTTATGTCCTGCTATATACGAAACAGTATTAAGCCATAAGGAGCATGCGGCCTTATGCCACATAAGGCAAAGGACAGTTGAGAGCTGGAAAAGCATCACAAACAATAACAGCTGATTTTATGCATATCACAGGGTGCCGAACTGGATTCTTTCCATGGAAACCATCAGGGATAGCACCACACACTGCACCAGGCCCCAAGCAGAGCTTGGAGTAGACTAACAAAGAATGGTCAATGCCAGGGCACAGTAAAAACCCCTCTGAGATCATGTCAGGTTCCTACTTTGCCACAGGATGGGATACACGTGGCGCACTGAACACTGGAATAGAAATGATTATTGTATGATGCGGAGGATATACAGAACAAGACGCAAATCTGAAGAGGCGACTTCCTCGAATACAGAGCTGTCATAGATGCCTTATGCAGCTGATTAGCTATCACATTATATCAAGAAAAACCATATATATGTGTATATATATATGGTTTATATAGGCATATATATATATATATATATATACACACACACACACACCATTATGCCTGAGAAACAGGCTGCAGCGATACCCCGCGTTAGAGTGCAGTAGAAAGGCCGCCCTGAAGAGGGCCATCAAAAGGACAACTGTGTAAGTTGTGATGCTCAGTGTCTAAGATACAGTCTGACAGCAGTGGCATAGGACATTCTCCAGCTAATACCATGATCTATATTGCCTGTAACTATTCCAAAGCAGAATTTAGAGGAATATACCTTTACCAGTGTACTCAACACTTTTCCAAACTTCCACTTCCCTGTCTTCCCTTCCTCCTCTAGCATTCTACACCATACGGCGCTCCTTCCAGCTATGATGACGATGATTCTCATCAGCATAAACACATGCAAAGTCTCATCATGTCATGCCAGTTTCATTGAACTGTTTTAAATTGCTTTTCAATTCAACAGATTGTGTTAAAATCTTTGCCATTCACACGTATTTTTCAACACAACTCTCTAGCCTCCAAGCAGGAAATTATTAATTACCATACAAAGTATATATGCACAGACTCTAGCTATAGGAGAACACCTCCGTTTTCTGTATGTACACACCTGAGCAGAATGCAGCTGCAAAGAAAGTAAAGCCTTCTTTTTCTTATGTATGAGTTTGCTTAAGGCTTTATTAGACTGGGAAGCAGATGGCAAAAAATGACAGGCAGAACTTTTATTATTATAATTATTCCAAACTAACCCGTGTTACTACAGAGAGGTAAAATAACAACACACTGGTCCTCTCAGAGGTTCAATATAACTCACAGGAAACCTTATGAAGCAAATTCAACACAATCCTTCCATACTTAGCACAACTTCAGGACCCAAGATAGCTGGCATCCCTTCATTAGCAAAGTTCTCCAACAGCATCATCAACAATCCTGTGTTCTCAACATGTAGCTAGTGAGCTGCTGCAATCACAGGCTGCAAGCTTGCATACAGTAAGCTTCTAGACAATAAAAGTAACCTGCTTCTTCAGAGAAACGAGGTTGTCTTTTCTAGGTGATCCAATTGCTCTTGGTCTTGCCCGAGTTACTTTCTAGGAAGGTAACTGACTGTTGTCCTTCCATGCATGTAACTCCAAGCCTTCAGCACAATCCTTTCTCAGCAATCAGATCTGATAGTGCTGAAGTGTGAAGTTGATTAGAAACAAAAAAACAGAAAAACAACACGTGTAAAATTGATTACTCAATTTCATCTTTACTTACAACTGTTAAACACAGAATCCAGCTTTTTAACTGCTAGTAACTCCCAAGAACCTCTGCATATTAATAACAACCAGAATCATGGTCCTGAGCAGTGCTGCATACAGGCTATTGAAGGAAAAGTTTTGTAGCATCCTCATCTCACCAAAAATGAAACAAAACACACCAAAAACAAAACAAAAACAAACAAACAATACACCACAACAAGCCATGGATATGAAAAGGCAAACGTTGTGACTGTCTTAGTTGGACTTCAAGTTCCCAGTTCCAGTAATTTCAAGAAAGTATCTTGCACCATGTTGAAAGAAAAATACTGTCATTAGCACAAAGGTTAATGGCAAAACACTGCACCTTGGGAGGCCTGATCAGAATGAGGTACAGCAAAACCAAAGAACACGGTGCTGCATGGACAAAACCAGAATAAGGGAATTAGATTCCAGCAGCATAAAAAAGCTCTCTTTTCTGATGAAGTTTTTTTGTTTGGTTAGTTGTTTTTTTGGCTTTGTTTTAAATGAGAATGAAAAAATACAATCCAAAATAGCTTGATTGGACACTATCCCTTGATGGAGAATGCAGCCCTTGCAGGAACTGATACATGCTTTTCTTAATTTCCCTCTGAACATGAATCGCTACTAAATGGTTGTTAGTTCCAAGCACTGATCCAATTCCAGCTTTATTTGGCTGGTCCCTCCTGATATCAGGCAGGAACAAAGAAATTACAAAACTAATATTTTGCTATACCCACACAAATTGTTTTATACATTACAACTTCCTCCTTGCCTTCTCTCCCCTTGAGGCAAGGAATACCTCTTCTTTTATACTCTATACCGTGCCTCATATAAGCCAGTCTCTAATCTTGATTGACATTGAAACTATGATAAACATGACAAAAAGCTGATTTATGTAGATTACAAAGCATTTGTCACGTGTCACACAGAGTGTTTTCAAAGGCTGCCTCACCTCCTCCAGTAGTGATCCTTCATCCTTTTCTCACTCGGTAGATTTCTTTCAGGGAATCTGAAAGCAACCCTGGGCAACATGCAGTGGATGAAAAATCATGGGGTATGTTTGTTGGTTTGTTTTTAAAGGAAGATACCCAGTAAGTTTTTAGCTAATCCATTTAAAAAGATAACGTCAGCAAGGATTAATACCTTTAAAATATATCAGCAGATCATTACTGACTCATTCACTATAGTACAGTTTAAAAATTTTCCAGAAAAGCATTTCAAAACACTAACAAATAAGAACTTGAGTTGCTGACAGTCATATGCAGATGCATTTTTCATTTCACAGGTCTCTCAAAACAAATGTCCAGTGAAGGAACCCAGTAGATTATAAAGATCTGTAGGGCCCCCCTATTGTGTCCCTGGTATGAAGAACTGAAGAGCCAATGCACCTGGGTTCTCACTTCTTCTTGGGGTTCTCTCTTCCAGCAAGTCACGGGGTTCCAGTTTCTACATGCTGTGATTTAAATATCCCATTGAAAGTACACAAAAAAAAAAAAACTTTGAGTTTAAGAAATGAGGGATCATGTGCTTCACAGTTACCTAAGTACAGTTTCATACAGGAAAGAGGTTTTACAATATATTTGATGCTCCCAATTCCCACATAACTGGACAACAATCCTTTCTCTTTCTTTTGTGCGCTATTCCTTCTTGTCTCATAAAAATAATGAGAAAAGGAACGTCAATATTTATTACAATTGCCTGGGTAATCAAACAGTGCATAACAGATTTTTATGAGGTTCTACAGCACGTGATTATCTGAACAATTACCCAGTATCACCTAGAGAACAAATCCACACAGATATAGCTTACATAGATAACAAGGTACAGAACTTGGACATGAACAGGCTCAAAAGGGTGGTTGGTAGAATAAACGAGACCAGAATTTTATGATAAAGTCTGAGACCACTTCTGTATGCCACAGAGCATATGATACACATCTTCTGAATGCACATCACAAAGTACTCTGTCTCAAACTCAGCATATAGTCGTGGTTAATGGAGTCAAGTCCAGCTGGAGGCCGGTCACTAGTGGCGTCCCCCAGGGCTCAGTACTGGGGCCGGTCCTCTTTAATATCTTTATAGATGATCTGGACGAGGGGATCGAGTGCACCCTCAGTAAGTTTGCAGACGACACCAAGTTAGGTGCGTGTGTCGATCTGCTCGAGGGTAGGAAGGCTCTGCAGGAGGATTTGGATAGGCTGGACCGATGGGCTGAGGCCAACTGTATGAAGTTTAACAAGGCCAAGTGCCGGGTCCTGCACCTGGGGCACAACAACCCCAGGCAGAGCTACAGGCTGGGGGATGAGTGGCTGGAAAGCTGCCTGGCAGAGAAGGACCTGGGTGTGCTGGTTGACAGTCGGCTGAATATGAGCCAGCAGTGTGCTCAGGTGGCCAAGAAGGCCAACGGCATCCTGGCTTGTATCAGGAACAGTGTGGCCAGCAGGACTAGGGAGGTGATTGTCCCCCTGTACTCGGCTCTGGTGAGGCCGCACCTCGAGTACTGTGTTCAGTTTTGGGCCCCTCATTACAAGAAGGACATGGAGGTGCTCGAGAGAGTCCAGAGAAGGGCAACAAAGCTGGTGAGGGGTCTGGAGAACAAGCCTTACGAGGAGCGGCTGAGGGAGCTGGGGCTGTTCAGCCTGGAGAAGAGCAGGCTCAGGGGTGACCTTATCGCTCTCTACAGGTACCTTAAAGGAGGCTGTAGTGAGGTAGGGATTGGCCTCTTCTCCCACGTGCCTGGTGACAGGACGAGGGGGAATGGGCTCAAGTTGCGTCAGGGGAGGTTTAGGTTGAATGTTAGGAAGAACTTCTTTACCGAAAGGGTAGTTAGGCATTGGAATGGGCTGCCCAGGGAAGTGGTTGAGTCACCATCCCTGGAGGTCTTTAAAAGACGTTTAGATGTTGAGCTTAGAGATATGGTTTAGAGATATGGTTTAGTGTGGGCCTTGTTAGAGTTAGGTCAGAGGTTGGACTAGGTGATCTTGGAGGTCTCTTCCAACCTGAACAATTCTGTGATTCTGTGATTCTGTGATATGTCAGCTTAGTCCATTTTATGAACTGAAACATCTCTCAGGACATATCTGTACAATAAGGCTGACCTGAGCTGAGTGCCACCCAAACACGAGGTCTTGCTCTCCCCCGTTCTCCATCCCACTCTTGGTCATACACTTCCCTTGGATCAGCTCTGTCACATCATCCATCTGCTCAGTAAACCAATTAAACATGCTAATCCAACTAAGCAGACAAAATTAACAAAAAAATTTCTACCATTATACAGAACTGCAGTCAAGGTACTGTGCTGTCAGACAAGAAATAGAGGCTGAGAGAGAAGATGGGGAATGGCAAGCAAGTTCACCCCCTTCCACAGCAACAAACTGTCAGACTAGTTACACTGAAATATAATAAATGGGCCCTTGGGGTCTTGTTAAATTTTAATTATGCCTTTCTGCTGGAAACAATTCAGAACTTCTACATAAATATTAATATCCAGCCACTATACAGTAATATCTATTTCACAGACCTCAAAACCCCCCGAAGACGGCCGTTTAAAGAGATTTCAGAGTAGTGAACACAGTGGATAAACGATGTCAATAACGGAATCAATGGCAGAGCAAGCATAGGACTCAATTTCTCCAAGGTGTTTCTCTACAATCTACGTAATGCTAACTCTTACAGCAAGAATACACTTGCTGCTGCTCACAGATCCCTTTCTCTAGGCGATGCACAACCACACTGTATTCTGCTCAGCCGCTGTCCTTCTGGCTGACAGCAGTGCGATGCAATTCACTTGGGTTACTTTAAAAGCAGCGTGACAGGAGGAAGAAAGAAAACGCACCGCCGCAAATGAAAATGAAGTTAATCAGTTTACACCAAAGGCTGGAATAAGCCCCCTCTGACATGACCATCCAAACCTGCTGAGTGCTAAAATCAGCAGGGGCTGTATCTTTCCAGAGGCCAGACGCTAATCCAGCGCTTTGCTTCACCCATGTGTCCTTGGGTATTAGGTGGCAAGGGGAATGGAGGCGGGGAAGCGCAGAGTGCAATGCACACGGAAAGGATCATTTACACTTGTAACAAAGAAGATTTGTATACACAAGATAGGTCTTAGTGCCTGAGCTTCTTTCTGTATCCATATTCAGACCTCAAAACACAAGGCTCTCAACGACAGAAAGAAAAAAAGACAAGAAACAGTTGGCAGTTTATTTCAATTTGTCTGTAACCACTCAAGAAAAGCCATTAAGCACTATTGTCTTTTCCTGGCTAAAAATAATTTTTAAATTTCAGTCTCAGAAGCACAGCATGTCATGCCAGAGTGTATTATTCACTGCTGTTGATGATCAGTGATCTTTAAAGTCTTTGTAATCAAGTAATACTTTTCCCTTTGTGTGCAACTATGAATTTGCAGACTCTTTAGTTGGCTTTCCTAAACTGCATCAAATCATGAGGTTCGCAAGCTACAAACTGCTCTCTGCATTACAACCAAATTCATGCAAAATGACAAAACTACATATATAGCAACTGAAAAAAATCAGCCGGCAAATATAATATACTAGGAACCAGGAAGACTCGGAACAACGTTTAAAGGACAGGGAAAACAAAAAGGAAAAAATAAAAGAGGGGGGAGTGGAAATCAAAGAGTGTGAACGTATCTGTGAATGGCTGGAAGACAAGCAAGATGCTGATAACTTAGAACTATCGTATGGGTCCACCTAGAAAAAATGGTGCAAAAATAAATCCAAGGGCAAAGAAATGAATAACACAAAGAACAATTTATTTATACAATATATATTACAGTATGTGGTTTATTATATATTATAAATTCTTCTGACAATGTGTACATGTCAGTTATTTCTTATATATGCAGTCCTAAAGTAGGATTTAAAAATGCTTTCTAAGAAGAGAAGTAGTACTTTTAACTCTCTTTATTACCACAGAAAGGACTAGAAGTGAACTCTTCCTGCAGCTGTATTTCAGTATACCTGGGAGGGCCAGGAGGTCTGGAATGACGTGTTTAGTACCACATAGAGAGAAGTATCAGGACAGAACAAGTTAAAGGAAGTCTAGATAAGTAGTATCCAATAATATCCATTGTTGCTGTTTTTGTTTTTTTCCTAATAGAATGACAAGTAGCAAATATGAAAAGATAAACAATTAATAAATATGTATTTTAAGAACCTTTCCATTTGATGTTTCACAGCATATTCCCACCAAGAAAACTAAAAGATCTTCCTAATGCAAGCCAGTGGGTCAGATGTAATAATAATAATTACAATACTTTGTATTTCATCTCATCAAGTGTTAGTAAAGCCTGTTAATTAAACCTCAAAGACCCCTAATGAGTTAAACAGTCATTTTGTCATTGCTGAGGTGCAGCCACTTTGGGCAAGCCACTGCAGTCAATTAGTGCAACAAATACTTTGCTGTTACAAAGCAGTTTTGCAAGACATGAACATCGCTCTGCAGGACAGAACTGTCAGTATGTGAATAAAGAAAAAAAAAATCCACAGGCTTTAACAACTAAGCTCGTTTTCTCAAAGTATCTTTATCCATTTTCTCCTAACCTGTTATTACAACGTTCTGAAATCCACATGAAGGAAAAACATCTTGGTAGTATCTTTGTCCAGATTCATAGCTAAAATAAAATAACGTAAAGAATTCATTAAGTTTCTGTCTTTATCTGTTAGCATTTTAAGACTTATTTTGATAACTAGATGACAGTAACAAGGATTACTGTGGTATTACAGATCAGCAGGAAATATACACAAATTTAATGAAATCTGTGGCACAAACTATGGTCTGGACAAGCAATTTGCTTATGAGTCATATGCACTTGACAAATTAAGATTTGCAAGAGATTATGGCAGCAACCAAAATTGTGGAGTTCTGTTTGGTTGTTTTAATCAGAGCTCACTACAGCGAACTGAATAAGCACTGGTTCTGAATACTGCTTTAGAATATCGGCAGCAACAGAATTCAATGAAACAACTACAAAAAGCGACAAGCCACAGGGGGGAATTCTCTTGCTGGCACCTAGTGATGTCACCATGATGCAAAGACTCAGTCTAGCCCCCCACTGTTTTCACTACAGCAGTTGTAGACTGTATACTTAAAAGCTGAACTCTAACGTGCCAGACACCATGTTGCACTGCAGATCTCTACTTCTCATATTGCAAAATCAACTAAAATCTGCTAGTTTCCAGGAATATAAAGCTGATCACATTTCAACGTCTAACTATAACCTGCAGAGCTTGAAAGTGTAACAACAGGGATGTTTTGCAGGGATCTACATTCTACCATTTCAGGTAACCAACATGTAGAGCCAACTCCTTTTCACACCCATCTGAAAAAACAAAACAATCAAAAGAAATGTACTTCACACCTTGCAAATGTTTTAAGAAAACACCATCCTCAATTTCTCGTAAGCGATTCTAAAATTTCACATAGAAAACCATCCAGCACCTGCTAGGCAATTATGAACTGGGCAGAGAATACTGTGGCCATAAAGCAGTAGCATATGGTTAAAAACGTGCTTGTTTTAGAATACTCTAAGCCATGTTAGAACTTGTTGACATTCTTAGCATATGCTGGTAAACCCCGTACGAACCATAAAAAGACAACAGTAACCTTTTATGTAAAGTACTAAACCAGATAAAAATGCTAGGTGAACTAAAAGAAAGTGTGACCTAATTTATTTATACAAATAAGAGTTCACAAGGAAAGATATAACAATAAATTAGAGGAAAAAGTATTCATCTTATGTAAATCGTCTTTATTTTCAGCCCACCTCCTCTCTAATGCCATCGCCAGCAGCTGTAAATGTTGATAGCTTTCTAATTTTAGATCAGCCAATTTAAACAAAATTTAAAGTGAGAAATTATCACATTTACTGTTCTTAAACACCGAAGTTTAACCATCAAACCCAACAAAAAAGGAGACATCCTCAGAATTTAAAGGTGTAACTTTAATTTATTCCTATTATAACTTCTCTCACTATTTTGAAATACCAAATCTTTACGGAAACAAAAGCCAAGCTCAAAAGGGGATTCTTCTGAACGCTGCCTTGTTTTTAACCTGCTTCCCTGCAAGCAGCAGCGCACAGAAGCCATCCCAAGCCCCGGTTCCTGAAGAACTCATCAATACCAGCTCGACCGACACGCTGCGATCGCACAGCTTCCCTTCCACGTTACCACAGACGTCAGCAAAGAGCCCAGCCTAGAAGCACGCACGGGAACTTCAGAGCCCGACACGACGCGAACGCTATTTGTTTCCCAGCCGTCGCAGGGCACGAGGCAGACGACTCGGTGAACTCCTGCCCATTCGGCCAGGCACGGCCGCGGTCCCGCTCCCGTGCGTGCGCAGGGAGGCTCCGGCCCGGGGCGGGCCCGCGGCAGGGCAGCCGGAGCCCCAGGCCGCC
>VXAA01005342.1:74748-101895 GCA_013399115.1 Anseranas semipalmata | reverse complement strand
GAAGACGCGTTGAAGGGTTAAGCAGGCGCAACCCCCCGCTACGTGGAAGGGACATGAAAGAGCAAAAGTCCTGCATTACCGCGGGGCGGGGAGCCCCTCCCCTACTAATTGACAGCTTTCCAGCACGAAAATTGCTAGCACTGAGGAAGAACATGTAACTTGCCAGAAGCAAACTGCCCTGCTTGAGCACCCAGCGGGTGAAGCTCCCGGCCTGCCCCCGGCCCCGCTCCGCCGGGGGAACTTCCCGTTCCACAGCAGCCGCTGTCAGATTTAAACATCAAAACAGTAACGCCGGGATTTCATCAAGTATCTAGCTAAAATGTTCCGGTCTCTCTAAATGCTTTGCGATGCTTATTCCGGTATTACAACAGCATAACATCCATATTCATATTAAAAAGCTCTGAGGAAAAAGAAATGCAAAAAAAAAAAAAAGAAACAACAGTGTAGTAAACACAAGTCCATAGTCAAGCTTGCATTACACTACACAGTGACCAGATGCTCCAAGTCCCTAAAAATCACAGGCACAGAGCTGGCCACAACCCACAAGTGCTAACCCAGGCATCCCAACAAAACAGTTACTGAGACAGTTTGGGCAAAACCCAAGTACTTCAAATAATGAATATCTGAAGACACGACATCTTTTAACTGACTACATAATGGCTGAGCTAATTTTAACATCACAAAAATAGCATTCAGTTTACCCACGTATTTTTTAAATATACTGCTTCTGTCACTTTGGTATTAAAACCAAGTATTTAAGCATTAGCTTTCAAAGACTAATGTGACGCAAGATCTAGGATCATATAACATTGATTGGCTGATAGCTGAATTGTTTTGTAAAATAATTTATTTTCAGGCAGAATACTGCTAAGAAAAAAGAATGGAATGGTATTTTTGATGAAGTGTGTGCACATGCAGATAACACAGGCACATCAGGAGTGCTTGCATTGAACCTGATGTTTCTATAAATTCATGTGCGGATACAATATATGTTCGCTGTACAACCTTGTACTGTTCCTACCTTGCAATTTGTGGTAAGAAAAATTGTTTTACATGAGACCTTTTACACAGCTCAGTTATAATGAAATACGTATGTAAGATGTGCATATTAAGATTTTGCTTTTTTTCCCCCTCCAGTAGTTAATATTACATTACTGTTCCCTGATCTATTCTCAGTCATTTTAAGTGTTCTGCTTCAGGAAAATGTGTCATACATTAACTATCCTGTCATCACTTAAGTTGCAGAGATTTGTTTTTTGTCAAACTACATAAAAGGAAAAAAAAATGCTCTCAAGAGCTGTAAATGGACATGCAAGTCATTAGACATATCACCTCAGTACCACGCTTGAACACACCTTGTACACGTGTGTGTACACACACAACCACGTGATTCACAGAACTGAGGGTTCCCAGCGAGGTTACTGAGACCATTCACGCTTAGCAAAGTTGAGAACACTGCACATCTGCAGCATCAAGGCCTAGCTTCAGTCTCATGCACATAGGACACTAGGAAAGGGATTCATTCTATCAGGCATGCCTTTTCACCTCTGTAACATGGACTGATCAACAACTATTTTTGTTTTCAAATGCACCAGTTTCTTAAATAGTTTTCCAAATAGGTCCTTAAGGAAGTTGTTTCTTTTATAAGCCATTGCCAATGTTACAAGCCACATACTGTAAGTGATCTTGTTGAGCACAGAGTAGGACAAAGAAATACTACATTTACTTCACAGACTTTGTAATATATTAAATCTTAAAAATACAGCTCCAGTACAAATGTTGAGTAAATGCTGGTGTCTCTAAAGATTTGAAAATGGAAAAATGAGAGAATGAAATAAGAAACACATATGAGCCTTGAAGCAAACTATAGTAAAAAAAAAAAAAAAAAAAATTAAAGACTGTCTTATCTCCAAGACAAAGGAAACCCTGGAGCCAGAGAAAACTCAGTTTTAAAATNGCCTTGAAGCAAACTATAGTAAAAAAAAAAAAAAAAAAAACTTAAAGACTGTCTTATCTCCAAGACAAAGGTAACCCTGGAGCCAGAGATAACTCAGTTTTAAAATACTGATGTCTTCTGAGTTACAGACATCTCCATTCGCTGTCTTCTATACAAAGAATTGCTTTCTGAAGGATGGCCTCCTACAATCACCTTTTCAACAAGAACAACTCAATCCTCAAGTTTTTGAATATCCAAAAGTGACTTTCAGAGCCTATACGCATTCATTTATTTTTACATGGGAGGGATAAAACCTAGAGGACTTAATATATCCCCCAGAAATTTAATACCTAAAATCCTTAAATAAGATATAACTTCGACAATGAAAAGTCAGGAGAAAGGCAGACAATTATTTTTGTGCCTATGTCTATACAGTCACAAGAGTGCTATCGCACTCCCACTGGTATCACCGAGAGAAAGACACTTCCAAGCACTACAGAAGATGCCCAGAATTTTCAGAGTAAAAGCACCTCTGAACTCTAAATTATCCACAGGACTTTGATTTAAAAGGAAGTGCAACAGAAATCCTTGCACATTCTCAATTCCCTATCTTAACAGTACCTAGAAAGAGTCTGTAATCTTATGATATGTAGAGAAAAAGTCATTCATAGCAGGAATAATATGGCAACAATTTTTGTAACCTGACAAAAGAATTATTACAGAAGGAACTGTTAGTACATTTATTATATGGTGGTTACAGAAGACAACACCAGAAACTCAACTCCACGTTGGAGAAAAAGATGGAATAAAGGTTATAAAGAAATTGTATAACACAGACTGGAAGATCACCACTAGTTTAAGATATTGTTACCAAAGGCCTGGAATGTCTTTGAATCAACGATGTAAGTCTGTTACAGCAAAGAAATGGCTAACTTGTTAACCTAAACTTGTTCACTGGACTAAGACACATGCAGAATTTCTACAGAAGTCTAAAATCCAGACCAAAACGGAAGAGATAAAGGATGGAGGACCTATCTGATAAACTTTAGATATGAGGGAAAATAATGACAAAAAGTCTGCAATGCAAAACAGATAAAACTTCATATTTGCTACATAAATTTTTAAGAGCCTGCCTAATATCAAACTGCAATAGCTCTTCCAAGGTTGCTGCTTATAGACAGGCTGCCACAGTTCTTTGTATAGTCTTAAAAAGCAGACCAGTCATCTTCCCTTCTCAGTTACCAGCAGCTTGTGTTCTCATTGTTCATAACCACTACCACTGCATGTATTCCCTTACCTGCAGGAGTGTTGTTTTTATTTTAAGCAACAAAGCAAAAAGAGAAAAAGATGCTATGCATGCTAACCTGACCAAAGTCTTTTTTTTTTTCCACCTCTACGAGTCTATACAATTCAATGTTTCCAAAGTATTCTTTTTCTACCTGATTTGAAGAAGTGTCTGCCTGTAACTGTCTGATAATTGTATATTCAAGAGTATGTCAGTTATTTCTGCTGCAAAGTCCTGCAAAATCCAAAACTGTAGTTACTGAAATGGAGTCTGTAGTTAATGAGGTATTTTGGGTATTATGGAGTACATAACATTAAGAACACTTGTTGTAAAGCCTAAATTTAGTTTTACGATAGTCTTATTTTCAGTGACTGAGAACCCCTTTAAATGGCCAATTTAGTGCATAAAACAGCTCATATGTAAACAGCAGGTTTATACAGTAGCTTGCTTTCAAAAGAGATTTCATCACAATGATTATACACCAAGGCCTCAGTCCCAGAAATCCTCCATGCCCAAGTAACTTCATACATCTGAGTGCTTCCATTGTTCTCAACAGGCACATACTGTTGTTAAACATCACTTAGATGCATCCATCTTTGCAGAAAAGGGCTTTAAGTCCATTGTTCTGGAGATATCACAGTGTATTTGGGTGACACACCTTTAAAATACACTGCGAATGAAAAAAGTTACCTTAATCCTCCTCCACACCTCATCTTTTTCCTTTTAAGGGGAGGGAGAAGAAATACACTCAAGATAAAGTATCTGAATATATAAGAATAAGTGAGAGGTAAGACAAATCAGATTAACCAAGGGAAAGGTATTTTGAGGTGACAGAACAAGGCCAGTGAAATGTAGGGGAGCATCACAGAGGTGTGCCAGCCTCCTTAGCCAAGGCTGGAGAGACAACCTTAATTCTGAAGCACTATTCCACCATATCATATTATTATATATTAACTTGGTTTATTCTGATCACAGACTATGTAATTTCATTGCACAGGTAATGAAAATAAAAATCAGATCTTTTATGAAATTCCAAATGTAAGACTGACGATGCTGAATGATCTCAAATAACAAGAGATGCCAAAAACATGTCAGATAGTTACGAATGTTAGTGTGACTGATGCAAAAGATTTTGGTGACTCCCCACTGTCATTTTCTTTCCTATTATTCAAAACGAAAGCTTCTCCTTCAGCAGAGCTAAAAGATACCGTTCTCTTGAAAACACTACATAAAAGAGCTCTCTCTCAAAACAGCCACTATCTCCAACCATTCTGAAAAGAGTTTAACCCATATGCACCCTCAGCTGATGGTTGCATATGAAAGTATCCACTTACAACAGGGTACCCAAAGAACACACAAAATCTCTCAAAACCTATTGGTTCCCATTCCTTTCACTTCCATTCCTTTTCCTTCTCACTTTATTCTCCTGCCTTTTTTCTAATTTCCTTTCATTTACCCTTTTCTCAACCCATGTGGCTAAACTAAGCCCAGACCTAATCATTCTACCATCTTGACCTCTCCTTTTACTTAACCTGTCTCAGTTTACTGATCTTGCAGCCCCTTCAGTCTTTGTTCATTCTGTACAAAATCATGCTACTTTCTCATCTGGGTCACGCAGCAGGGCCAGCAGGAAGAAAACTAAAGACAATACAAGAAGGACAAACGCCCTCCTCCCAGTTCCATTACCGAGATAGTCCAGGAGGAAATAACGGTGCAATCACAGGAGAGAAAAGAAAAGAAAAAATTCAGTCATACAAGTCATACATACCTTCAAATTAGACACAGTAAAAATGATTTTTTTTGAAATATTAAAATTAGAGACCTAAACTTATTTCATTTATTAGCATTACATAAAAGCCTGTGCTCGATCACAAGTGTTGCCAAAAGGCTCCCCAGCTCTGTATCAACCCGCATACAGAAGACTCTGTTAAACTGTTTCCATTGCCACCTCATCAAAAGCCTCAATGAGACAGACTGTGTAACACGGAAAATTTAAGACCAAATGTAACACAAAAGCAAAAGCAAACAGATTTATAACATATGCTGCTGAGTACTTAAAGGCAGATGGGGCTTAAACAAAACAGGAAGAAAGCCCAGAGGAAAGTGCTTAACAGTAATACACTCTGAGTTTTATTCTATTTGCATTTTATTATACAGGAAAAAAATTAGCTTGTTTTCTTAACTACAGTTTCTTTTTTTCATAATCATTTGTTTCCCACAAATCTGTTACTTAATTTTGCTCACAATCATTTCACCCAGCAGAGAACACTATTCCAGGATCTAGCCTAATAAGCTTGCTTCTTCATTGGCCAACCACAGGTTCTTGAATTATGCTTTTACAGTGTTGTATAACTTCCAATGGTGCTTTTCCTCACTGGCCAGACATGGAAGATAATTGAAGTCAAACCCAACTAGCAAACAATGCAGCAGAACAGGTCATAGAGCCGCAAGCACATTGTGTAATGAATTCTGACACTGACTTCCCCCTTAGGGTAGCTGAACCTTCAACTCACGTCAGTGAAATATGAGTAAAGGCTCCCCATTGCCAGGCAAAACTTTAGGGCAGAAGAAAAATACAATAAAGGGAAATAATGAAAACATGGTGCAACGTTAACACATAAGACCAAAAATAAAATATATATTAAAAAAATAAGCCTTTGGTCCCTAAAGCCTACTGTGGCATCTTAGCTCAAAAACCAATGAAAACAAGACTATTTTCTTCAGGTTTCTTTTCACTTCTTTCTGGGGTTGTCCGTCACACTGTTCTTGACCTATACCCCACTGATGATGGAGAAAAACCCTCGTGATCAACAGGCTATGTATAGTTATCAGCTGTGAGAGGTGCTGTTCTCCTTTTTTCTGTTTTAAATTGGTCAGCTTTACACTCCCATTAAAATACCTATTTTTACTCTACTAATCACACAAGGAAGATTTTGAAAGAAAAGCAGGCTATTTTCTGCATGCATGAGATCAAGTTGCTTTCTCTCATTCTCTAAAAGCCTCTTAGCTACTTCATATCTTTTTTTTCCCCCTTCACAGGGTAGACTTTTACTAAGACAAAATCCTGCTGCATTTTCACCTTTGTATACACGTCCTCTCCTCACTCTTCAATCTGCTAAACCTGTAATTGTAACTCACTGGTTAGAAGATTTGGCATCCTAGCATGAAGAGAGCCTGGCTTACTTAGCAGCTTTCTTGAAGTTTACTTCTCCCTCTTCTAAGAGGAGTGAAAATTCTGCTACTAAGATCATTTTATTTTTCCTCTTACCCAAATGCACGTAAGGAAATAGGTTTTATCTGCTAGATTGCCCTTTTTCTGCTTTAAGGTTATTTAGTTTTGGCCAGTACTTCCAACTTGCTGTTCAAGTTGAATGTGCAGGGGATAAAAATCACAGCACCAACAGGTACACACGTTCCTAGACATACCATCTATATTAAGCTTACTTCCTATCTTCAAGAATATTAAATCTTCTCCATACATACTTAAACTGTACGAACACAGATGCTGTGCCAACAGTAATTTTGTTAATACTTAATACTATACTATGCCAAGCATATTTGAATTCTATGAAACTATGAGCTCAATAATCACTAGTGGTTAGAATAAAATTGAAGACTTGCTACTCTATTTCCATGACATGCCTATCTTCCAAATGCTATGTGAAGATCTGATCCCTCCCTTAAGTTACAGATATTGGAAAAGGTTCAGAAAGAGGCAGTAAAAATGGTCCAAAGCATGGGATAGCTGCAAGGTCCAACTAAGCAAACCAGAAATCCTTAATCTAGAAAAGAGATAACCGAGGAAGGAAGGAAATAAGTAGTAATGGAAATCAGTTTGTTGTTGTTTTTTAAAAAAAACACAACATCCATTCTAATAAAAGAGCTCTTAAAAGAGTTACTATTTTAGAGGGTCAAGTGCACTACGAAGAAAAGGCAAGGACAAATTTTTGCTAAGTACCATACATTGTATACAGGTATAGCAAAATATAAGCTACAAATGATTTGATAGCTCACACAGGTGATTAATACTCCAGTCACTCATTTGCTGTAATCAAATCATTGCTCTGATGCAGTTCTTTTTGGTGGGAGACATGGGATTTTAATTGACAATTCTTTCCTCTCTACCTCCTTAAAAGAGAAAGGAAGACTACAATCTTTCGCAGTGACAGCACCATGCTGTCCATGTGCTAATCCCTGTTAGTTTCTATGTGCGTATAGTCAATGCATGGTATCAGAGTACGTGTATTTGGCAAGACAATCAAGTTATCCTAGTTTCAGGTCACCCTGTCCTAGTTTCATAACAAACGTTTTTGTATCAACAGCAGTTTCATTTCAATAAGCTTGATAACACCCCCTAAAAACCCAGTGTTTCAGTAGAAAGATTTTTGCACAGCTGCAACTATCAACCAGAAGAAGAGCTTAAGCATTTAGGCTGTACAAGAGTAAGCAACGAAGAAGTCTCTGTGTCAATCCATGCTAATAAATTGGCCTGTGTTAGCCTAGCCAAGATTCTGGCAGTTATAGATGTTCTCAGCAGTATTTATGCCTGGATTTAGGTTCAAAATAAAGAGAAGGTAATAGTTCTTCACATAAGATGTAGCCAAGCTGTTGGAGCTTGCCAAAGGATGGCGTGGGTGCTAAAGAACTTCTTCACAAAAGAGTCTGTGGAAGAAAGATCCACTGATAGGAACAAAAACCCTAGAAACCACCACTAGGTTTAGAAAGTCCCTCAGCCATACTAAACTGCTGTATGAGTACTCAGAGAACTATCACTTATTTGCCCCGTTTTTACTCTTCCTGAAGCACTTTTGATCACTGTCAGAAACAGGATGCTGAGCTAGGTCAATCTGTAGTTTGACCCAATGTAGCTGTTCTTGTATTCCAGGGATATAGTGATATTCTTTTCCAGAGAAACATCTCTGTTTAATCCATACAGATCAAACTAAAATGGATTGCTTTGGTCTTTCACCTTACTTTAGGCAAAGGACTCCAACTCATAGGTAAGGACAGTTGAGGATAACTGCAGCATTTTACACCATTACCTGCTGGCATATTCTTTTTTTTGGTGGTACTGCTATTACTGCAAGTAGATACTAGCGGCTATAGCAGCTGCTTTTGAATTACCAGTTTACAGGTTGTCATATTAAGGTTAACTATTGCCAGTTTTATGTTAACACCATATGCCAGACTGTAAACTGTCTCCACACTGAAGTCACAATATAAGCAACTAAGCTCCTTCTTCAACTGAAGCAAGAGTCACTATAGCTATTGAAAAGAATGCCAAGCTCATTCAGGACTCCCACAGACAGATCAAAGTACCTAGAGATGTAAACACCAGTGAGATCATTTGTTTGCAAACCATTTTTACTGCAAATAAGGTTTAATCATATGATTTCAGTCAGTGCCTTGAAAAATTTGCAGTCTGACAACATTACAAAAATTCACCTTCCTGCTGAACTTGCCTTACAATTAAATAAAAAAGTGTAAATTGATACAGTCCTCTCTGACTCATATAAACAAACCTCAAATCTGAATACAAACATGGAGACCTCTCAGTTTCAGCTCTCTAGTTGGTGACACCAGAATCATAAAAGGAAAACAAAAAAAATTGAAGTAACACAAGAGACTTGTTACAATCTTCAGGCCCAGCCAATGGCCAAGAATTGGGTCTCAGATTTCAGAGAGAGGCAAGGCAAGCCTATACTGAGTGAAAAAGCATTGGTAAGACATTTCATCTTCTCATTCATTTACCAGTTAAAATAGTAATCTGGTAATACTTTTCTATTCTGGATATTTCACTTCTGTTTAGAAAGAATCCCCCCAACCATTAAAATGATGCAAGACAATGAACTACTCCAGTGTAACTTTTTATTTATTTATTTTTTAAACTAAGTACTATAGATCTCCTCCTATAATATTCAAAAGAGAAAATATTAGTTTACCTGACTTAACTATTAAAGAACTGGTAGCTTCTCAATGGCAAGTATGAAATGTTTACATTGACCTAAAAAGAAGCTGGGCAAAAAGTCTAAAAATAAAACACAGGTAAATCATCATGAAAATGATCTGCATTTTCTCTGATGAAAAAAAGACTTGCAAGCACAGAAATACATTGCATGTATAAGCATTGATAAGATTTCCTCCCTATAAAAAGGTAGGTATTTCTATTATCAGTATAACATCACCATACTTCTCATTAGACAGCAGTTCAATGAGGTAAAACATTAACTTGAATACTACAAAGATATTAGTTTTGGTAAGCAACAAAAGCAAGTTCTGATCAAAGGTGACAGGCAGTATCCCTTCTAGACAAGGCTATGGTGTAAGCCATCCAAGCCTCCACATGCGTATCAATTTAACATGTTAAAATACACTACACTCGGATAACTTACTTTATGATGCCTACATGTTTACCATAATGCTGCCACTAAGTCTGAAATTTACGCAAAGGTAACAGCTACTGGAGAACATAACAGGCTTATGAAAAACTATACGTATAATTATGATAGACAATTACCATATATATTGACATGTACAGTAATAGTATATATTGATAGCTTCTGTATTCTTCTCAGATGACAGTGAAAGACAGATAACATGCATGCTTTCAGATGGTGTCATGAGAAAGAGGATTTTTGTAAAGCATTAGTGGTGAATCTCCCACATGGAACTACATAAAACCATTCTAATTGCAAATCAGAGGTGACACTAAACAAAAGGCCCATCTCCATCAACTAAATATTAAAGATACCTACATGTTTAGGTGTTAAGCCTTTCTGAAGACTGATTCTAGTTAATGTTCATTCGTTTAGGCCCATACAACAGAAAGGAATGTCCCACATCAGACAAGTAGGATGTATCATTAGTACCCTTCCCCCATATCAACCCATTTCCATATGCTTTCAACAGAAGGCATATTAACCATTGAGTAATAGCCTCAATGGCTTTGTAAGCCTCAGTTAAATGCTTAAATATGACTGGTAATGTGAATGGCAATACTTTATAGAATCACTGTCCTGACAGCTAAAGGACCTACCAAGCCTACTGAAATGAGCAGACTTGTTCTATTAATTTACTGTCCTCTGAATGAGGGGGGGAAACTACAATTACTTTAGAATTCCATATTGTTAGCTTTTCCTCTGCATAATATATGTGTAGTTTATGGTTTGATTTATCATTAGCTGGAAAAAAGAATTTCTTAATCCATCACTTTCCCCTCATTGCACAGACTTGATTTTCAAAAAATGTATCATTTTGTATTTTATTACATAAATTCTGAAATTATGATGAATGCTATTGTCCACAGTAACTTATCCAGATTGGATAAATTCGGGTCTGTGCTCCAAGCTCATTTGTATTCCAACTTTACTTTCTGTAGCAATGCAGCTATCAATTTAACTACATTACTTCCACAATCATTTTTAAGTACAGACACATTATATTGCCACGTTCTACATGTGGCGAAGAAACCAGGCTCACGAATTCATCCAGACCTACAGACTTAATACACAATCAAAATATACGTCTGAACATGGCTCTGGATTTTGGCAGGGCTCATCAAATAAAGCACAGCACTAGACCCAATGTCTGTGCGTTCACAAAGCGTTCTGGATGGCTTGCAGAGCCAAGATGCATGGCATCTTCCAGTTACCAGGATGGTCCAGCCCCTCCTAGGAAGTGGGACAGATTCTGTATGGTGAATTCATCTGTACTTAGACTTAATGGAACGAAAATATGTTAATAAAGAGAAAATTAAAGGACAAGAATATTATATATATATATAAATATATAAATAGTTGCTGCTAATTCAGTAACAGAGAACTACAAAAAAAAAAAAGAGAACTACAAAAACAAAAAAGAGGGCATATGCAGTCCATCAAGAAAGTGCTTGTTTGGTCTTGTCAATGAGATTTGCTGAATTAAACACACAAAAGAACCACCTTACATATTCAAAAACCTAAGGAATGAGAAACCCAGACATTCACTTCCTGCATTTATTTAAAATTTTTTTTTTGGAGGTATATTCTTACCTTGAAAATAAAATTTACAAACAGATTCGGGCTAAGACATTTACTATGATTTACTCTCTAAGAGAATATTTTTCATGCATAAATAGACATAAATCATCATCCATTTAGATAAAGTTATAGTGCTTATTACTACTGCAACCTCTTGCAGAGTGACCGGAATTGTGACAAGCAAATATGCCATTAGCAAAAAATTCAATTCCAGGGGAAAAAGACAATACATTAACATTTACATTTCAGTGCACATTCTACTACTTCAGCATCACAACACGATAGTAACTGCCAGCACGTGCAGCAATTAACATTGCTTTTGACGGTACAAACAGAACCACCACCTCTTCTGCCCAGCTCAATTTATGGTTATAATTTCACAGCAAGTAAGAGGCAGAATACTGGCTCAAACTATTTATTTTACTGCAAATTGCATGTCTCGTTAAAGCTTGAGGTGATGGTGAGGATTTATATAAACAATAACCACAGTAGCTTCAGACTTTTAGTATAGGTTACAAGTATTATGTTAGACAAGCAAAGCACTTTTTTTTTTTAATAAAGCCAGATATTCAGAAATATAGTACACATGCAAGACAATCGTTCACTTAATTTCCTAACTACCAAGTACTTGACTTTCTAATGCTGATGTTCTCCAAGTAATTTGGCAGAAGCAATTTTTATGTCCATTGAGGGTGCCTGGGCTTTTGATAGTTGTATCAGTAGACAAGTTAAATAACTGTACATTCAAGACATGTCTGATTATACGAAAGGAAGACAGATGGGAAGGATGCTTGCAACAATACGACAACTATCAAGTATAATGGCAACATCCAAGTGCTAAGAAAGGCAAAAGGGAAAGTGCATGAAGAAAGACACTGCATGTCAGGAAGACAACTGAATGTTAATGGAAGTGGAAAGGGTGATAAAAAAGAAAACAAGAGGCTGAGTTCGATTTTACACAGAACAAGAGGAAATGACGAGAGTATGTATTTAACTAAGTTTGCTATGTTAATCAGAAATTACTTCCTTTCCTTCCTTTCTGTTCTGCTCTTTGACCATTGTTAAGACATTAAAGCTTTCACTCCATTAACTACTTTATCTATAAAAAAAGAGAGGAAGAGCTTCCCAGTTCCTTCTTTGTATTACTTCAGTGCTTTTGTCAGTGCTCTTCTCTTTGCAACTTTTCACCTAGTCAAAAGTTCAACTCATGGTATTTTGCACTGCTCCTAATATCACCTCTGCTTGTCAGGTTTTTGCCTCCGTTTTACAGATCTGAAGCTGAATCTAGCAGAAAACAGAGTTATCTCTAAACGTAACAATTAAGAGAGGCTGTTGATTTCTGCACAAAAGAAATATTAAAGACAATAAGACTTCAGAAATCCTATTACAGCTAGGAAAAAACAGGTAGCTGCAGAATAGTCATCTTTCCCTTACTTGACAGCAAGTTTGTCATTTGACAGAAGTAACTTCATATCTGCCTCACATCAGAAGTTATCCCATACAATGCAACTGTCAGGCAAGCACACAGAAAAATTCTCAACCACATTCAATTTTAAAGCATCCTTTTGAAGAACAGATTAGTTAAAGGGAAATTTTAAGTCGTTATGAAAAAGAGCTGTTTTCATTTAAGAAACAAAATCCACAACCCATAGAAATTTTTCAGATAAAATTGACATTAAACTTACCAATTGATGCATCGCCATCCAATAGATTGTCATCTTCGGAGGTCTGAAAGTCCATAATTACACCTGCTCCATCTAAAAGCTCCTCATCGCTGCTTGCACTAGTTATACTGTTGTAACTGTTTCGATAGTAGCCTCTATGAAACAGCTGCTCAGACTCCATTTAGCTGCTTTACAACCTACATAAAGAAAGAGTTATTTTATATTTGAAAACACATTTCCATTAAATAAAACAAAACAATAAAGATCACAGTACTAAAAGTTACAAAAATGTAGCAGTAATACAGAGTGCTATACAGAACATTTTGCAGAAGTCTTTCGATATTTAATTGGATGATGCTTCTTCATCCCCTTTCTTGGGCTCTCCTTATTTTAACAACATCATCATGAAAGTATTTCACTTTCAGTAGATGTGGCTGGAATGTGCACGCCCCATACATAGAAATGCGCACTGCACCATGGAGCCGGTGCAAAATCCAGTCAATGTTTAGGTTAAAAACTGAGTTTCTGTAGTCATGGTGTTTTTGTACTACATCCCCTTAGCTTGCCATTTGCTTCACTCCAAAGTTGTTGTACCATGAACACAATTGTTCGCATTCTTTTGCACAGAAAAGCAAAAATATTAAGTGGAAAACCATTCAACACAAAGCTTTCAAAACCAACAGATATATACCTTTGTACACAATCAGGTGTCAGCAGCACAGTTTTACACATTTGGTAGCAAGTTATGCAGAAGAAAATTGAACACACCAGGCTTTCACAGCCCAAGGCATAGTCCTTCTTTGCCTTGCAAAGCTAAAACCATAGAAATTACTTCATGATCAGGGTGGGAGGAAGGGGTGACCACACCTTGATTCCATGCTCTTATTTATCCAAAGAAAGTCTTGTGCTTGCCATTTCTCAAACATCGTCATGCCTTATTAGCATACAACAGCCCAACCTCAGAAATGTTATGCAACTATGCAATTACTTCCTTCACAGTCAGTGTCTTTGCTTCCAAAACAGAGGTTTCCTCTACATGAATGCAGAGGACAACTGAACAATGAACACCACCTAAAACATTTTGGCAGCTGTCTTGAGATAATTCAGCTTGTAAAACAAGTCTTTCCCTTCTCCAAGCTTCTACACTAAGCTGGATTTGCAATAAGTAATGGGGAGGTATGAATGAGGTTCAATCTTTATCCTGTACCTTCCTGAGTGCAGTATTTTCACTCACTTGGATGCTTGAAAAGCATGTATTTCGCTCAGTCCATCTAATTAAGAGTTATTAGGCTCCTGCCTTTCCAAAAAAGCTGAAGACTTTCTAGTATTGCTTTATCCAAAAGATATAATTGGCAAGGAGGTTCACAATTAAGACCATTTTAGCAATGACTGTCATCTTTACAAAGTATTTTACATTCACATGCAGTACATGACACTAAAGCATAATGTACCTTTTTTTCAGTAAAAAGAAACATTTAATTCCCTCCAAGCAAAGGAGATGGCCCCCCCACCTCCCTCCAGGTCTTTTCCTTGTGTACTTTTTCTTCTGCTTATCCTCCCATTCTGGAACCATTCTTTGTAGCTGCTACAAAGCTATATGCACCACAAACATCCAGCCAGCTGGCAGCTCTAAAAATAGATTATAGGGCTGCTAATTTTGATCCCTCTCCTCTACCCAGCTGTTGAGCCTTGTAAAGTATAGCTGAACTGGTTGGCCAATGTCAAGAGTTATTAGCAGAGGTCAAACAGCTTTCCTGTATTGGCAAATAGCTTAGTCCTCTAAGCAATAAACAAGTTACCTAGAAGGGGGGAAAAAGTGAAGTGAAAGTTTGCAGGGTAGCTGCAGATGGAACTGTCAGCACTGAGCAGCTGGGTGATAATACGAGACAAAATTCTGTACTGATAACCACACGTCAAGTCACATTGTGGGTAGGGAGGAGAGGGAAGCAACAGAGCCAATCCTAACTTACCTTATGGGTTCTGATGTGACTACTACCTTCCCCAAATGAAATGACAAAGTTACATGAAAGAACACAAGCAGCAGTATCCTGCACCAGCAGTCCCCAAATTAATCTGGTATAAAGTACTATCATGTACAAAAGAGAACTCCATACTGCCAAAAGTCCAAAGGGATTACAGAAGAGCTGAAACAGGTCATAAAAGACCACAATGATGACAGAATACAAAATAGCTTTCCTTCTACAGGGCAACAAAATGGATCAGGGTTCTTCAGTCTGGAAAAGATATAATGCAGAAGAAGACAACAGACGTCAGTAGAACCACGAGCAGTAGGAAGAAAGTCAAAAGCATCAGCTGTTTTTCAGTAGTCCCCAATAGGTGACAAGCAGACAAAGAAGGGCTGACTCTTCACACAGCACGCAGGGAAGTGGTGGGTTCTTTGCCACTTTGTAGAAGTATCCAATGGCTCATAAAGCAGCCTGACAAATTCACAGAAGGAAAAAAAAACATCAAAAGCTATTAAAGATGACAGCTCTGGTGGAAACACTGCAGGCTAAGAGAGTATTCTGGAGAAGTGTATACGCTTATTCTCTTCTTAAACTCTTCCTTAGAGATCTGCTACTGGGCAAGACAAATCCCTTTGGTTTGACCATTCTCGCTCCCTTAAAAAATTATTTAGAATATTTACAATTTAAAACATGCTTTCTCTTCAAACACATTTTTTTCATTCTTCTTTACATGAAAATTCTTCTTAATCTTCTACCATTTTACATGCACTGAGAAAAGCTCCTTAATGGACAGCCAAGAAAATTTCACACTGTCATATGAGGAAGCATATTCTATTTGAAAATACAGCTGCTTACACCTGGAAGCAACGGAAGCATCTCCATTTTTCCCCAAATACATCAGATCATGATTTATAATTTATTCAGAAGCTATACTTGAAATGATGCAACAGATACAACTTGTCACACACAGTAATTTTGACATTCCCATAAAGTACCTACAAAGAATGTGCCACAAAAAGTCAGATCATAAGGAGTCCAATTATTTTGCTATTATGCTCACAGAAAGTCCTGTTAACATCACTCTGCCTGTATCAGCTGGGTACTATCATAAATGGAAGACATACAGCAAAGCTGAACTGAAAAATCTTGGACTTCCTGGATGTGCATGCACTCCCTGCGTTGTCACCTTCCTCCACAATGGAGGAAGAACACTAAATCTCTCGAAAAATTTATACATCTATCTATCTATATATAATTTTCTTTATATTGAACTTCACAGCATCAGTTAATCTTACCACAAGCCAGCTATTCAGAGGAAGGGACATAACTCTCCCTTTGGAAGTCTTTTTAATAACTTTGCAGAAATGTCAGAGCAGTGCACTACAGATATTAAATCTTCCAATAATTGAGAAAATGCTTTGAACCTGGTCTACAATAGAACAGAACATTTAATCAGTCGGAAACTGACAGACAAAACCAACAGACCAAGCATACTGCGAGGAGTCCCTGCACAAACGTGATCCCACGCGCCACCTCCTCTGGCACATCTGTGCCCGCAGTTACATGACAAGGCGTGACACCACGGGCCTTCTGTTCTTGTTTTGAAGTACTGCGCCTCCTGGTGCGGAAGTATTGCTGCTGACAGACCTCTTCAACAAGCAAGCAAACACTGTAGCACGGAAACCATTCACGTCGAGTACCCTAACCAAGATTCTTAAGAATTGTGCATTCACTCTCGGCATTCCCAGAGCGCCAAGTACCTCAGCTGCTTCGTATCTGAGGCAGCGTCACGGCTTACTGCCTCACAGCAGCATGCAGCAAAGGCAGGGCACGAAGACCATCAGGAAGTCAGCGGCTCAATAAGCTTCACACAGGGCTAACGTTTCACTTCTGGAGAGCACATCAGTCACTAATTTGTCCACCACCTCTACCCACAATTAAGGGCGTGGGGAAGACAGCTTAGGACAACATACAACAAATTTCCTTGTGTGCCTTTAAGAAAAGGGTTTAACAAACTGGGAGACAAAGTTAGGGATGCAATTTAAAAGTATATGCTCATGTGACCTTAAAATACTGTTAGCTGGCAAAAGGTCTGCCTCGCCTGAGTGAAGGAAACAGAGGGATGTGGACATAGAGAGCAGGCTCCTCGTCTGAAGCAGATTGCTGAGAACAGCAGTAATAAAGGAAAGGAGGAGCCAGGACAGTGTTTTTCCTATGGCTACAACTGCCAGAGGAGAACCAGTGTCGTGCCTGACCCAGTCTGGTGCAGATTATCTTTTGTGGATACTGGAAGGCTGCGTTCATGCACGGGAGTGCGCACAAATGCTTGTGGAGTTGTAAAGAGAAGAGGGAACTAACCGGGCAGCTTGCTGTTTTGTAATGTCAGATTCAGCCTGCAGATTCCCTGCTCTATCCAAATTGGCACTAAAAGGCAAGTGGGGGAAAAAATGGAAGTTACTGAAGAGAAATTTCAAGCAGAGAAAAAGGTATTGTCTGAAAGCTAGTCAACCCAATACCCTAACAAAGCAAACAAAACAAACCATGCTGGATTTCCAGCAATTACTAGTTGCAGTAAATATTTAATAAAACTTTTTTTTCCAAACTAGATGACTATAAAAATCCAAGATAGAGGGTTTATGAGAACACTGAAGATATTATACTTGATATTTTTATGAAGCATCATAGTTTTCATCCCGAGTCCCATCCAGATAGAAAGCAGACTCAAAAATCTTTCAGCCTCTCTTTGGGAAAAAAAGAAAAGTAGAGAACTAATGCATTGTAAGAATAAAAAGTAGAGAAGTAATGCACTGTAAGAATAAAGAAAAAATCTAAGCAATACTCAGGGAGCTCTTAGAACACAGAAAGGATTTGATTCCACTCATATACCCAAGTCTTCTATGAAAAGAGCGCAATGGGCAAAAGGTGGAACTAACGCGTCACACTGTCATTACTAACTTATTTCCAGGATGTCCTGATCCATCAAAAACTGTTCTACAAAGCAGGCTAACAGTGAAGCCTCTGACACTAAAACAATTAAAAAAAACAAATGAACAACAAAAAACAACCCCAAAACCAAAAAATCAAAGCAGTATATCTCACCAGCTACAACTGAGGGAGAGGGAAGAAAGCAATGAGCGTACAGGTATATGAATTTGTATAAGATTTAATTAAATACAGTGCAGGCAGGAACTACATCAGTAAAGGAGAACAGCACAGAAACAGCTACATTTGTAGCAGAGAAAGCATATAAGACTATTAGTTTTCTGTACAGTTCAGTACCTCAGGCGTTTTTCTGTTCCTCAAACACCAGACATCCTGCTTATCTTTCAAGCCCTACAAAAGAAAGGTCAAGCAGAGAAGCGAGTCAGCTGAGGGAACCACTTCCAGTGAAGCAAAGGAGAGGAGAAGATGGATCTCTGGAGAAGATGGAATAGGACAGTAAGAAATCTGATTTACAGGACATTTGTTGTCATGAGATCTGCGTAATCTGTAAATCTCCGGTACGTGCTCTGTTGCCCCATAAACACATAAACACACTTTTCTGTATCTCAAAGGGCAGGAAACGAAAAATATCTTAACTTTTTACTCTCCTGGGAGGTGTAGAATGGGGTGGATGAGAACTCCAAGGCACTCTTACAGATTCCAAATCTGCTTTAAACAGCTGAAAGAAGCTTTTTTTTCTTAATAATCAATAATAAAAGGCCATAGAGCACAGTGTTGAAAATCAATCTTGTTAACAGAAGAGCTCTTTCTCAAACTCAGAATAATCCTGACAAACCCCCAAGTCACAGTAATAATCAATTTTTCTGTTCAGTACTAACAGCTAAGAGCTAAACAGCAGCCAGTCACCTGACCCCTAACTCACGCACACCTTCCTGCAAAACCTATGTGAGGACAGCACCCAATGAGAAATGTTATGCAGACATAAAACAAAAGCAGGCAAAATAAAAATTTCGTATGTGATCTTTACACATAAGAATGTATTCTACAGTAGAGGAAATGCAGTGGTACCAATAAAGGAGCCATTTGCTGAAAGTTTTGGAAAAAAATATAGGATTTTAAAGGTTTTACCTAGTAAGAACCTTTAAAAATGATATTTAATATGAAGTAGTCAGGAATTTTATACATATTCTTTTAAAAAATATGTATATTATATAGAGAGATCAAAATTTTGTTAAATAACAAAATTCCATATACTTTAATAACAGGTGAAGAGTAAAACACCCACACCTGAACTGAA
Source organism: Anseranas semipalmata (assembly GCA_013399115.1). Taxonomy (NCBI): domain Eukaryota; kingdom Metazoa; phylum Chordata; class Aves; order Anseriformes; family Anseranatidae; genus Anseranas; species Anseranas semipalmata. The sequence continues at coordinate 82,785 of VXAA01005342.1, read as the reverse complement.
ATTTTAACATACATCCCATATATATACACACACATATATATATGTCAAAACAACTGCTTAAAAGGTGAAAGAAGTCAAGAACATCTTTGAATACTTAATTCTAAACCTTCCATACTGCATTTATTTAAAATAGGGAAAAAAATTAGGGAATGCATATGGTAACCTTACAAAAGCAAATACACAGATGATTGCTCTCCGTAGCATTCAAAAAAACCCATGTGAAACTAATTTAACAAATCTCAAGATCGGTACAGCTCCTCTTGCAGCCATGCAGTGAGAAAGGATCTTGGTCAAACTTCAGATCATACTCAAAAAAAATCAAGTCACAGAGGAGTACAGCCAGTTAACCGAAGTTACTTGAGTTAAAAAATACACAGATATTAAAAAGCACCCTATTCAACTTATGTAGTAGGTACTCTTGAAATAGAAGAGAAAAAGTCAATTTCCAAAAATATTTATATATAAAGCTTGTTACGATTCCATTCACAGCTACTTCCAGAACAAAACTAATGTTGATGGCAGAAGGAGACGCAAACTCAAGTATTCTTTAAACAAGAAAGCAAGCAAGAACAAGCACAGAAACACAGACAAAACTATATGAAAAAGACAGTACTTGTAAAGCAGGAATATGGTATTTTTTAAGCTGTAACTAGAAAACAATATTCAGATTTATTTTCTAGATTCTCCTAAATCTCCCTCTCACTCTTGGTAATGAAAGCTTAATATAGCAAGTCCGAAAAGTTTTTTTACTTTTATGATACATACCAATACAGAATATCACCACCAGATCTGATCTTCACAAAAGCAGAGTCGATAATAAATACGCATTTTATAGCACTTTTTATCTTCTCAGCTTAAAAACACTGGGAACTGCCAGCTTATTTACTGGCTGAATACTGAACTCATGCTTCCAGTCATATGATTCCAAACATTAAGGGTATTGACTTTCATTTGCATGAAGTATTCAAAACTGCTTCATCTCCACTCTAAAATGTCTCAACCCCTAAGGCTACAGCTACCCATGGCTGGGACAGTAGAAGAGTTTTACCATCTGGCACAAAGACTATAGCCAACCTGATGAAAGGCATTGCTTCTTTCACATTCACCCAATTACTGATGTGTACACTATATAATTGCTTTCAAACAAAAAAGGCTGAATTAGCTGAAAACTCAGATTTAAACTTACTAACCTCACCTCATTTACTGATACATTAGAAAAACCTGCACTAGCAGAATCAAAGAGCAGTCTCCCACACAGGCACAGTAATAAGTAGCTAAATGAGAGGTAGGGGCTTTTAGTGTTTGGTTTTGTTCAAAAAGAAAAAAAAAAAAAAAAAAAAAACAATCCCTTAGCATGCACCTAAACTAAATATAAAAGCAAATATAACTCAAAAGCTTAAGCTTCACAGGCAAATACTGATCCTTAGCCAAGCTGTGTAAAAAAAAAAAAAAAAAGTGTCCTTGGCTGCCACTTCGGTGCAAACCTAAAATACACATAAGATATGGTATTAGTTTTTAAACTAATGGTTCAGCTGCAAATATTCTACCCAGGAAAGAAAAGACGGAGAGTCCTCTTAGCAAACAAACAAACCAAAACCTAAAAAACACCACTGTTGAAAAACAGCTGTTTCAACACTGCTGAAAGAAAAAAAACCACCACTCTACATGAGAGTAACACTGAAATTCGTTAGGACAACTGAAAGGTAAAACCCGTGCTCTCTTTTTCAAGGGCAGGAACTATGACTGTGGGTTCCACTGTAGACAACATAACTTTTGTCTATTCAGTCTTTGGCCACAATGTTTGTTTTCTGTTTGCACACTGTTGCTGTCTCTTTTCATGAATCTTCTCTTGACATCTTTATAGGATTTTGTTGCTTTTGAATGTGAACTTGTGTTGCAATTATCTGAGGGGCACGGAGACAATAGTGCAGAGCTTTTACACAACACCAGGACTACCAAAAGTCATGTTATTTATACTACTTTTATCTTTTTGAGAAATGCACCAGACAGTCCTTAGCTATGTCCTTAGCACAGATTGGTAAGTTCAGGGTCAGATCTGAGTTAGGTGCCTTCCAGATAATTTTGCACTTATATCTGAATGACCTAGAAGTACTCAAAGAAGTAGAAGAAACCTTAACAGAAAGCAGATAGGAGTCCGTCACAGAAAAGAGGCTCTGTGAGGCAAGACAAAGAGCGTATCAGAGCAGTGACTCCAGCAGAAAGAGAAGCACATGAAAAGTATTCATTCTTGAGAGGCAAAATCACAATTCAGGATTGTCAAACCGGAATCTGCAAAAGCACTACCATTCCCAGTTCAGCTAAGCATCTTGACAACAGCAGCTACCAGAGATTTTTAGGTCTTTGGACTGAATTCCAATTTCTTTACAAACACACTAAATCACCCAAGGTCAAGGAAAAAAAAAAAAATCTACAGAGTTTTCCAAAATACAGCACAGGCATACAACCACCGCTTATGAAATCATGTGGGGACCCCTGGTGGTTGCTGTGTACTTACTCTCCCTGAATGCTTGCCTTTCCGTACTAAATTTCAAACTTCAAACAAGTCAAGAAAACACCAGCTACTGAGGAACCCATTTGCCGTACCGTGGTTAGAAATGACTAGTCTTTGGTTACCAAAGAAAAAAAGGGAGGTTGGTAACTTTCTTCTTGTTATGTCTAGCAGACAGATAAATTGACAGATTCATACTTCAAGGCCAGGAGCCCTGACAATAAGCTTGCTCTCTTTCTTGCTCTGGATCCTCTTTAGCATTAGGGTAGCGAGGTGAGGAAGGACTGAAGGGTTCTGCCATCAACATCTGGATCCAGCCAGTGGCTGCCCTTCCTGGCTCTAACTACACAGAAATCACCTGATTTTTGTAAACACAGCATTTCTGCCAGTTACTGATTATCATTCTGGTCATCTTCAAAGGATGAAAAAAAAAAAAAAATCTGTTAAGAGAGACCTGTAAACATCTGACATTAATAAGATCATTAATTGCTTGTTTCTGCTTTTTAATAAAAACACGCAGACTAACCACAGGAGATTCATCCACCTGAAAAAAAAGAGCAGTGAAACCCCAGAGGCACAGACACCACCAGTCAAGCATTCACTACACCAAGTATGTTAACAGTTCTGAACGCACAGTAAGTTCCCCTCACTTGAATATTTTTCTCTCCAGGTGTAAAGCTTAGCTGGCAAGTACAGCTTCTAAAATTACACCTACTTTGTCAGTACTTGCAAACAGAAGACAGGTTTCTGGCAGGAGAGTCAAAAGGGAAGTTCTTACTGTCAAACGGTGGCATCAGGTTGAAAGTAAGAATCAAAGCGGCTATTTTAGGAATGGGAAAAAAGAGTGGCTTCTTGGGAGATTTTTAATTTTGAAAATTACAGGAAAATAAAACAAAGCAATGTAAAGCAATGCTTTACTAAAATGCTTCTTGTTAACAGAGTACACCAGGTCAGTCATCTTCAATGCACATTACACAACCACAGAGATGAGATCAGTTCACTGGATTCATAGATTAAGTTTATTAAAAATAATCCAGCCCGTATCTATCCAGAGAACCAAAGTTGTTTTTTTTTCTTTTTGATTTATTAGAGAGGAATAAACACTGAGATTTTTGTACCTGTGGTAATAACGTGAATACTTAGTGCACCAGTTACTAGCTCTCCTCAAGCATTCTGCAGATTTACGGACCTTGTTGGGTCATTTAAGAGAAAATAAGTCTGTAAGACTGATAATTTTAATTGTTTACTCATTCTTGTTGTGTTCCATATGAGAACAGTTTTATGCAAAACAAGCAGCAAAAAGTCAACTAATAATTTAAAAACACCTTCAGTTTGATTTCCTGGAACGACACATTTTGAAATTTGTAGATTCCCTTTTCAGAACTGGAAAAATGAGTGTTCAGAAGTATATAGGGAACTGTGTTTTTTTCCCCAACGTGTACATAGGAAACAAATTAACAACAGAAACCTCATGGGAAAAGCTGCAGTAGATTAAGTACTGCAGATAAAACATCAAAACCCAACAAATCTGGCAGAGAACACTAACTTGGAGGTAAGAGGGGAAGGAACTCAAACACAATCTTATCGTTCAGGAAAAGGAGTACTTGAATTTTAACTGGCAGGATGTCAAAATACTAAGTCACCTCCATAGCTGTATCTGTAACTTAAACGTATTACTGAAGTGAAATTATATTTTTACTATTTGAATTAGGAAATGTTTCTTCATTAGATTGCATTGTGGTATGAACACTCAAAAGGCACATTTGAGTACTCTCTTTCATTAATTTTTTAGAAAAAAGTTATCAAAACCATACCAAAAATAAAGAAAAAAGTAACCATGAGAGTTGTCCTTGCCAAAGAATCCGTGCTTTAGGACAGAACTTTATCCACTTTTTCATTCAGTTTTCCTCCTTCCCCTCCCAAAGTAGGGCACAGAGCCTATTTCTGTAACTAGAAAGCCTAAGCAAAATGCAAAACAAATGAAAAAGCTGAACATCTAGAAAGCTATCTCATGTTGATTTTTAAATTTCTACCTTTTAAAAGAGGAATACATCCCAACACTTATTTTTACAACTATCAGAATCAGTTTAAATGTGTTGTTCTTTTTCTAATCATTCTCACAGATGATTTTATAACAGCTTCCAATACTCAAAACCAAGTTTCAAGTTAAATAGCTATGAAAGCTTGTAATTGTCAACTTTCTAATATTCTGAGCATCTTCAGCAGAAGTTACTAAAGCCTATGCACTAAAGGAACATGAATAAGCAAAAAGTACTATGTAGCAAAGCCTGGAGCAGCATACCTCATACAAGCACAGATTAAAAAAAAAGATGGCCTGACACCTGAACAGCCTTAGGAATTTAGCCAACACAGAACCTGCACTTTCAGGTTATGACATAAAAGAAGGATTGATGCAGGGAGCACAGATTTGGGAGCTTGCTTTCAGAGCACTGTCATGGCTTTGGCTGGGACAGAGTTAATTTTCCTCGTACAGGCTCACACGATGCTGTGTTTTTTGGGCTGATGATGAAACTAGCGGTGCCAGCCCCGCGATGCTGTCGCTGCTGCAGAGCAGCGCTGGCACAGAGGCAAGGCCTCTCCTGCCCCTGGCGCTGCCCGGCCAGCAGGAGGCTGGGGGTGCCCCAGCAGCTGGAGGGGACACAGCCAGCACAGCTGGCCCGGGCTGGCCAAAGGGATGTCCCACACCGCCTGGGTCGTGCTCAGCAGCGACAGCCGGGGCACAGGAGGAGGACGGGGGGACGCTGGGGCGACGGCGTCGGTCTGCCCAGGAAACCGCTCCGCGTGCCCAGCCCCGCTCTCCTGGGAGCGGCCGAGCGCCTGCCTGCGATGGGAAGCGGCGAGGGGATTCCTGCTTCGGCTCCGCTTGTGCGAGGCTTTCGCTGGCCCTGGGGAGCGGTCCTCACCTCAGCCCGGGAGTTCTCGCGCTTTTACCGCTTTTATCCCACCTGGGAGAACAGGCAAGCAGCTGGGCAGTGCTGAGCTGCCTGCTGGGGCTGCACCGCAACAAGCACACAGGTGTAAAGCTGAGATGTTAGTTTGGGGAAAATGAGCAGGGAGGGTGCACGAACAGATTCACGTGCAGGATCACTGCTGACCTCGTTCAGGTGGTTACTGCTGCTGCCAGGGAGGTGACAAAGCAAGAAGTTGAGGAACATGCAACCTGGAGTCTGAGAACAAGGAAATTCACTCTTTAAACACCTTGAATTAGCACAAATCTCTTCAAAAGGAGAACTTCCATTTTATTAATTTATTTTTAAATTATGATCGAGTTATAAATATCCCTTCTGCCAAATGATTGTAAAAATTTACCCTGAAAACTTCATTGCACAGTAACACCTATCCACGTGCATACAAAGTCACATAAATAAGGAAAAAAAAAAAAAAAACTCTGAATGTTCCTAGAATGCCCTTTGGCAACGTTTGTCAGCTTGGAACGGTTGTCTCAGCTTTAGTGCTTACACTCAAAGAATGCAACTCCGCTATCCAATTACTAAAGTAAGACATGCATACAACCCCCAAAACCCCAAAGCAAAGTGGGAAAAGCAAAACAACGCATCACATCAGAAGTGCTTATTCAGTGAATCAGAGAAGGTATACCACCCAGCTAGACCTAGCTGTTCATAGAACAAGCAGCTCACTGTGGACTCTTACTTGCAAGTTACCGAAACATCAGTTTGTGACAAACATTAAGTGGAAGAAGAGCACAAGATGAAGTACAAACATAGCCATGAGAGAAAAATGCAGGCAAACTCATAAAATAAAGAGTTCAGAGCAATGCATTCATGAAGAGCAAAGACCAGCAGATGCAAAAGTCTCTCCTGGTTGAGGATTTGGATAGGCTTGTTGCTATTACAAGTGAATATTAAAAATATGTATAGAGAGAGAGGAAAGAAAGTTACCCCAGGATTCTTTTAAATTGCAAGTATGTGCCACAGACAGAATAGTGGTATTGTAAGCCACTCATAAATAGGATACAATAAAGATTTGGGAAAAGACAGTCAAGGGGCTCCATAGAACAGTGAAAATATGTTTCTAGAAGTATTGCAACACACATTACGCACAACACCTACTATTGCTAAGCAAAGAATTTAAAGGACTAACATACCAACAGTATGTCAGTACGTATAGAAGGAAACAAAGTAGAGGCTCCTTTTCTCAGGGCACAATATACCTTGTATTTGCACAAGTGTTGCAGACAGATGCAAAGTCTTTTTGTTTCCAGCTGTGAGTTTGAAACTAGCTGCAGTTTTTCCAGAGCAGAACTACTCCCCATTTTGATGGCCCAGAGCACTGAGCAGCAAGTTTACGACCGGCTGCCAACCAAAGAGACATCAAGTTTAAAAGTCTTAGACTGGTTAACTGCTTTATTTTAGAAAAAAAAATGATAGTGCCATTTGGTGAGTTCTCTAGGGGCTTATTTTACTTCACAGGTAAGTTTCCTATAATGCACAGATGAATTTTTTAAACTTTACAGTATGCTGAAGTTTCTTAAAATAGAGAAATAGCATTGACAGCTATCGGCTTTCAAATGTGCCATGCCAACAGTCTTTCCATTCAAGTAGCTGTTTTTGCAGAGAAGCATCTATGTTGCCAAGGGATACAGAACATAAAATCCATCACAGGTCCACTAAAAAGAGAGAACTGAAAGCAAAAAAGTATCAATGCATCTAACACTTCAATAAGCATGAACTTGATTTCTTTCACAAACTCTGCAACATAAACTTAGAGGTCCCGCAACCCTAAAAATGAGGTGTAAGTACCAAAATGAATTTCAAATGAATTCCATTTTGATACATCTTTCCTGAAATACTTTTAAGTCTCTATTCTGACACAGTTGAGCACCAGAGACGTTTTTAATTTGTTGTTAAGGCCTTGTTTTACCTAGTTCAGTACCTTAAAGTGTGACACAGCAAATTTATTATCCAACACTGAATATATCCCGCTCTCAGCACGAGTGTGTCCAGTGACATACTTGCAGCTGTCCGTCTGAAGCGAGAACGGACAGACACTCGTTTTACCCTCAGCTCCATGTTCCCGGATTACCCGGGCAGGGAAGCTGGGAGGAAGGAATAGGGCCCGGCTCCGGCTCCAACCCCGCTGGCCGGCACCCCCCGCCGCAGCAGGCGGCTCCCGGAGGAGCCCCCCCCCCCCCTCCCCCCCCCCCCGTCGCGCGTGACAGCAGCCGTACCGGCCAGACCGGCGAGCCGACGCCGAGCGAGCGGCCCCAGCACGCCTTACGCGGGGGAGGAGGCTCCGCATCTTCCAAGTTGCGCAGCCCCCGGGTTTCCCCGTGTAAACGCGGTGCTGCCGCACGGCACGGCCCCGGCCAGGGGACGGGAGGCGACACGCCGCGGAAACAAGCGCGGCACCCCGCGGAACCCTGTCCCCCATCCCGGGGACGAGCTGCTCCTCTCCTCCCCGCCCTCGCCCCGCAGCCGCCACCTCGGCCTCGCTCGCTCCGACGCCAGCGGGGAGGACCCGGCGGCCCGGCCCCTCCCGTCACGTCG
>VXAA01005342.1:9266-74662 GCA_013399115.1 Anseranas semipalmata | reverse complement strand
CCGTGAGGCGCGCGGGAGGCGGCGGCCTGGCGCGGCCAGCCCCGAGCTGCGGCCGCCTCTCGGCCCCGCTCCGCGGGTCGCTGCCGCAGCGGGCGAGCAGGAGATCCGCGCGCTTCCAGGAGCGGAGCTGAGAGAAATCGGCACCGTAGGCACAGGGGGTGCCAGCCGTTGGCCGTGCCCTGCTGCGGCTACGGAACGAGCGGCCCGGAGGGGGTCAGCTGGAGGTGCTCGGATCGCGTCCGGGCGGTCGGCATCCCCGGAAAGGGAATCGTCCTCAGAGCGTCACCCGGCTTTGGGCTAAACCTGGGCTTTGTGGCACGACGTGCTCCCGCTGCAGGGCCCGGCGGTTAACGCTCGTGCTGACGTGCAGGCGGAACGCGGCTCTGGGGCTGCGCGTGCAGCTCCCGTCTACTGTCAAAAAAGAAAAAAAAGCTATCTGCGAGTTTGCTGACGTGACGGACACGGGCCAAGGAGACCCAGCGGTGCTTTGAAACGTGCGCACGAGGTGATGAACCAGGACGGGGAAGACCGAGAAACTGCGGCGAGTCGTAAAGCGGTGCCGACGTGCCAGGCGCGCCGCTGACTAGCGAGCGGAGGAGGCGCAGCCACCGCGGGGGAACGAGGCGCCGCGGGCAGCCTGGCTCTGCTGAGCAAGCTGCGGGCTGCACCCCGTGCAGAACCCACGCTGGGAGAGCCCGCGGAGACGCACCTACCGCCCGCGCCGCGCCCTCACGGCCGCTTCCTTGCCCCCTCCGCGCAGGCAGAGCCGCCGCTGGCTGCCGGCCGCGGCACCGCCCCCGCCACGTGACCGCCCGCCGCGCGTTACCAGGGTGAAGCACCGCTACGCGAGAAGGGCGCTCAGGCTAACCTGCTGCCCCGGCTCGGCGCGGATCACCCAATGGGAGCTGAGCCGCAGGGCGGGCCCGCCAATCNGCCGGACCCGATCCCATCGATCCGATCCGAGCTGGTGGGCGGCGTCTCTCGGGTACCACAGGGCAGGGGGTCCCCGGCCGCGCCTCTCGCCCTGGCGCCAGGCTTGCCCCAGCTGCGTGGGGGCGGTGGCCTGGTCGGGCCCGGCTGAGGGGCTCGGCTCGGCTCGGCTCGCCGGTCGGGTCGGTTCGGCTCGGGCCGGCTCCGGCNGGCTCGGCTCGGCTCGGCTCGCCGGTCGGGGCCCGGCCTGGGGCTAGGGGATCGTGCGCGGCGCTGCTTTCTGTCCGTCTGTCCGCGGCTTGGCCGGGCGGTCCGGGTTTGTCGCCTCGCCTTTTCCGTCAGGTTGAGCTGGGCTGTGGGCCGTGGCCCGTTGCACGAGCCTCTCCCGTGCGTGTCCGTGGTGGGCGAAATGACTTCGTGCCCAGGGCAGGGAAAGCCAACGCCCTGTCAGCCTTGATGTCCTTCTCAAGACTTGGATTTCCCGTGCCACTGGCAAAAATGAGCTGTCATGCTCATTCAGAATTATACCCCATCTTTGAACTGTACCTTCCCGCTTAATGGTAGTGTGTGTTTGCACAGAACACTGTGCCATAGGAGCTCTAAGCTGTGCTTAGGACTGATGGTTGAGCTTGTTCCGTAAACAGAGCAGGGGCAGGAATAGAATTTAATAAAACTACCTGAAATTAAAATTGTGTTCAATCTGGTATGCTTTAGCATTGCCCCAAAGATAATATTGATGTTAATACTGAGTTTTTCTTTTCTTAGAAGTCCGATTTCACACTAAAGTTTCTTTTTTTTTTTTTTACTTCTCAGGCTGAGGTGGGGGGAACAACATTGCAGGCCTTTTCACTTTTTTCCTTTCCTGGTAGTTATCCTTAGTCCTGGTTTCTTATAATTTCCAATTTTGCAGTAAAGATTGCTTACATTCTCTTGTGTCTCTTATATTGTTTTTTTGTGTGTTTAGTTTGGTTTTGGTTGGTTGGTTTGATTTGGTTTTCTTTTTGCTATACTGATCAAGCTTTTTCCTTTTAGTCTGCTTCCATGTTATGGGTCCTTCATCTTCCTGAGACTCTTCAGCAGCCTCTGTGTCTGGTGCGTGGTAATTCCTTGATAAAAATGAATGTTCCCACATTTGAGGGGGAAAAGCCTAATGTAAGACGTGTATGAAGTATGGAGGTAAGATAGTAAGGCCTGTTGGAAGGAAGCTAGGTGCAGCAATGCACAAATGCTGTTAGTGCTGTCAGGTGACGCTTTGATGCAAAAAAACTTAGAAGCCTTTTGTCTCTTTCCCCTTACAGTCCTCAAGGTATGGAAGATTCTTCTACTGTATGAAAGATGACCATTTACTCAACCAGGAATTTGTTTTAATATTTATCACTTTGGTCTTTGTTGGGCCAATTCTCTTTGCTCTTCTGACTCTTCTTTATATTGGGTATACTTTAACTTTGAGTCATTTGCAAGTTTTGTGCAAAAACATCCTCCCCCTTCACTGCCCCCTTCCAGAATGATGAGGGAAAGTGGGAGGATTCTCCAGGAGCTTCACTTAGAAGAGGTACTGCTGTGCTACCTATTGGTTTCATGCTTCTTAAGAATCAACATGGAGGGTTGTTTCCCCTCCAGCAATAGTTTTTACAAGTAATGTTGAACAAAAGATTGTTAACCAGATGCTATAGCACTATATGAAGTCCCCTTGCCAGCTGAATCCGAAATTATAGCGCTGACTACTTGCTTCATTTAAAGATAACATGCACCCATTTTTTTTTTTCACACTGTCTGTTGAGGTGAAAGATTGAACCAGTTCTAGCAACACAGCCATTTTTCTACACCAACTGAGAAAACTGTACAAAAATAGAATTCAGATAAGAGTAGGTAATTTACAGAAAAGCTACAAAGCATGTGATACAGCTGAAGAGACGAATGGCTTGACATTTCAATTAAAAATAAAAGAAATATAACTACCTGGTAGACTAGAAGACTGACTAATTACAGCTAACTAAATCTGTTTTGTGTGTTTTGCCTAGTGCTTGAGTAAGCATGCCTTAAGAAGATAACTATGGATAAGTATATTAAAGTGCAAAAAATCGGAGAAGGATCCTTTGGGAAGGCAATTCTTGTCAAAGCTAAAGAAAATAGCCAACAGTATGTTATTAAAGAAATTAACATCTCGAAGGTGAGTGATACTATTAGTTACTGATCCGTTGTTTTTGTATTCCTGTCCTCAAAAATCATTATTTTCCTTTTGAAGATGTCGAATAAAGAGAGAGAAGAATCAAGGAGAGAAGTTGCTGTATTGGCCAACATGAAACATCCAAATATTGTCCTGTATAGGGAGTCATTTGAAGGTAAGATTAATAAACAAAGTGGAACCTGAGATAATGATAGTAAGTGACTGTGCATATATACCACATATAATTTAAAAATCAGCGTGTTTTCTCTCTTTAATCATTTTTTCCATCCTTTTATTTCTTCAGTTCTTTCTGGTTGTAGTTTTTCACAATTTCCGTGTACATTTTAAAAAAAAAAAGTGTAGCAATTAAATAGAAATATTCTTCTCCCTGCCTTACATGATTCAATTTTGGTTGATGCTTAAATGAAAGGGTTGTGTTTTCTTGTTTCTGTGGAGTATAACTCTCCTTGAACAATTGTGTGTAGTCTGACTACTTGGATGTGTGTTAAAAATGAGTATGGTCTAAATTTGGGTATTGACAAACTGGCAAGAGTAATTTTATCTTAGTCTGTTGTCTTAGAATATGGTCTTCAGTAATTAGGATCATATCATTGCTTTCAGAGATGGAAAAATGGAGGGGACTGTTTGCTTCATCAAACTATGAAGGAAAGAGAAGTTTAATCCCACATTGTTTTCACAGTGAATGAGCAGAACAGATAAAAGATTGCATTGTGTACCATAAAGAGCAAAGCTATAATCTTCTGATTTATAAATCCACACTTCTGTTTTCTTTGTAGTAGAAGCCTGCTCTTTGACTTGCTTCTTGCTGAAGCACATTGACTTTGAACATACCAATTTGGTTTATAAAACAGAGCTATTTCAGCATCAGGTCTGCAAGAAAACCAGGCTCCTAGGATCACCGTTTAAAATAATTCTGATTATAAAGCCTAACCAAGATACAAACATCTGTAAGCTTAAAAAAAAGAATCCTGTTTTGATGTTTTGAAAGACAAATTTTAGGAGCATTCTGTGGAAGTGAGACTTAAGTGACTTAGATGCTTTAATTAGTTTTGACTCTACTTGGAGTTTAAATGTTATAACTAACTCTTTAATAAGATAAGAGTTTTTCTTTTAGCAGCATGTGATTGATTGCATGCATTCATTGATCTCTTCTCAAAATCATGTCTAATCTGTGAGTAGTGAAGGTCTTGTGTTTTATTGACATATTTGAGTTGATATTCATCAAATGTTATCATTTTCAGTGATATGCAGGTAATTTGCAATTTGTTTCTGCCTAATCTCTGTTCAGTAGTAGCTGGACAAGATTGCTTTGGGGAACAAAACTGTAACTTCTCATCAACTGTATTGTAAATGTTCAAATCTCATAGTGAAAACTTGTGTAGGATTTTTGGAAGTTTCCCCAGATTTCATTCAAAAATGAGATGTTAATGATTTCCATCTGTCATTGCCTGTTGAAAGTTTTATTACTGGTCTTCAGTCTCTGAAATGACCTGTAAGTCTGGTAATTTCTTTCTTTTTTTTCTCCTTCTTTTGAAATATTTTGTGTTTTGTTTTGCAGAAAATGGCTGTCTCTACATAGTGATGGATTACTGTGAAGGAGGAGACCTGTTTAAAAAAATAAATGCCCAGAAAGGAATCTTATTCTCTGAGGATCAGGTAACAGCAAACTGATGCCATAGTGTTTTGCTGCATGATCCTTTTTCCATGAGTTTCAAATTATTTTGGTTAAATTTGGTAGGTATTGTTTCTTAACCTACACAGAAGGTTCCCAGACTGTGCTGGTTGTTGCCATCAGCCACAGTATTGTCTTTTTTTGTAGCTGGAGATCCTGGGTGTGTTACCTGGGGTTTGGTGTTTGTGTGTAACATGCTTTAAAAAAAGTTGCATTTCTTGCAGAGTAAACCAAATCTGATACATGAAAAGTACTAAAGGACAACATGAATGTTTTTAAACCTACCAGATATCATGGCACAGGGTTTTGTTTTGTAATATTGACTTCCATTTTTCAGAAGTATAAAATAATTTACTTTGTAAAATATAGTAATACAGCAATATGACGTTTGCCTAATTCAATTTTCTTTTTCAGTAGAAAATCTTAATATTGTATCGGAAGTATACCAGCAGATTTTCTTCCTCCATCACACTTGTTATATAGTGACTTGTATTGTGTGAAAGTCTGGGATAACTGAGAGGATTTGAATGTACAGATTGGATGAAACTAAGTGAAAATAGTTTATGTGGGATTCAGGGTTTTGGTCATAAATCATGTGTTTCCTTGTTTACAAATAATTTCTATGCTTTTGTATCTACGTCTGGTAGCAATAGATCAGAATCTGAACTTACCTGTGGTTGGAAAGGCTTATTAGTATAAGCTCTGTTGATGGAATTTAGAATAGGGTAATCATGAAACTTTTTGGACATAACTTGTAAAACTCATAATTTGCTAATTTGAACTCTAATACAAGAAGACTTTAAAATGGAAAAGTGAAAAATACACCTTACATTATATTGTATTTTGACACATAATTGTAAGTTGGGAATGTGAAAGCACTGTTCACATGGAAAAGTTTTTGCTGCTAGTCCCTTTTTACGTGGTGATTTTGACAAATTTACAAAAAACATGGGGTTTGCTGCCTTGTTTATAAGTTTATTATACGTTGTTGCTTTTCTCATTGAAATCTTTTTTGTACTATTTTCTTTTTAAGGTGAAATGAATAAAATTACTGGATGTTAAATAAGTGTTTCTGTAAACATCAGTATGGCTTTTTAGGATTCTTGGTTGATTAACTGTCTACAAGAAGACTTGTTGCACCAATTGCAGCAAAAGTATAATCTTTATGATGCAACTTCCATGTTTTAAACATTTTAGCCAATCAAATTTGTTATACATACATTTTGTTAGTTTTTAATATGTAATGGAGCTAGTAATTTCAGGTTTAACGTCTAACTTGGGTAACATAGTTTTTTCACAAACAAAGTTGGTATTATAGTGACAGCACTGTTACAGTCTTAATGATTGTTTGTGGTATAAATGAAGACAAGTTTGTGGGAAGCAGGTAAAATCTTGAGTTATAAAACTGACTTGATAATATCTTCAGTAATATAACTAGAGAAGCTTTCAGACAAATTAAGATGCTGATGTTGCATTTTCTCTTTTATGTATAGATTCTGGATTGGTTTGTACAGATCTGTTTAGCACTAAAGCATATACATGATAGAAAAATCTTGCATCGTGACATAAAGTCACAGGTATGTAGGTAATTTTTTTTTCCCTACTGAATTTACTTCCAAAGTGATTAGATCTGTATCTTGCTAGTGGAAGTTGGCAAATTAGTGAAAATTAAATTTTTACATAAATGCTTTTAATACTGGAAACAGTTTTTTTTCTTTAGAATTGTCCAGAAGAGATTTATATGGTATTTGTACAAACAGACAAGGAAAAGAGACTATTTGAGTATTACTCTTATGACCTTTTTTATCTCTGCAAATAATTATATTTTAGAATGTGCATTAGTGTTTTCTTTAATTTTGGTAAAGCAGGACAAGAGTAAGTCTTGTGTTTCACAGTCAATAACACTAATGCCAGTGACTTCAGAGTAATTGAATAGTAGAAAACTTTTTATTCTTTTCAAAACATGTTGAGGAAAAAAAAGGTGTGCAATTGTATGAATGTTTTAATTAACAGACTTCTTAAAATTTCTATACCAAGAATATCTTTTTAACCAAAGATGGAACAATACAGCTGGGAGATTTTGGAATTGCCAGAGTTCTGAACAGGTAACTCCTTTTTTAATGCTGGTTTCTATGACTTAATCTAAATTGCTTTGATTTAGGAAAACATAATTTGTGCTCTTCATGTGACTTAACGTTCATTCTTACTTTTTTCTTAGTACTGTGGAGTTGGCTCGCACTTGCATAGGAACACCATACTATTTATCGCCTGAAATATGTCAGAACAGACCTTACAACAATAAAAGGTACTAATAACCACATTATTAAACATTTTTGGTAAGGAGAAGAAAGTGAGTTCTTTGGAAATCCAAGGCTGTTCTGTTCATATGATGATGAACAGCCACTGGTTCATCCTTTACCCAAGAAGACAGAGCCTCATTGTACAGGTAGGACCTTAGTAGTTCTGTGTGTAATGCAAAGCAACATGATGAAGAGGTGATTTCACTTAGTGCTTTGAATTCTAGATCTAGCCTTGTTCTTAATTATGGCACTGCTTTTGCCGATCTACACATTACTGCCTTAATTTATGAATGTGAAATTGTGTTAAGAACGAAATGACAAACACGGTGATTGGATTCTCTAAGC
The DNA here is from genome assembly GCA_013399115.1 of Anseranas semipalmata. Lineage (NCBI taxonomy): Eukaryota > Metazoa > Chordata > Aves > Anseriformes > Anseranatidae > Anseranas > Anseranas semipalmata. The sequence goes on along the minus strand of VXAA01005342.1, from coordinate 67,227 downwards.
ACATGCTTGGGTAGTCATAGAGAAGAACATCCTTCAGGTACTTTACTTATGCATTTACTGTCCTGGCAAATACGCTGCATCTGGTGATGGTATCCCTAATGTAATTGAAGTGGTTCTTATCTAGTTAGTCTTATTCTGCACTAAGCTGCTGAAATATGTCCATTGTTGTGAGTGGCTTATACTAATTCATGTTGTTTTCTTAAAAGATAAAAATGATTATAGCTCCTTGTTCCTCGATTTCTCCTACATGGGTTTTCTTGTTCAATTGTATTCTAACCAAATTCTGCAATCCTGTAGTGTGTGTAGGTAATATAAGTCAATGTTAAACAGAGTGAATGACCTGTTTAGTTGAATTTAAGATTTCTGTTTGCTGAATTGGATGGTGGGTTGCTTTTTTTAAATTCCAAAGATCTCAGGCAAATTTATACATTTAGAGAAAACAAGCCTTTATCCATAGTTTGTCTAATTTCTCTAATTTGGTTGTTGCAAATGAAAAGGTCTAAAATCTGGAGCCGAAATAAATCCCTCTGTTTTTAACGTCGACCTTGTTTTTTATTGTTGATTTTTTTGTTTGTTTGTTTGGGAAGGTTTTGTGGTTTGTGGAGCAGAGGATGTACATACAAGGGAGATTGTACTCTACTCAAAACACAATATTTTATTTTCCTTTTCAAAATAGAGTGTTTGGTTAATAAGTTATTTGACAATCTTACACCTACAACTAACTCTTAGGATGTGTTCTTTTTGATTTAGTGATATCTGGGCCCTTGGTTGTGTTCTCTATGAAATGTGCACACTTAAACATGCGGTGAGTAGAAACTTCTTGTTTCTTTGAAAGAATAGTGATGCTGTTATTCCAAATGTATTTCAGTTGATTAAGGGTTTTCATGGTGACCGTTTAAAGTTACCTTTAACATTTTCATTTCCTTTTCCTATACTGACCAGCATTTTCTTTGTTTTGGTTCATGCCAATCTCTGCAGAAATTTTAGTATTGTATTTTTATTTTATTTTCAAGGTAGGTTTTCAGTTAGCTGAAAAATTTTTAGGTGCAGTAACAAATACTATTCTTTTCTTTCCAAAAACTTGACATTTTCATTTTAACTGAGCCTAAATTCAGACTGTCAGCTTTTGTGCAGGTAGATTCATGCACTTCTGTTTAGAACACTAGTAGTTCTTAGAAAAAACTCCCTAAGTGAGAGTTGGCTTTTTTGTGTGTTGATTTGAAGAATACATCTTTATCATCCACTTTCCAGTTATGAAGGGAACAAAAAACATTTTTGTCATCTTGTTTTATTTTAAAAATAGCTATTTTTATTAAAAGAAGTAAGATTATAATAACATGTCAATCTGAAAAAGCTTTCAGGGCATAAACATTTCGTGATAGCTTTTGCAATTTCTTATTGCATGGTCTTTTCTGGGACAGCAATGTTGACAAAGTTGCCTCTGAGGTGATAGCATTAGGTTGTTTTCTGTAAACTGGGTGATATGCACTGTTTTCTTTTTATCGTACAAAGGAATTGAAATGGTGTGCGCTGCATCCTGAGTTTAAGCCAAGTCTAAGAATTCCTTTGGATTTTGTGTGGAATGAATGAAAGTTTACATTCTTTCATTTGAAAAATGCTTTTCTAAAAAGGGCAGAAGGCATGTGGTGGTGGAAAGCGTTTGGGAAAGTAGGGAAGATAAGCATACAGTTATATAACTATTTCGTCCTTATCTATATATCACTGTCCATCTGGATGTGAGGGGGAATAATTTGTGGAATGTATATCTCTATGGTATGAAGTAGCTGTAATGTGATGCATTTATATGTAAACAGAATACGTGGCAGCAGATTATTTTAAGCTATTGATGGAAACTGTTGATGGCCTTGAAAATTTGTTTTGATATGTTCAGGCAAAGGAAGGTGTGGGGGTTCTTTGTGTTTGGTTGTGTTTTTTTTTTTTTTCCTCACCTTTATGTGCAGCTTCATATGTGGGCAAGCGGTGATACATAGTAACTGTTTTGTTTTCTTGCATGATATAGTTTGAAGCTGGTAACATGAAGAACTTGGTACTGAAGATAATCTCTGGATCTTTTCCTCCTGTTTCTATGCATTATTCCTATGACCTACGTAATCTACTGTCACAGTTATTTAAAAGAAATCCTAGGGATAGACCATCAGTAAACTCCATATTGGAGAAAAACTTCATAGCCAAACGGGTTGAAAAATTTCTTACACCACAGGTATGGAGTTGGCTTTAATATAATTTTGCTAAAAACTTCATAGGACTTTTCTTTATTCCAATGTCAATATACAACATGAGAAATTGGAGTAATGGCATTTACTAGAGCTTTTATGCAGACCTTTCCAGTTAAGGAAAAGAGAGTGTTACTATGAACTGCAAAAAAAATAAAAATTAAAAAAATCTCAAATTGCTTAAGTATTTGGTAGTTTCACAAACAAATATAAATTGACATTTTCTTAAGGGCGTTATTTTGTATGTCTTTATATCCAGTGAGAAATCTTGAGTCAGATGCTCATTTGTTTAGATATGCATTTTTTCATGAAATGCTACTGTCAATGACTTCAGCGTCGCATCTTTATTGTAATTTCTTCAATCCATTTTTGTTTGCAAAAGGCCTGAAAGCTTGTTTTGTGAAATATTGCGAAGTAAACTAATCTTTAAATTTCTTGATGTTTGAATTTACCTCATGTATATAACCTAGGAAAAGTTGTTCAGTATTCTGTTTAGAATCTATTAACATCATCCGACATATGTCAAAGCCATTTTAATATAAATCTAATCAAAAGAAATCAAGAATAACAAATGAAGAATAGTACTGGTGTATGAGGTAAGTAAATACAGGCAGAGAAAGGATATGGAGAAAATAAATGCAAAAGGAGACCTCATTAAGTACAAAGAATTCTAATGGACTGTAATTCCAGCCTAAAGAAATTTCAGGAGAAGGCCTTATATAATTGTAATTTCAATTGTATATGAAATAGACTTTCAACTAATAGTAGATCATATTAATGTTCCAATGAAAGGTAAGATTAAGAAGTCTACAGCAAAGCTTGTTCTCCTGCCTTTTACGACAGTAATAGCTTGATCAGATTTTACTTCTAGTGGCGAGAATGGATATGAAATTTTTATTTGGGGTTAGTCAGGCAAAGTATAACTAGTAATAGACTACTACCAGATAATGATACTATTTTCTCCTAGATTGAGTAGAAATACTTGTACACAATTTTGACAGCTGGTTCACTGACATGTTTAAATTAGAGATGCTATCTAATCTAAAAAAAAAAAAGGACCAGAAAACATCTTTTGATAAATGTGTTGGTGACTTGTGCATACTGTGCATGCAGCTGGAGATTGGCACTACATTTGTGTCACAGAATGACTATTTTCTTTCAGTTTCATCCATGGTTAATGCTGTTGTCCTCTGCTTTCCCTGATCTGAGCTTAAGAGATCTTCCATGGTTCTGTCATCTTCAAAACATTACAACTATTGCTGAAATCCTGCTCTTAATTGGCAGGAAATCAGTCTTCCAGGTTTATGTAAATTCTTTCTTAATTTTTGTAATTACTAAATTACAGCAAAGAGTGGAATTACTAAATTACAGCAAAGAGTGGATCTCAATTAGCATCAATGGCAGGGGGAAAAACTTTTGGAAAGGTACTGAAGAGTCATGTTTCTTTTCTATCGGTAGCTCTGTTACCTTTGAAACATCACACTTAAGTTGTTAGAGTTTATCACCCAAATAAAAGCTTTAAGGTTACTGAAATACCATTAGTAGGAGACCATCCTTATGTTCAAATTCTTGCTTATGGCCTCTTTTGGTGACAGACCATGCAAGTTAAAAATAAAAAAAAAAAGTGTGCAGTCATAATTTCTGCATGTTGGTTCTTGTTTTACTTGTTTGTTTGTTTGTTGTTTGTTTTTTCAGTTTTAACTCTAGTCTCTGTCATAACTGGCTGGCAGTCCCTAAGCAAATGAAAATTATCTGGATAGTTCAAGATTCTACAAAGACTGTTCCTCAAAACTTTTTGTGACTGGCCACTTAATACTGCTGTTAGTCATTGTCAAAACATTAAGTAGCACATCTTTCTCTGGAAAGATAGTCTGTAGTATGGTCATTATCTGTGTGCAGGTTGCTGTACTGTTGTAAAAATACCTTTGTTGTTCACATCCTTTGAATATTCTGTATTGGTAGCACCATTTGCTGTGCTCAGATTCAATGAAAAGTTTGAAAGCAGGATGTTAGAATGTGAGAACGTGGTGCTGGGTCAGCTAAAAGTCAGTCTCACTCTGTGTTCTGTGGGCCATGAACACTGGCCATAAACAAATACCTGGTGATGCATGTAAGAAGGAGGGAAGCATGAATACTACCCTGTGATGTTCTCTAAGCCTTCATCTTTCATTGTCTTAATCACATCAACTCGGGAAGTATCTTCTATGGTATTTAGTCATCCTCAATAGACTTCTCATCCGTGAGCTTATCTGATGTCTCCTTGAACTTGTTTAAGTTTTTATTATGTTAGAAATTTCGCAGGTCTACTACCTGTCTCCCACAGCTTCAGTACTGCTTATTCTAAACCTTCCTCTTTGTACTTGGTTGTACTCTACTTTTTATATTGGAGTTATCATTTGCTGCCCTTTTGTGTTTCTTTGCAAAATCACCTGTAGTGTTCTAGACCACTGTCATGTTGCATGTTATCTTTTTACAGGCTGAAAAGCTAACTTATTTGTTCTTGGTACAGAAGCTTTTGCATGCTACTATTTATTCTTGCTGTTCTTCTTTGAACCTTTTCCAGCTCTACTACATGATTTTTGAGATAAGGGATTCAGAACTACATGCAGTATTCAAGATGATGTGTGATGATAGTCTATTAATATTTAATATACTGATTTTTTTATTTCAGTAAGGCTATTTTCTACAACTTGATGATACTAACTTGATGTGTCTATCTGCACCCTATATATATTGTTCCTAGATATCCTATATAAATACATGTATGTATATCCTACATATATCTTCCCATCTTGGAAAAAATAGAGAAGCTAAAATCTGCAAACATGTCTAAAGGACTGTTCTTTGACACAGTCTGTCTGAGAAATTCCAGTGAAATTTGAAAATTATATAGAAATCTAAAACAGACTGTTCATAAAAAAACATGATGATGCTCACTTTAACTTTCTTCTAGTTTCTTAGCTAGTTCATAATTAAGCTAACGTGCAACCCAGAAGTCAGACTAAACTATTTTTTAAAATGACTCAAGTAACGCCAAAAATGTTTGAAAATAGTGAATCCAACTTCATATCAATATTACTAATACTAATTTAATATGTAGTTTAGTATTCATTTAAAGTTATTGTAAATAGTATTAGAAGCTTACCAAAAGAGGAATACACACCTTTCTGAAAAGGAATTCTTTCTAGCTTTGGACATAAATACTGTTGGCTAACAGTTCAACTTTTTTGTTTAGCTTATTGCAGAAGAATTCAACTACAAAATCTTCCAGAAGTTTGGACCACATGCTGCACCGGGTAAGTAAATGTGTAAAGTGCTTTTGCTTTCAGATCTGGTAAGATAATATACTCACCTTTGTTCTTGTCTTGTTTTTGGTGTGTTCTTGTAACTGATTCTAGAAGTTTTGGGGAGAAAAGAGAGAAGCAATTGTTTTTTTTTCCACTGTGGAGCTGAATGTATATAGAGTACAAATCATGCTGATGCAATCTGTGAGCCTGTAACATTTTAGGTGTACTTTTTCCTCTTTCAGTATGTTACATTTCCAAAATGTGAGGAGATAGTGAAGACTGCAAATACTGAAAGTAATTTATATATTGTTATTCTACAATTTTTTGCCTTATTAATGACAAATGGGTATTTATATATATACATATATATATATTATTTATATATATGCATATATAAATTTACATATAGTATATATATTATTCTTTTATATATATATATTTATTTATTTATTTATTTAATGAGAAATCCCATTCCTTGTTAAAAGAAAAAAGAGAAGTGGGAGGATTTGTTAGAGATTCCATGATTAAACCTTAACTTCAACCCAAAGTGGTAGAATTTCTGCTATTGGTGGCAAATTATATTGTGGTTCACTTTCTCAAGTTTTCCTACAATAGTCAGTTTACACTTTTTTTCTTAGATTTTCTTCCCCGTTTTTTTATTTCCTTGTAATTATTTGAAACTGTGGCAGGTGCTCTGGTGGTTTTGTTTTGTTTTGTTTTTGATAGTATTGTGAATGTGTTTCACTGCTGTCCTGCTATTCTGTAGTGAGAGAAACCTGCTTGCACAGAATCAAATTCACAAGATGATATTGGCGTATTTTCAGGAACTTTCAGAATTTCAGAATTCATTTCCATTTTCATGGAAAACAATATTCCTGGAAGCTGTTGAAACTGCAGCTGGTTTAGAACTCACCTTCTGCTGACCTGAGTGTTGCAGGTTGCAGTCCAATGTCATTAGTGGAGGGAGGCCTGCCTCTCAATTACATTGGGAAGACTTTTCCCTGTGTTTATGACAACTGGATAACAAAACATGGCAGCTGGAGTACGTTTAAATTTTCCAGTGTAACGTGAAGTGATAAAAGTGAAAAGCTCACGGATTGTGTCCTGCTATTTCTTATATTATAATACATTTATATATACATATATATAGATTATATTTAGAAGAGCCGTTTTGGACAACTGGATATATCACATTTACACAATCAGCTCATGTGAATGAAATGTTAGCACTTCACCCATTCTCCTCCAGCTCTGCTCTTCCAGTACCTTGTGAAAGAGAAGTACAGTATACTGACTGGCCTGGATAGCTGTAAAACAGTCTTTTCTTGTTAAGCTAAAAGACCAGCTCAAGGACAAATCCTGGCTTCAGTTGCACCAGCTCAGAAAATTACCAAACCTGCTGCAAAATATGGAGTGCCTTTAGTGATGAAGAAGTCTTCTGATGCACCCAAAAAGCTTCATGAGAAAAAGACATTGACTAAACTTAGACAGGTAAGTAACTAAGTTAACTAAAATTTAACTGTTTTGCTAATGCCATTGTTTAAATGGTATGAAAATATTATACATTCCTTTCAAAATGTCGCTTATATGGTTGCATGCATCTACAGAGAAAATAGTAGTACTGTAAATGCTTGTCTTGCTTCATTATTGGTTTTGTTTGTTTGTTTTTAATATAAGGATTTTTGGAAGCTGCTACCTTAGGTTTGATTTCTAATTTCAGTGCTGAAGTAGATGTGCTCTGCATATGTTTTCAATTTCTCTGTTGGTGTTGACCACTCTTAGAAATATTGGAAGTCTGTCAGATATATCAAGATCATTGACACAGGATAAGAATCTTTGCATCTTTCTTCTTTGTTCAAAAATAATCTCCCATTTTCAAACCTTACAAAACTTTTATTAACTTTCTAAAGTGTTGTCAACCAGAGAAATTGTGTAATCAGAAAAGGAGTTTCCCAGACTTAATTCCATGAGCTAATGAGAAATGGTTTTCTGCATAGCTTCGTACAGTACTACCAATCTTTTTTTCCAGTCATCTTTCTTTACATTCCCTATTATATAAATCTGTTTATATGTATTCCTTTCATTACTTCATGGCCAGAAGATATTTCATGATACAGCTAGTTCTGCACATTCCAAGCAACTAGAAACCAAGAAGCCCCCACTTCAGCTTTATTTTCTACGCTCAGCAAGAGAACCAATTCAAATTGTCTTCTGTAGAAGTGATTTGCTTGTCGTTTGTTTGCTTGTTTCATTCTCTCCATGCCACTTTGGAGAGCATAATGCTGAGATCTCTATCTGTGAAATTTGATGTCATATTTGATAGATGGATAGAAAGCTAACCCTGAGATAGTTTTCCTCTAATCCTCCAATAACTTTTGAACCTCAAGGATAACTTCTCTCAGTGATCACACAAGCCTCGTTTGCTTATCATATTCAGTTTGCAAAAGAGAGCAAGAGGAAGGGAACACACAAACTTGTGTGTCTTTATGAGACCATGAGGCTATTTCTCTTTTAGTCTTGCTTGTGCAATCATCTGCTGGTCTGCTGCTGTTTATAATCAGTTTCACAAACCAACACTAAACCAACTTGCACAGAGATCCAAAGCCCTCGTTGTGGCGAGTTACAGACTGAGGAAAAATCATCGTGCTGTAAGAAGTCAGCAATGCTGCAATTTTAAGACATATTTGTGTGGATTGCATGTAGTGATAATGGATAAGAAGTAGGATAGAAATAATGGCTACAGTGTAATGTAAGTTTTCTTTTCTTTGCTGTTGTTTCAGGCTAGCTTGAGCTTGCAGGTCTCAAGTGGATTTTTAATGGAACATGCAACAATCATCTCTTGTTTAGTGTTATTATGTGAATGCACTGTAGTTGAATTGCATTGACTTAAGTCTCTAAAGGTTTCTGTTTTCTGAGATATTTGACTTTAAAGTACTATCCTAATAGGATTGTCAAAAGAAAATCTTATGAAACTATCTGTGTTCTTGTAAAATCAGGGGAAAAAAAATGCTTTATGAGTAACCATCACTTTTTTGAGAAGGTTAGAGTAAGCAACATAGCTTATTTTGTATAGCTGACTCTTTACCAGACATTCAGTTGTGGCTTCATTCTTCTCTCTTCCATGGATAACAAGAACTTGGTTAGAGTTACTCAAGAGAAGCCGCCTAAGGATAACCTAATAAATCTGTTCTCCAAGTAAAATAGAATCTTAATATTTAAGGACCCTCAAAGACTATGGAAAGATTATAATGTGGAGTGACATTGCCAGAGAAGAAAAATTGAGATAAAACACATCTAAAATTACTACTTTCAGCTTTCAAGATGGAGCTCTTAGCAGAGGATGAGCAAGTACAATAGCATTTATCTGAGATCTTAACAGTGCTTTTCATTTACAACCTCCTGAGTAATGAATTATTTTAAACCCATTTTTGTGGGTTTAAGACTTTTTTTCTTTGATTACAGTTTTTTTCTCATTCTAGCATTGTGCTATCTAATTTGAAGTTTCACCTTTTATCTAGGCCTTTCCAACTCCAATGAAGAAAATGAATCCAGGCGAAGAAAGGAGGAAAATGTTTGAGGTATCATGAAATCATCTGCTAATGTTCAATCTAAGCAAAAGCTAAGTCCAGAGCAAAAATGACAAAATAAAACCTTCAAACCTTTCCTCCTTATCTTTTTTTCCCAGACGTTATCTAGTAATGATTTTTATCTTCATGGACATAACCCAGCAATTGGAACACTAACCAATCTTGATAGACACTTTGCAGAATAATGGCTCAGTAGTAAATACCAAATTATATGTTTATTTTTCAGGAACCTTCAAAAAAGAAAAGGTTAGAATTGCCTGAAAAAGAAAAACGCCAGAGAGATCAGGTAGACAAGATACTTGAGACACCCTTTATTCTTTTTTTTTTTTCTGTTACACCCATCATAATTTTAGTGAAATACGTAATATATTGTGTTGTGTTGCATGTTGCCTAGGAATATGGAGTAGTTCAATTTCCCAGTTACTAAATATGTTTAATCCTTACCCATTGCAGATCAGTTTACTGAAGGCAGAGGAAATGAGAAGATTGGAAAAAGAAAGGGTAAAATATGTTTAAAATGTGTTAGTAGTGAAGCTCAATTTTTACTTAGTGATTCCTTGAATTATGTTTTCCTTTATTGTTTTCTCCTTCAGATGGAACGAATAAACAGAGCCAGGGAACAAGGATGGAGGAATGTGCTTGGTTCAGGTGGAAGTGGTGATGTTAAGGTTGGCAGCAGATGCAGAAATGTGATGTAGTGCGTTCCCCCCACCTTTGGTTATCTGGCATGGTCTTCTCTTTTCAGAAAGATCTTCTCTTAGAGATCAACTCTCTGCCCAGTATTAATCTATTGATAATTAAGGGAGACTGTATAACAGACTTTATTCCCTGGCTTTTTGGAGATCATGTGCAATTTTCATTTTTAATACTTATTAAATTTGTGAATCTCCCCTCTTCCTGCCAGTAATGATTTTCATGCACCACTTTTTTTGCTACTCCTGCTTCTGCTACTTCTCCTGTGCTAAATCTATGCATGAACAGCTTCTTTCATATTCAAGTTTGTTCTTGAAAATTTTTGTTGAAATATTTTTCCAGGTTCTCATATTATGATAATGGACATCTTCCCCAGTATTAAAAACATGCTTTTAAGCATTTGTTTTCAGTTACCCACATAAATGACAGTTCTGATATCTATATTAATAAGTTGTCCATGATGAGGGGAAAAAATTCTGAGTAAATGTAATTTTTTCTGAAAGCAGTTAACCCCTTAGCCACTCACTTCTTATGGAACTAAATTACGTAGTTCAATCTTATTCTTATAACAGTTTCTTTTTGCCTATTTGTGTGTCTCATACTTCCATGGAAACGTAACTGTTCTGGGAAGTAGTATCATGAAAATATTTGAATATAAAAGTCTGGGTCCTCTATTTTCCTCAGACGGAGCCAGTGCAGAAATTACAGTATTGTTGTGGTGTAAATCTATTTGGCAATATGAAGTGGGTTAAAACACAGCTATTTGTTGTGGTGCTAGGGAGTCCTTCAAAAATATTTGGCCTAAACATATTTAGTACAGTTTTCATAAACAAGCTCTGGCTGAGCACTAGAGTCAAAATGAGAAGAGCTTTTATTTTCTGCTCCTTGTACAACTACGTATGAAGAAAACAAAAGTACATGACCAGGTTTCAGTAGCTGCTTATCATAACTATGCTTCAAAATAGACATAATTTTTGACTGTGTGTGACACATCATGTAAGTAAGTTTAAATATAAAAGCAAATGTAAAAATACCAGACTTTAAAAACTACCGTGTGCGAGTTTAATGGGAAATCAAAAACCATCATTTGGTTCCCATACCTTCGTTCTTTCAGGGTGATGCTGGCCAGCACCAATGCAAGCCTCCATACAATATCATGTATAAGCATCGTAATACTTGGATCAGAGCTGTATATGTTCCTGAAAACAATCATGCCTTTGATTAACTTCAAGAGTTTTATTGCAAGGGCCTTAGACATTGAAAACTTGAAATACTCTGTTTTAGCTAAAACTACATCATTATCTTTCATTATTCCCAGTCATGTAGGGAAGTTGAGTTTCAGTGGCTGTGTATATTTTCACTAAGTGTCACTGTGTAAAATATCAGAGCAAACAAACATGCTTTAAAGTTGGTTGAAATGTGTTCTCTGGATTGGATAGTTTTGCGCAGATCTTACTGCAGGCCACTAAGTTATCATCACTCAAGATTTCCATATCCTGTTGCAGTATTCTTGAGTTAATTATCCTCTTCCTTTCTCCCACATGAAAACAGTGCAGACAGTGATTCCTTGCTGATGCTATTAGATTAGAATAGCAGTGTTCAAGCATTCCAGTAATGCAAGCCACATAGTCTCTGAAGGCACAGCAGGGTCATGCACTGCATTATTTTGTCCTCCCGTCTTTTTTGGATTGGTTGCTGGCACCTGTTTCTGGGGTAAAGTAGGGAAAGAGACAGCAAGGAGTAAGCTTTGGGTTTGTGGTTCTAGCAGGGGCTGTAACTGTTCTGCAGACAGTTAATGAGCACCTGCTTCTTAGCATTTGCCTGGAGATTGATCATACTACTTCTTTAGATATTATCTTTAGATAGATAAGGTGAAACCTCGAACAGTGTCTAAGGCAAGGCTTTTCATTCTGTTTGTAGAATTAATTGTCTTGCATAATAAATTATTTTTACACAGGAGAACAGAATACCAGCATACTTATTTGAATGCCTGGATAAATCTTTCTGTTAGTATTCTATCATAAGGGTTATGGGGAGCTATTGATGTGTGTTGAGCAACTGAAACTCAGAATGTAACCTAAATACCATTGTCAGATACAGGCTGTTCAAGATCTTCTAGGTGGACAACTCTAAACCTGTCACATCTGCACTGTCCTATTTGAATGTATGTGAAATACTTCGGACCACTCTGGAAGGAACATTTACACTATCGATAAAGCAGATTCCATAGGTTCACTGCCATGGGCTATTTGACCACTTTCCCCAGGTGTAAAGGGAACATTTTTATGCATGTGCTGACAACCTTAACCTTGTTTTGCCAGTTTCACACTTTCTGCATCCATCCTTGGCTACTACTGTACACAGCTGCTTGCAACATTTTGTTTTTTATTATTATTTTCACATGAAGGTTCTTCAGGAATTCCAAGTCTTTGGGAAAATGATCTCTGTCACTCTCAAAGCTGTAACTTGTGGTAGATGTTCCCCTGATCTGAACTTCAGTAGGGAAGCATCTCAATTCTGGTGATGCAGCCAAGTTATAGTTTGGTGAAAATGGGGATTCTCAGATAAATCTGTTGTTAATGTCATTCAGCAAACTCACTCATTAGTACTTCAGTTAGTACTGTACCACTTTCAGCTTTTTGTACTAAAACTTTTATTTTTGCTGTGCAGAACATCTGCTATCTCCAGTTACACTTCAGTGGATTCTTCACCAGTAACTTCCAGGATGTGTGATAGATGTCTCATGTATAATTAAACTATTATCAAAGGGAGGTAAAATACTGTGTTATTTTGGAGTGCTAACTGAAAAACAAGTTTTTAATTTATCAGTCTTGTCGTGTATGAAAATAGGGGAATGCCAAGAATAAAACTAGAACCAGTTCAGAATTGTTGCAGAACATATTAATGCTTTTATTCTGCCAGAGAGGTGAAAATCAGAAGGGCTTGTTAAAAACAGTATTTGAGATTTCTACCCTACCTTTTCTGATTTTCAGGCACCATATTATGGCGGTGGAGGTGGTGTTGGTCCTTTTCCTGTGTCTTCCAGAGGACAATATGAACATTATCATGCTATTTTTGACCAGATGCAAAAGGAGAATTTTAGAGTAGCTGAAGAGAGGGAAGCCAAATGGAGGGCAGAAGTACAAGGCCGAGAAGTTGTTGAGAGGTATGGCTACCTTCCTTTAGAAGTTGCATGTGGTCTGCTTTAGATGAAAGTAATGAAAGTTACTGTACGTATTTATCTACAGAGGAATTCCACCTGGAATACGTCCAGGAGTTCCTAAGGGGCCTGCAGGTCATCACCATTTACCTGATGCTGATGCAATTAGGAAAAAAATGAAAAGATTGAAGGAGGTGTCTAAACAAGCCAATGCAAACAGGTTGGACTATGATAATCCATAAATCTGTCCCTACATGTTAGATTTTTGTTCTGTCTTGTTCCATTTAGTAGTTGGACATGTCTCAAAATAGGCTTTAACCATTGGTACTGTGCTGTCTGTTTATGTGTTGGTCCCTCACAGACCACAATTCTTTTAGAACCAATGGAAACCTTGGCTTTCCCAGTAGGGGAAAAAAGGATTACTAGCAACTGTAACTAGACTAGATTTAAGCCAAAAATCTTGGCTTAATGCAGTTACAGTCTAGATAAAACAATAAGCCTCCTTTGCTTTTTTCATAGTTCTGTTTTCTGTGTTACCTGCCAAGACTCTTCCTTGTCCTGTCATCTCATTCTGACTGCCTTCTCTCCATCAAAGTGTTTGGTTTTCTAGCACAGAAGAGTGTCTAGAAAGCTCTCAGCATTTTTAGTTCCTGTTCATTGACGAGTGGAAAACTCTTAGTAGCTTTCTTCGTCAAGAGATGTGAATGCTAGGTATTATAATAGTATGCAACTTACAGTTATTGCAAAGAATAAGCACCACAAAATTATAAAGTGAGTGTGTATTTTGTATATAAAAAAGCATTGATTTTCTACCTCTTTCAGGTAGATTGACAACCTCTTTCAGATAGTTTTTTCAAAACTGCATTGCTTTACTTCAAATCTGTTAATATTGTACAAAGGAATGTTTCCACACTGGAGAGTGGTAAATGGGGAAATATATACTTAGAAGTTCAGTACTTCAGCATTACTCACTGATTTTCTTAGAGGGAATTTTTTTTTTCTCAAGGATTATTTAAACTTCTGCAGATCCAACGATGTATCCCATGGCGGGAGGAATAAATGGCATTTATGTGAGGAAAGGGAAGTGGCCAAAGAAAACGTTTGTTCTTCTAAATTAATTTTGTTCAGTTTTATGTTATATATTGGATATATTTCGCCTTCTAGATTTTTCTATTTTAAAATTTGTGGCAGTAGTATAGTACATTTAACACTGATGTTAAAATTTTGCAAGCTGCAAGGTATGTGCTATTTCCTTTATAGTAATTTGGGCCAGTGTGAGCTAATTGAAATTCTTCCTGATACAACCCAGTACTGGAAGGTGTATTTTCTCAGCTGACATAGATATGTCTTTCCAGCCTCCTCTGTTTATTCTCAGCCCTTTGCACACAGTGCCATGATGCCCAGATCTTGCCTAGGTTAGGAAATGTTATTGTTTGCCTCACACATTTGACAATATTAAGTGATACTTGGCTAGACCCGGGTAAATTGTTTCAAATGTGTATAAATCTGAGGGGAACTATAATAGAGGGTTGCAAATTATGAATGACATGGAGATCCTGAAGAGAAATTGATTCAATATTTCTTGAATCCATGAACTCAGAAGCACTCCATGAACATACTGTGCAGAAGTTTCAAAACAGATGGAGATCTTTTTTCTTTTTCTATTTATAAGCTGGATTACCTTTAACCTTAAATTGAGTTGCTGTTTCTTAGCATTTAAAAATGTGTTAAGTATTTGTACTTCATTATCTAAAAGTAATTTTATTATCATAGTCAGCCTAGCAGTATTTCTCTCTTACACTTTATATTTCACCTCTAGCTGAAAGAATAAAGATAGGTCTTCAGGATGTTTAACCAAAAGAAAAATAATTTTAATAATTACAACCTTCCTGAAGATAGGTAATTTAAAGTGTATATTAAAAAAGTTGAGAAATCCTCAAGTTACAGCCTTTCTGATTACACTAGCACAACTAAAGTGAAGCTAACTACACTCATCTTCAGCAGTCTTTAAAATTGTCTTTTGGACAGCAGTGCTGTCCAGAAGAAATCTGGTTGAAGCATTTTAACAAAATGAGTCCTCGGCATTAGAGTAGGGAGAAATGTTATCATATAAAATCTAGTTGAAATGGGATTTTGCTATGTACTTGGTTTGAGAAAAATAGTTTCTTTTGCTCAGGGATCAACTCTCTTCCAATGCTGTAAGCTAAACTTCATCTGTATGACGTGTTTTGACAGATTTCAGTATCCACCAGTTGAGTTTATATGTAATGAACAGTTACAGTCAAAATCATGTAATGAGTCAAGTATGTGTATGCAAAGATTATCAAGTGTTTCTTTCTTTACCAGTAACACCTACATGGACTGTCTTGCATTTTCAGAGCAGCTACAGCATCTGTTCTGTTGTATCAAAGTGATTCTACATGTCTTTCACTTCATGAATTACAGCATATGGAAATATCATTTCATTTCCTCATTGCTGGGTGGTGGGGTGGGGAAGACAAGATGCAAGGGGGTTTAATTAGTGTGCTAATTCATCTATGAATTACTAGCAATAGCTCCTGTATGGCAAAATTGTTTTTTCTTTAACTGTTTCAGCCTGATGGGTTATTGTTATCAGCTTATTCCAATATCTTCATGCCTGTTGCTGGACCCGCAATACTCTTCAATCAAATGAGGCTAGGGAAGCCTTGGAAAGGGGACTGCCTCACCGTTCTACGATTTGTTAGAATATCTAACACCTTTCATCACCTTTTTGTGTGTTTTTGTTGTTGTTGTTTTGGTTTTGGTTTTGTTTTGTTTAAATAGGGAGCTTCCCCCCTTAGTCTGCTTCTAACCAATTTTTCAGAAACTGGTTCCTCTACAAAATGATCATATGTATGTACTAGGAAACTTTGCCAGCTGCTCAGTTACAGTAACTTGAATATAGCCTTGTTTACCCAAACAGGTCCCAGACCTGGGGTGGAACATGTGAAAAAACATCTTGTTCTGGTTAATTCTGAGGTAGGAAAACTTCTTCAGAGTCTCTTTAAAAACAGACAAACAAAAATGCCACTAAATCCCCCAAAAGCAGTTGCCAGAATGCTGTTGGAATACCAGCACTGGGTCAGTTATCTAAGTGGTAGAAGCTCTTACTCCAAGCATAGGTCAGACTTAAGGCTGCTGAACATCTTACTGGATGGCTCATGAAGAAAGACTTCTTGCCCATGTCTAAAGAGAAACCTTGAAGGAATTTGTCCTTTTTTTTTTTACAAATGGTAACTAATGAAATAAGCTGAGATGTTTTCAGAACTAACTGCACTAAGATTATGATTTGACATTCATTTTTGTTTTGTTGAGCAGGATATTGAAGAACAACACGGTGTTCTGGGAGGGAGTGTTTAATTGTACTTTTAACGTAGCTGAGCCTATTTTTCTCCATTTTGTGGAAGTCTGACGTGTGTTTTGGCTGATAAAAGGCATTTTTTGAAGATACATTACTCATAGTTAATTTTTTTTTTTTTTGTGGCCTAGTTAGAATAAATATAGAGGTGTGAGAGTATTGTGTTTCAAAGA
The DNA here is from genome assembly GCA_013399115.1 of Anseranas semipalmata. Classification (NCBI taxonomy): domain Eukaryota; kingdom Metazoa; phylum Chordata; class Aves; order Anseriformes; family Anseranatidae; genus Anseranas; species Anseranas semipalmata. Next base: position 50,714 of record VXAA01005342.1, on the reverse strand, counting down.
CTTTCAGCTTGTTATGTGTTGTAATTATTCAGGCAAAAAGGATGGTTACCTGCAGAAAGAGCAAAGCAAGTTGAAGAATTCTGGCAGCGAAAGAGAGAAGCCATGCAAAATAAAGCTCGAGCTGAGGGACACATGGTATGGAAAGTCTGGTCTTCCTATGTATATTAGTGTTTCAGAATGCTTTACAAATCAACAAAGGAAAAAAAAAATTACCTTTTTGTGCATGTCTAACTTAATACTGTGAACTTTAGAACATTACTTTCCTTTTTTTTTCTGTGTATAGCTATAAAGTTTTGGTTAAAATTAAACTATGTATTTTTCAGTAGCCTAAACTTAAAATGAAGTTTGATTAAATTTTTAACTCAGCTATGGTACTGTGTTTTACAAAAACATTCTGTTTATTAAGAAGGTATTATAAAGACGTCCATCTTTAGTCTTTAGATGTTAACTAATGGACAGTGTCACAAAATGTTCTTTGTTCTTTATGCTTGCAGTTCTAAATTCAGTATTCCTCCAGGAAATTTGTTTTGCAGTAACAATACCTTGCAAGTGATTCCTTTATATTAGGAATTTATGTGGTTGAACTATGTATTTTCATAATATGGAGAGTTTTGCTTTTTGAATGCTTTTCCACACTATTCATAGACAACCAAGTCACAATATTAATGTCTGTTGATTAAATGAAATGGGTTGTGCCATCATCGCAGTTAGATGAGACCAACTGCAGCTTTATAGCAACATCTCCTTAGTTATATCTGAGTATCAGATGAAGATTTACACTCAGGTATTTGTTTCAGAGATTATTTCACTTGCAGTAAGCAATTCTTAAATATTTTGATTCACTGCTTTGATGTTAAAGTATCCTTAGGTTAGTATATTTGTTTTAAAGCATGAGTCTTCTATTTTAAAACTGTGGTTCTGTTCTAAGGCCTTCAAGACCAGTAAACCATTTTGAAAAAAATAATGATTTTTGTTCAGACTGCCTCTTTGTAGACTGGTCCTTAGTAGTACCTGCTTCCATTTTGTTTTCGACTTTGTTGGCATTAATATAAATGTTTGAGATCAACTAATGCAAGATACCCAAGTATTCAAGCTGATATTTGAAACCTGATATATCTCAGGTTTCTCTAATGTATTCAGCTGAGCTCAAATGTTTTATGCTTAACTGGCTGCCATAATAAAATGGTGAGGTTACTGAACAATCATAAAAAGCAAATTCAAAACTTTTAAGACATATAACTCTAAGCCAGGGTTCCAAATTCATGTATCATCATTTACTATTGATAGCAGAAGCCCTAAGCAGCTTTCTTGTATTTTTGTAGGGAGAAAAAAAATTGCCTAGCTGGCAGTTGTACTTGTATGGGGGTTGTTCTAGAGAAGAGAAGGCTCTGGGGAGACCTTATAGCAGCCTTCCAGTACCTAAAGGAGCCCTACTGGAAAGTTGGAAAGGGACTCTTTATCAGGGAGTGTAGTGACAGGACAAGGGGTAACCTCTTTAAACTAAAAGAGGATAGATTTGGATTAGATATAAGGAAGAAATTATTTACTGTGAGGGTGGTGAGGCACTGGAATAGGTTGCCCAGAGAAGCTGTGGATGCCCCATCCCTGGAAGTAAGTGTTCAAGGCCAGGGTGGATGGGGCTTTGGGCAACCTGGTCTAGTGGAAGGTGTCCCTGCTCATGGCAGGGGGGATTGGAGCTAGATGATCTTTAAGGTCCCTTCCAACCCAAGCTATTCTATGATATAGGGACAGGACTATCATCCAGACCATGATAATCTGAGAGGAAAAATCTGTAGGAATCATCAACTAATATGCAGCTTTTTATTGTATGAAGGCTTGGAAGTCAAGTGAGTTGCGCTAATTTAGCCAACCTCAGTTAAATATGGTTGCTGTCAGTTTTAGTTTTTAACTGACAGTCTAAAGTTTGACTCAGTCGTTGAGTGAAATTTTCAATCTTTCCCTCTTTAAGACAGTTGCCAACCTAATTTTGTACTTCTCTGTAGCTGTGTGGCATTAGAAAACATTGAGGCCTGGTCTTTGAAAATTTTAATGTGTTCATTTAGGTAGATGAGTAAAATGGTAACTGTTAACAGTCTGCTGTGAGAAAATCAGTTCTCAAAAGCTTTGCTTCCGGTTTCTTTCTTGTTTAAGAGCAGTGATACAAATCGTCATCAGTTTGATGAGAAAACCTAGAACTCATTTGAATGCTAGAATGAAGAACAATGGGATGACTTGTAAAGTGCTAGTTAGCATTTGTAAAGCTTGTGCATAAAAGAAAGCTTAAATGTATTTTTTTTTTCTCTGAAAATGTGAATATGGAGAATATACTTTACTATTTTTTATGACTTAACACTCAAGCCAAAACTAGAATTCATGGAATCTTCATGAATGTATGCTATTTCTTAGGTATGAAAGTGATTCTTTTAATTTGTTCTTTGATACCCCAGTGACTAAACCATGGAAGTTTAGAAGTATCCTCTTTTCTTCTTACTGATTTTTAGATCTGAAAGAGTATTTAGCCAGAATATATGTAATCAGTCCTTCCTGTCAAGAACTTAACTGGAGTATTGATTTACAGGTGGTTCTCTATACTCAGAGAAAGCTAAAGCCCTGGTGTTTTACAAGGCAGATCGTCTATGTAATAATCATATGTATGTCTACTGCATTTATTATGTGTTAACAAATCAAGATACTTTTAATAAGTTCAGCAGGGGCTTAAAGTATATCATAGGAAAAAAAAAGTATTAAATATGATTTTAAACCAAGCAGGAAACTTTGAGTGAAATGATTCTTTTACTGTCTTGGATTAGACTTCTGGTTTTTTGTTCCCTTAAGGTTGAATTGTTTTGGTTACAGTTTGGACTTTGAATACATCACACGAACCTAGATTATACACTGTAAATCCATATGTGTTAGGCATTTAACACAGTTAGTTAAGTTTAGAAAGCAAAATGTAATAAGCTTATACAAATATTTTATGAGATTTTTGAGTTTGCTATTTTTAGTATGTTTAAAAAAATTATGGTGGTGGATAAATGCTTGATCTACGTGTGAAGATTCCACTTTTATTTTAGGCTTGATTCAACAACGGCAGAAATGCCAACTGTGTGCCACAATTTGTATTAAATCCAGATGTACAAGAACTGTTGCCTATCAGAAATTATGCTTTCTAACATAACAGGAGAAGACCAGAATTGCAGGGAGAAGACCACTAGTATGTGGCTCTAGCCTCTTTCTTGCTACTCAGGATTTTCAGTTATTACTGTCAAATGTTTCTTGTAAGTGAAAAGGGATTATCAGTTAACTTCAGAATGGCTGCAGATCATTGATGGATTTGGTTTCTTATAAATGAACAGTTATTGGATAAAGCAGGTAATTTTACTGCCCCAGCCATTTTAAATTTGATACCATTAAATGGCAAACAGGGTACACTGCAAAACGTGGCAGATATCTATGGAGGCAGGCCCATTTCTGCAAGAGGAAGGAAATCCAGAAACAAGGAAGAAGAGGTATGCTTGCCGCATGTTTGCCACTTCCATCACACAAATAGCGCTATTTTGACCTTCACTGTGCCTAGTTTCCCTGCATGGTTCATCTGTGTAACAAAATGAAAGGACTTTATAAATTCCTAGAAAATAATTTATTCCTGGAATCTGGCTGTGTATTTTTTTTTTTAAATAGTCGTAATATAATTGTTGTCTACAGCAGTCTACCCAGGAAAGGTTCTTGAACGTGCATACATATCTATATGATGTAACCCTGTTGTAATAAATATAACCGTTCCTAGTCCTTGATTATATCAAGTGTAATGGTAGCTTAATACTGAGGAACATAAGTTTCAGTTTTCTTTATTTTCATTGGATGTGAGTTTTCCTGGAAATTAATAAGTGCTAATATAGTGATAGAAATAATGTTTTTTTTCCCCTCATTTCATTTTACTTTTTGTGGAATCTTAAGTATTGTAAACTAACCATACTGCAGATACTTTCAGTATAATTGAAACTTATTTCCTTTCTTGCTTTAGGAATATTTGGCAAGATTAAGACAGATCCGGCTACAAAACTTCAATGAACGTCAACAGATTAAAGCAAAACTTCGTGGAGAGAAGGTCAGTTTGAAAAATAAACTTAAGTACTTCAGGAAGTTGGCTGATATATTCTTTTATCCCTGCAGAAATATTTTTATGATAGGCAATTTTACATGTAAACATATTTTTTTTAACATTTCGTTATGTTCCACAGTTAGTGTACCTCCATCTCTTCCAGAATTAACAAAATTTGTTTGATATTTCAGTTGGAGGTGCAGCTTCAGTACATGTAACCTAATAACCTTTTCAAAAATAGGACAACATAAAATTACATCTGAATTTGACCCACAAATCTCTCATTAAGCGCTTGCATGTTTATACTTTGTTGTGGTGTAGCCTCAGCAGGCAGCTAACCACCACACAGACGCTCGCCCACTCTCCCCGGGTGGGTTGGAGAGAGAATCGGAGAGGTAAAAGTGTGAGAGCTCATGGGCTGAGATAAGGACGGTTCACTAGGTAAAGCAAAAGCCACACACACAAGCAAAGCAAAACAAGGAATTCATTCATTACTTCCCATTGGCAGGCAGGTGCGTTCAGCCGCTCCCAGGAAAGCAGGGTTCATCATGTGTATCAGTGTCCTGGGCAGACCAACACCGTCGCCCCAGCGTCCCCCTGTCCTCCTCCTGTGCCCCGGCTGTCGCTGCTGAGCACGACCCAGGCGGTGTGGGACATCCCTTTGGCCAGCCTGGGCCAGCTGTGCTGGCTGTGTCCCCTCCAGCTGCTGGGGCACCCCCAGCCTCCTGCTGGCCGGGCAGCGCGAGGGGCAGGAGAGGCCTTGCCTCTGTGCCAGCACTGCTCTGCAGCAGCTTAAAATAATGGTGTATTATCACCACTATTTTCATTAAAATCCAAAACACAGCATTGTGTGAGCCTCTATGAAGAAAATTAACTCTATCCCAGCCAAAACCATGACAACTTATTTGCTTTTAGCTATAGGAACTTCTCCAGAATTGACTTTTTGACAGTGCTTGCACAGAGTATGTGTGAACCAATGAAAAGTACCAGAATATTTTTCTGAAGTTATTCTCTCTCCTGTGATTTTTTTTTCCAGTCACCTTCTTTCCTATTAGCTGACTGAAGCTAAGGTGTCTATGACCTTATTTTTTTCTTTTTCATAAAAAAAAATTACCTAAGATTCTTGCTTGCAATTTGTCAAATCATTTCTAATAATACTCTTTCCTATACTGCAAGAAGCCTACTAAATAGGCCTTCTAAATAGTTTATATTAAATCGAAGGTCTGCAGAAGTTGGTGATCTACAATAAAAGGCTCCTGTTAGAACTGTGTTTTGCTCAACTCTCAGTTCTGCCAGTCTGTTTTGTAAATAGGAATATGTAGAGGCTATGGAAAGAGGGTGATTTGAAAACAGATTTCAGAGGTACACTTTATATATTCTTACTTGTTTCCATTCCCTGCCCCCACCCCATTCCACCTTCCTTGGAGCACATCCAGTGGAAGAAATTGGAATTCCAGAGCATCAAACCTTTCTTGTTTACCTTATCTGCAAAGCATATAAATAAATGTAAATCCCCCCACAGTGATGAGGGATGGTTGGTGAAAGCCCAGCATTGTTAGGTCAAGTTCCACTGCCCATACAACATTAGACCCAATACCTTATTATCTGTTTGTAAAACCTTTATATCATAAAAATAATAATAATAATAATAATCACTAGTCTCAAAAATGAAGTTTCATCCAATTATATTATGTTATATTTGAATGAGGAGTTATAATATTATATCTGAATGAGGAGTTACCTAGTAAAATTATGGTTTGTGTTAGTCAGACAGTCAGTCTAAATGATCCCAGTAGTCACTTCTATCACTCGGCTTTTAAATACATTCATCAATGATAATTCTTTGAGGACTCGTGCTTTGCAGAATGAAGCTGCCAGTTCTGATGGACAAGAATCAAGTGAGGAAGCAGAACTGAAACGCAAAAAGATAGAAGCACAGAAGGTAATTGTGGGGAGGGAGGAAATGGAACTCATTGTTTTAAAATTTGCTTCTTATCTCATGACGTTTCTTGCATTTCATTTTGCTATCAGTAGTTTATTTACACATCCACTAATAGAGATTTTTGTCTCTGATAACTCATGCATACTGTATTAAGAACTCTGTTCAACTGATTTATCTCAGTAATTTTAAAGTATGTTGTGATGTAATGTAGCAGGCAAAGATTTTTCCATCCATGCCTTTGAGATTTTTCTCTGTATTAGTTTTACTCCTCAAGGCAATTTGGTATAACTAAGATAGCATTTTGATACTGAAAGGGAAAGGTAAATGTACCTTAAATAACAACTTCTAGTTAAAAGAATAAAGGAAGGCAAAACTCCTCACTTGTGCTGACAGGGACCACATGTAGATTGTAAGGTGGGCTATTATATACCCCAGTGATAAATTACGCCTAGTTCAGTGTTTTAAAGCCAATGTAATTCACAGGAATCCAATTTTTGATTAGAGCTTTATTCCATGTATTCTTCTTATATCAGTAACTTTCTATATCGTAATACATATATCAAGTATACCTACTCTATCTATTCAATTTTTCCCCTCACCTTCAGAGAGCAATGTAAAAACAAGCTGACTTATGCCTAACCTTAAAACTAAAGGTGAAACAGCAACTGAAGCTTTTTGTGTTTGTTGAATAAATATTGAAAGTTTGAGCTGAATATTTAGTAGTTTGTGATTAATGCATTTGGCTTCAAAATTAATTTTTAAAAAAGATTCTAATTTTAAATGACTTCTATTAAAAAATATTATGTACACTAAAAAATTCACCATGCCAGTCAAGAATTGTAAGTAAATTTTGAGGAGTTGTTACCATTTTCAATATTGAAGATCAGTTATTGTATTTGTGTGGTGATTTTGAGTATTAGTGGAGTCCTCCCTTCGCAGTCTATGAAGTAGTAAGTGAGACAAAGTGAGATGAAGTGATCCAAGAATGTTTCTTTTTAAAACATTCAACAGAATGGTGTACTAATGCTTTTTATGGTTCAAGCTGGTCTTTTTTTTGCTTGTTTGTTTATTACAGGCCCAAGCAAATGCTCGAGCTGCAGTTCTAAAAGAACAGTTAGAGCGAAAGAGAAAGGAAGCATATGAAAGAGAGAAAAGAGCTTGGGAAGAACATGTAAGAAAACCTATTATACACGGTCAAAGTATGTAGTGCCATGTCTTTGTATGACTGAAATCTTACATTGTGATTTTCAAGCTTAGATAATTCGTCTTCTGAAAGTGGGGAGAGTATCTGCTAGTCAGAATTCTCTCATTAAAAGCCTAATCTTAAGTATACTTGAATAAAAAATTTGGTTCAAGAACTTAAGAACAGCAAACCTAAGAATCAGTAGGATTACCTTAAGTATTTTATTAATGATCTGCAACTTATCAAATTGTACATAATCTTATTTTGTTTGTGTGTGCTGTGGAGTGAAAAGTCCAACTAATGATATTTCTCTACAAAAAAATGGGATGTTGTGAAGCTGATAAAATGGAAATACTTCACATATGTAGTTGACAGTTGTCGTTAGTATGAAAATTTGTGACATTATTGCCCTTTTCTAAGATTTACATGAACTATTTTATCATACTGTGTTTAATGTGCCATCTTTGATTTACTGATTTATCTTTTTTTTTTGTTTGTTTTTAATTGAATCTGTATTATACAGCTGATAGCAAAAGGAGTAAAGAATCCTAACATGCCTTTTCACGTGGCAGCTACAGGACACAGTCCTGTACATGGAATACAAGAGCCTGGAGCATCTCTTTCTAAGCAACAGCCTCCATTTAAGCCCAGTACACCAGTCATCTCTATGACTTCTGCTTTAAAGGAAGTGGGTGTGGTAGGTACTTTTGCTAAAAGGTAAAAATAATGAAAAAAATGGACAAATATACTGCTTTGAAAAATAATTTTTAGAAGAATGTGCAGATTAGGTAGAAGAAAATGCTTAAGGATAGTAGTTGCTTCTAACAAACAAAAAAAGCTTAGAAGCTGTTGAAACACATCTGTACACTGAAATCAAATTCAGTCTATTTTGGACAAAATGGCTTATTTCTGATGAGGCTTGAGCTGCAACTTCAGTTTTGATGAATGCAGTCATGATCTGAGGAAGAAGTCATTACCTAAACAGAGGTTTCATCAGCCTCATGAAGTCAGGAGTTAAAGGGTTTGTCATCTCTGCTCCAACTGTCTGTTAAAACTGACAAATGTTGAATAAGACCATTTTATATTCATGCTTGTTTTCAGCGAGTTTGATAGTATGTACTGAATATACCAAAATTTTGAGACTCAAACCTGAAAGTATTGTCTCTTTTTGTTGTCTAAGACAACAAAATGGAATGGAAAGTATTACTGACTTCCAAATTTCTATTTTCTGTGATCTTTGGTCCTGGTAATGTAAATGCTTACGTATTTACTTCAACTAACACCACTTGATTTAAGTAATAATTGTGAAACTAAACATACTCATGACTGTACAATTTGAGTTTTGAATACAATGTGCATTAACTTGAACGCTAAACTTTGTATTGTTACCTAAGCTATTTACAGTTTTCATTATAGTGCAGGATCATATACTGTGTACAAGCGTGGAGGCTATGACTATAGGAATACAGTGAAATTTAGTGCAAAATGGTTTATATAAAACGTAACACACAGAAAGGTGTCAGTTGATAGCTGGAAAAATAAATAAATTGTGTTCCGACACAAATATTTAAATCATTAGCACTTTTTTTTCATGTGGATAATTTGTCCTACAGTTTTGTAAGATAATGACTGTAACTGAATAGAACTCAGAGCAGAGAGCAAATAGAAAAGACAAGCCTTGTACACAAAGATTATAATTTCTACATTCCTGCCTTCAATTTTAAGTTTGATTATTCTACATAATTACTATTTTACAATTTTTAAGAGTAAATATGCTTTCCAAATGAAGTTCATTGTGATTGTTTTTGGAAGTCTGATACGTCTTATGCAATAGTTCTAATTTCATTGCTCCTGTAATTGAGGCAGATCAAGAACAATGCAGAATGTTTCTCTGAAAAATGCTCTGCATAGTGCAGTATTTGCCTTTCTTTACTGTAGTTGTGCATCTGCCTATTGTCAGTCAACTTCATCTGGGCAGGTTTTCTATGTTTTTTTGGATACCAAGGAGCTACTGTTTTCTAATTTATTACTGACTTGATATTATATACACTGTAATTGCTGAAGTTTTCTTCTCCCTTCTGCTTTTCTTTACAGGTCCTCCTAGACTCTGTCCTTGCCACTTTTCTGTTCTCTCACAGAATCACTCATTTCTAGCATTGGAATTGGGTGGCATTTTGCTGCACATGTCATATCTAGCTTCATCTCTACCTGTTTTGTGCTATGGATTTTCGTTTGCCTGCTTAAACTGAGACTGATTCATTTGCTTACCACTTTCAGATAGCAAATAGGTCAGACTGACGCTGTCCTTGAAATTCAGTCTTTGTGAAACCCCACCAAAACAGAAGTATCATACATTGTCTTAATCAGTTGTTGATGAAAGGGTGTTAGAGGTGACTTTTCACTATTATGTCTATTAATATTCTAAAGATTATTTTTTCTGACGTACTCTTCTACACTGTATTTCATGCTTCTTGGATTTAAAGGATGAAAATGTAACTGCTATCCAGGAAGCTGAAGAGGAAATAAAAAAGCCAGATCTTGCAATGCAAGTATGTCAAATTGTGTTCAGTTTAATTTAGTTTTCTTTTACTTTTTAAGAAAGGTACTATTTTACGTGATACGTGTTGGTCCTTATTGCAGAATAAGCGGCAAATACTAAGAAGATTGAATCAAAATCTTAAAGCTCAAGAAGATGAGAAAGGAAGAAAAGAAAATAAAAATATCTCTGAATCAGATGGGTCTGAAGATGGTAAGGAACAGCAAGAAGATAACCATCCGCTTCTAGGAGATCGCAAAAAATGGGAATCAAGGGCATCTGAGTTGGTAGTTCCTCTAGCACAGTTATCGATGGAAGACTCTCTCTCTGGAACAGACCGTAAGCACAATTTTGTCATCATGACATTAGTAAATCAGTAGAGTCTGTTTTTATAAAACAAGTACTCTTTATTATTATCCTTCTGTTACTGCTTGTGTGTCATTTGCTTCTAAAACAGGTGGTTATGTACTCCCTTGGATAAGGAATGAGGCACAGGCTTAGTAGTTAAATAACTGCAGGAGATGCAAAAAATAACTCTGTAATTTCAACGAATAGTTAATTAAATACATGCTTTCTTTTTTCAAGCTGTCTTTGTAAATGTCTTTTAAATGGGCACTAATCTAACAGGATAAAAACACTTAAAATATATGCAAGTTTCTTATTTAACTTGGAAATCCTCTTATGTTATCAGCAGAACAATAAAAACTGAGGGTTATTTTTTTAATCTAGCCTGTCTTTCAAATTTTCTGTCTGCTTTCTCTGATCTTTTGGGTGGAAGACCTCTTTCTTGGTTTCAGTCTGTCTTACTGAGGCTGTTTCACAATGTAGAAATAAATGATCATTGAAAAAATTTGTTCATAGCACAGTAGTTTTACATGGGTAGGATGTTAGAAGATCAAGGAGCTTCTTTCTTTTGCTCTGCTTCTCCTTGTTGCCACTTTTTATCCTCTGTTTTCCTCAGAGGGAGAAATAATAGAAACAACTGTCAAAAGAGAGCAGAAGAAGGGAGTTTCTAGTTTCCCTTCCATATGAGCAAGCTGGCAGAAGTAGAGGTGAAATTTTTAATCAGATGATGTTAAGAACATCTCATGCCAGTTTTAAACATTTCTCATACAGTTTTTCTTCTGGAGTACCTGAATTGCTGAAAAGACCTCCTGCTGTTGCTTTCAAGTGGAAGATGTTAATTGTAATTTAATAACTTTTGTTACTAAAAGGAATTGGCAGAAGAGTAGCCCTAGGCTTTTTACCACAGTCTTTAGGCTCTCTGACTTGGAGTGAGGTGGCATGATGCTGGCTTTGTAGTTTTTGGCTTTGTGGAGGTTGGTTGTCTATTATACAGAAAGTGAACAAAAGTTTCTAACATGTTTTTGTTTGTGTCCTGACAGGGCAAACTATGGGGGAAGTAATTAAGCTAGATATTGGTGAACCCCACAGGAAAGTCTGGGGCAAAAGCCCTACTGATTCGGTCCTGAGGATTCTAGGAGAAGCAGAGTTGCAGCTGCAAACCGAATTACTGGAAGAAATGGAAATAATAAATGGTAAGCACAGCTGGTAACTATCTGCACTGCAAGTGTAGGAAATGCCAGCTTGCCAGTTTGTCTAGTGAGAACAATTTTGAAGTGATTGACGCATAATCTGTCCTTACCCTTGCTTTTGTCTTCTGTATGTTGCCTCAGTTCTGAATGTTTCTAAATGTTCTAAATGTCAGCACAAGCTGATACCAAAAGACACCGAAATATTTCAAACCCAGTCAAGTAGTGAGAAATTAAGATGGATGTGCTGAAAGGGAAGGATCTTCATTTTGTTGAAAAGTCTTGGACTTTGCTTGTTAATATAAACAAGCCTGTTTTTTAAAAGGATGTTATCAACCGAATATTGTATTGCATCGCTCCCGTAGACTTCTTGTTAGCATGTGACTTAGCATAGTAGTGGAATTTCTTTCTGGACAAATACTTTTTGTCCTTAATGCAAATTCTGTTGCTTCTTTATTTTTCTTGTCTTTCTGATGAACAACTTTCATACCTGTTCTTTTGCTATTGCCATTTTTGTCTGTTATCCTTCCTCTTTTCTTTTAGGTGCTAGGTGCAAGAACATTTTCAGCTGTTAGCCAAACCCATAGGCTATTGTACCTTTTCATCTCGTGATTTAAACGAGTAAAACATAATAACCATCTTATACCTTGCCAACATTGGTTAAAATTTAAGTTAACCTCAAAAATACCAGAGAACAGTACAATTTCATATTTATTACAAGTATAAACTTGTCATAATTATAATGTAGTAAGTACACCTGCTCTTATGGGGGGGGGAATTCTATTTTTCATATTTCTAGCTTCCTCCTTCATAATAAAAGCATGCAAACTTTTCTACTGTATAGAAGTTATCCTTTCAAACACAAAATTCTCAACTTACCTCGTAGTCACATTTTAGTGTCAAAACACTGTTTAAACAACAGAATAATTTTGTTTTAGATACTGCAGAAGTTCTTGAAGGAGATCATCCCTCCTTAATTGTAAAACAGGATAAGGAAGAGAAAGCTTTTCCTACTGTTGGAGCTCAGTCTTCAGTGCCAGTTGGTGTCTCACAGTCTGAAATGACTGTACCAGAAGAATCTCAAAGAGCTGGAGCTACCCAGGTGCAGAGCAAACCTGTTATGCTGGATGGTAAGTAATTTAACTAATAATTCTAATAACAATCTGTTTTCCAATTCGATGATGAAAGTGTACTGTATACTCCTATATCTTCTCATAAGGACTGTGCAATTTCTTAATGCCTTTTAGGTAGGACCAAGTGTTTTCTATGCCTGTGTTGTAATTTGATTCACTAACAGTTTTTGTTAACTTCCAAAAACTTATGTGCTTATAGAGAACTCTGTGAAGAACAAGTGGAATTCTGAAGAGCTTCAATTCCTTTTTGTTTCTCCACATCAGTTGTGCTGGGATCTTTTCCCCTGTATGATAGCATCCTTATGACTTACTGGGGGAATGTTACTGAGATTTTTAGAAGACAGTTCCTTGGAGCTGTAAAATATCTTCTTGTATCAGAACCAAACTTTAGCTCTGGAGCTACAAAGTTTAAGTTGTTTCTGCAAAATGCAGAAAGTGATTTAACATCAAGGATTCAAATGTAATCCTAAAATGTATAGTCTCTCCTGTCTTTTTGTTTGGGGTTTGTTTTTAATGAGGTGTATGACTTCATTAATTTTAGAGCCTGATGATTTGGAAGCAGAGATGTTGGAAGAAACAGAAGAAAATAAAAAGCACCAGAGCAAGAAATTTCCCATTACTGTTAATGAAGTGTGGGTAAAAGAAAAAGAGGATAAGTAAGTTATTCTTCTTTCAATCCCTCTCTCTCCAGTTCAAACAACTAACTTTAACTGAGGAGGATTAAGATACATCAGTTACAATGTTAAGCTTAGCTAAAGCTTCATTGCTTGTCTGCCAAGTTAGTTTTGCTGCACTGGGGGGGTGAGGATCTTTTCAGTAGACTAATGACTATTTAAATGGTGTTTTCCCTGGATGTGGTATTTTATAATAGGGCACAACATGACAGAAGAAATGAGGCAGCTTCTGAGAAAGTAGCGCTTGACAGGATGCAAGCACAAAAAGAAGCTCCAGAAGGTCAGTCGAAGTCTTTTGTTTTGTAACTGGTGGTACGGAGTACTGGAGTCATCCCTTCTCACTTCTTCACTAACCCTAAAAGAGCAGGTTTTCTGTTTTCATTTTCTTTTTTTCATGTCATACTTCTACAAGGCAGATTTCTGATGCATTAGGAAGATGAATTGTGGGTGTTATTTTTGCCAAGAAAACATATAGCGACAAAGCTACATTATGTATACACAGGGAAATAGCCTGTACTTCGATACTTACAAGTGAATATCAAGTTTCTGAATGTTGTGACTTTTATAATGACTATTTTAAATGTTATGAAATCTGGTGTTTTTACTTAGTAAAAGTGTTGCTTTGTTTATAGATGTATCTAATGTTGAAATGCAGCTTGGATAAAAAGATATTTTAGATAACTGTTAATGATAATTTTTTATCTTTATTGCATAGAAGAATTACTTGCTCTTAGAGGTCTTTAAACTAATTCCAGAAGGTCTACATATTTTTATAGTAGATTAGAAAATATATCTGCAATACTTTCAGGTATCACTGGTGATACTATTGCATCTATTTACAGGTGTATTAAGCAATATTTTTCCAGTGTCAGAGCACATTATGTTGGGATAACTTTGATGAAATCTAGTATAAGGCAAGAGGCAATGGATGATAATGGATGATACCATAATTTCAGGCACAGATTGGATAATGATAAACAAGAAGGCATAAGAATGCAATAGACAATAGCTGAAGGCTATATATTCTCAATGACAAATGGGAGAATTTCACATTATAATGCATTTACTAAAATAATCTGAACAGATTTTAATACTCTTAGTGTGATCTATTTTCCCCATTAATTGTACAACAGAAATTAGTTAGTTTTGCTCAGTTTAGTTACTTTTTGCTTAAGAGCTTGAGATTTTAAATCAATTTAGATTTGTAATGGACTTTCTTTTATCACATCAGAAACTTGTTCCAGTGACTCGCTGCAGCCTGAACCGTTATTCCAGAGGGTAATACAGCCTGCAGCTATACCAACAGCTTCACCAGTTCTGTCAGCCCAGTCTTCACAGGAAGAGCCTTTCGTACCTCGTTCGCGTTCCATATCACCAGCAAAAAATAAAGGCAAAAGTTCACTGTTGATTGGACTTTCTACAGGGCTGTTTGATGCAAACAACCCAAAGGCAAGTTTAAAAAAATATACACATATTTTTATTTCTATAGCAATGTTTCTTTCTGATTTTCTTATTGAGGCTTCATGAGGCCAGAACAGATGGCATAAATGTTTAAGCAGATGGTTGTATTTGTCTAATCACGTGTGCCATGCAATATGACTGCATTGTGTTCATTATATGAGCAGGACTCGCATAGCATTGTGAGTCTCTGGTTTCACTCTTCAGAATTCTGTGTCTAAAGTGTTTATGGAGAAATGCCACCACTTCTCTGAGAGAGTTCAACTGAGAGAGTGCATGAGGAAATTCCTAATCTCTACCTTCTTTCTCCCTTTTGCACAGTTTTGCAAACTTATCGCTACTTTGCCATCATAAACATAAACACTGAACAGAGCAACAAAGGCATTTCATCATTTCTGGCAAGAAGGTGATAGGGTTTCACAGTCTGTGAAATGAGCATTGGATGGTGGAATGTGGTTATGATATGAATTTAAAATATTGTAATAATAGTTACAGAACTACTAGACGAAACAGACTTCTAAGACTACGTGTAATGCTTGCCTGGGTTCTAAAGTGCAAAGTGCGTAAAAGAAGAGCTGCTTTTTGCAGAAACCTGGGTGGCTAGCGTTCTCTGTAAATTTCCACACCTGCATTGCCTTCAGTCAATATGAAGTAAAGGATTTCCTAGTTGGTGGAATGCCAGATGAATAAGAACACTTCTTTTGACTCCCAGAGTTTTTTGGGAGTGCATGAACAGCAGTTCCACTACTTGATTAATTGAATACTGAAAGATACCTATTAGTTGATGAATTGCTAGGAAGCATAATGTCAGGGACAGTGCTATTTGCATCTTTAGAAAAATAAGGCTTCTTGACAAGCTGCAAAGAGATGATTTTCACAGATTTATATATTCATATAAATGGGTTTATGACTCTTATTGTGATTCCTCAAGAGTTAGTCTGTCATTAACATCCCTAGTTTATGAAGCTGTATATCTGTCAGTTGGATAATACGGAAAAGTTAACTTCTAACTAGGTGCAGAATGAACATTTTTTGTACCCTCATCAGATTTAGAGAGTAGTGGATACACTTTATAATGAAGTTCTTCAGTGTATCAGTATGAACCATCTCAGTATGTCATGTTACTGCATATTTGCCGTGTGTTTTGGCTATAAGTGTTTGTTAGAATTGTTAACGCAGTACCAGATGAGCTCTACATAATAGCAGAGAATTTGGAGAAAAGCAGCAGATGTTTTGCTATTATTGCTGCAGTAGACTTGCTGAAAACAAAATAGAGCAATAAATTCCCTTTTCTTATTTGATTGCAGCAAGAGGAAGTTCAGAACTTCTTTGCAATATCTGCAAATGTAACTTTTAGGAATTCCCCTACTATACCTCTGCTGTAGGTCTTCCCCAGATGCTAAGGAAACCTTTAACAGGGTGCAGGGCAGATAGCATGCAGACCTGCCTTACAGATAGGACACTAACAGAGGTAGGTTAATAGGAAAAGAAGCATTTTCAGAATACCTGGAAGCTTTCAAATGATGGGGCAAATTCAGTCGTCTAATTACTTCCTTTTGGCGATTGTGGTCAAAAAGTGTGGTAACTCTTGTGATGGCAATAATAGTCTGGCATGGGCTGACAGAGGTTTGATATTTGAGCATCTGTATAAATATACCGGGTAGGTATAAACTGCAGGAGAGAACAGTCTGCTGAGGAAGTACATTTTTCACTAAAATTCATGGCTTTTTACTAGGAGCAAATACTGAACATGGATGTATTCAGAGCTGTGTTGAAGGAAGGTAAAGCTTATTGGCAAAACCTTAGTGCAGATTAGGTTCTTTTTATTACCATGGTGAATATTTAGTATTCTTTTGGGGTTCTTAGATTTCTTAAGAGAGGTGGGGGGATCAATGACCAAACAGGTAACTTGTTTCAATGTTACTTTATTTCCCCTGCAACAAATTAGTGTTTTAAACTTATTTCTAATACTATGGAACTGCCTTCAAATAAGCCATAAAGAAAACTTTCTGTTTTCAGTGACCAACCTTGAGAAATAATAACTGTGATTTTTAAAAATATTCCTTTTGTCAGCTACTTGTAGTGGTTATAAGTTGTGTTTTAAGTGATTGTTTACAAGGTATGTATGTTAGTTGCATATATATTATTTATCTACTGCAATGTTCCTTTTCTTTAGATAGCCTTCAAGATAATGAACGGGTCTGCACAAAACCAGAATCTGTATGTCAGTTTATGTTCTTTAAACTTTTCAGTTACTGTAACCTATAAAGGTAGAAGGAATAATTTCTATTTAGCTGACAGGCAAAATTCAAGCTTTCAATAAGTATGAACATCTGTGCTGGACACATCTTTATTTTTAAATTGACTCCAAAATGAAAAAGGATGAAAAATCAGATTTTAATGCAACTTGTAACCTCAGACTGTTTTTCGTATTGTTACTAAACATGAGGATTTCTGTTACCTTTGCAGATGTTGAGAACATGTTCACTCCCAGATCTTTACAAACTGTACAGAACCTTAGTTGATGTTCCCAGCGTAGCAGATGTACAGCATCAACATAATCTTGAAATAGATGATACGGAAGATGAGCAAGCCAAAGAAGGACCCTCTGATTCTGAGGATACGTGAGTGTAATATGCTTATCAAGAGGCATCTTATATCAAGAATGTTTTTGGTTAGACATTATTATACACCATACACCAGAATGGAACTTTTAGTCAAATTTTAAAAATCCTATATTGTAAGTTTGTTTTGAATCCCCATTTATTCCGAGTCTTGTTCAGAGAACTGCGAAGCTAATGAGATGTCCTGTTTACAATGGCTGTCTGAATTTCGTTTCCAAATTCCATCCAAGATGCTTTTCTGTCTGGCTTCTGCTCCTTGCATTCCCCTGAAACAGATCAAAGTTGATGGCTACCACTCTTATAGAAATCAAAATTTCTTTAATATATCTCTTATTTTTATGTTCTGGGAATCTCTGCTTATCTATCTTCCTTATTGTTGTATTAGGATGTCCTTCAATTCCCCAAATTCTTCCAGGGGCCTCAAAATCTGACCCTAGGGGTCTTGAATATCACCTGATGCTTGGATAGTTTGCAGAGATGAAAATCATCTGGTCTATCTGTTCTGATAAGGTCTAGATCTATTTTTGCTCCAGACATTTTTATCCCAATTCAAGTTCTCATTTCTTTCCAGCATTTCCTTATAAGTGTGTAAATGTTGGTTAAAATCCAGGGATTCTAAAACCAAGCTGTTAGTTTTCCTTTGTTTCCTCATCCTACATTTTTTTCAATGTGACTTAGAAACAAGACAATGCCGTTATCTTCCGTGTTGCTATAAACTGAGCTTATGTCCTTGTATCCATACCATGCCTAGGTTTTTTGTTGGGTTGTGTTACTAAGTCTAACACCTATGTGAATATTTGGCTTTTTCTATTCATGGGCTTAACTAAGTCAAGTCGGTTTCATGCTGTCTTAGGACTGGGGATATCAAGGCTAGGGGGTAAGATATTTAACTTGTACCTATGTATTGACAATGTTACTACAAATATTGCTTCTCTCCTGTTTTGATCCTCATTTATGTTCCTGTGCTGTTCCTCTCCCTTTTTTAAAAAAAAAAAAAAAAAGGTAAGCAATTTTCTCTGCTTCATTGCTTATCCTCAGCCCATCTTCCCTCTGCTTCATTTTCAAGATATTTATACTGCTGGCCCCTACTGCCAATTGCACATTTACTAAAATTATCCAACTGTCGTCGTAAGGGAGGTTTTTTTAATGGTTGTCCCACATGTATATAGAAAGTGTCCTGAAAACCTACACTTCAAAAAGAACAAAAAACTAAACAAACAAACAAAAAAAACAAAAGCCAAAAATCCTACTCTGTTATTTCTGCTCCTCTTCCCTGTGGCACACTAGATGCTTTCACCTGGCATTTTGTGTTTTGTTTTGGACAAGTGAGTGTTCCCCTGTGGAATGAAATCAAATGCTTCCAGTTCTCTTCTTGAAAAATGAAATCAGTGCAGATCACTCTCCCTTTCCTTAGCATCAGTTGTGCTAAGCCAAGTCAGATTGATCACCCCCTGATCTTTAGCTTTCTCCACCTCTAGACACGATCCTCTTGAGCTGTGTGAAAAGAGAACTCTTCCCAGATTTCTCCCAGCCTACAATCTCTTAGAAGAGAAAGACAGAAGAGGAATCTTACCATTGACTCTCTGAGTCTGATTAACTATTTCACAGTAATTGGGAACGTTGCACTTGCCAGGGTTCTATAATGGTGCACAAATACAAAGATATTGAACTGATCTTACTAATAAAGTTGAATAGAGGGCCTATCATCATCTGTCTACAAAACGGTCTGGTATCTGCTTAGATACATCTTCATTTCCTATGTCTTGCATTATATAGTGGTTTCCAGTGCTGTCATACATGTGATCCAGAAGTGCTGATTTCCTTTATTAGTCTAGTGGCAACAGGAAAACAATTAGCCTTATGTACACAAATGTGTGTTTCTCTTGCTACACTGGCTTTCCAGTTTGTTGTCTTAAAATAAATGAACTCTTCCTACAGAGTTTGTCTGGTAAAATATTACCTATATAATCTTTGTCACTTTCTTTTAGCATGTTTGGGGAGGCAGATACAGATTTGCAGGAACTCCGGGCCTCAATGGAACAACTACTTAGGGAGCAGCCTAGTGAGGACTTAAGTGAAGAGGAAGAGTCTACTTTAAAGGCTAATGTCATCGAATGCATAACAAATGGTACTGAGCTGGATGAAGGAGATGAAAATAACCCCAGCAGTGAAAGTGCACTTAATGAAGAATGGCAGTCAGGTATAATTTCTGTTATACCTGTTTTATAAGCTATTTATTGATATTAACAATACAAACCTAGAAGATGTTTTTTGGCATTTTATATTTATAATGAAATAAAGCTCTAATTAATAGTTGTTGTACAGAAGTTTAAAAAAAATTCAGACCATATTTGGATTTTCTGAGTGTTAAGGTCAACATCTAACCAACATTCATGCAGCTGATCAAATGGTGGCTATTTGTTAGGCACTGATCGTAAATCATTTTTTCTCTAGTTGCCTAAAACTTGTCTTCAAGGAAGATCAAAGACATTCTGCACATCATATTTTTTGAATAATTCATGACTGCAATTTAAGAGTGAAAAAGAAAGAGCAACTGACATGACTGGATTATCTGGGATCCAGCTTACAATTAAGTAATTTAACAGGGAGTCAAAAGGAACGTGAAATTATTAACCTTGTCCTTAGCCCAAAATAGCTATTAATGCAATCAAACTAAAAATGAGAGAGAGAACCTTATCACTGCTTTTAGCATTTTGCATTAGCAATACACAATAGTGTACTGAAATTTCTGTTCTGTTTTTTAAATTCTGGTTGAAGTTTAAGTATTTTACCACTGCTTCAAAATAATGCGCATTTAGAAATATAGGTATAAAAAGATGTATGAAATCAATAGTTAATCTAAGCCATAGCTTTTGTGTCATTTTGGTTTATTAAGGACAACTTTAAACAAATGGAAAATCTGTGAATATTCCTCTAACATATTATCTATATAATACATTTTAGTAAGTATTTTAAAATAAAATAAACGTAGGTAATACCATTTTCCTTCATTTTTGACAATGTTGATGTTCTACACTGGTAAAATACAATGCCATCTGTTTGGTGGTGGTGGTGGTTGTTGTCGCAAGTATTATGGTACTTGGTGTCAAGTGTCCCAACTTCTAGATTCACGGCATTTTGTAAGAATTGCAGGCTTCTTTATTGAGGGGGAAAGGTCTTCAGAACTCAAGGGAACAGATAGAACTTGAAATCAAATCTGTTCAAGATCCTTAAGTTAAATAGAGTATTAGAAATTGGCTAATGGGTTTTTAACAAATATACAAGTTTTCCTTTTCATTTCAGTAGTAATTTCTTAATAATGTAATTATTCATACTTGAATTAGGGATACGATTTGGTCAGGATTATACCTTACACTAGTCACATACAGGAACTTGAAGTCACAGTTTTAATAGTGAGCCAAGAAGTCTGTGACCTGTCAGGTAATACTATGTTGTTTGGTTCATTGGTTGTTTTTAGTAAAGATTTGATAATATGAGCTCCGAAATCTAAAAAGTTGCATTTTCCCCCTGTGTAGATAAATCCTCTCATAATTCAAATACTTATTGAGGACATTTTTCTTGGGCAAAAGCAGTTTGCATTTTATAATATATTTGCTAATAGGATTTTATATAGGGATTCTATCTTGTATTGTTAAATAGATCCTATTCTCTTAAACTTACCTGATGTTTGACTCTTATAAACCTATTTTGTAAGCATTACCTGCTTTCTGTAGTCAGTACGCAAATCATCTTGATTTTTCTCTCACATCTTACTGCGCAAATTGGCATACTGAATTTGCTACACAAAGGAGATGCACTCATCCATAAAAGAATGAAGAAAGAACTTTGTAGCTAAATTAATACTAGGTTTTCTAGACTTGCTTCATGGAACAAGATGCATCTCGGTGTAGAAATTAAATAACTGAGTATCTTAATATATGCAGCCTTATTTTCTGGTAGAAGACATCTGCTTCATTAAGGAGCTCCTAGAGTGGGATGGGACAGCCCCTGAACCCTACCTACATCAGTTCCACCTCAAAAATATGTGGAATGGTTATATGGAATTCCGACATTGTTTAGATGAATAAAAATCTGCCACTACCTTGTTTCGTTCAGTCTGAATACCCCGATGGCTAACCATCTGTTGTGGTTTAACCCCAGCTCAGCACCACCCAGCCACTCGCTCACTACCCCTCCAGTAGGATGGGAGAGAGAACTGGAAAGGTAAAAGCGCGAGAAATTGTGGCTTGAGATGAAGACATTTTACTTACTAGGTAAAGCAAAAGCGCCATGCACCATACCAGCTACAGTGAAGAAAATTAACTCTGTCCCAGCCAAAACCAGCACACTATCAGTGGAGTTTTAGAGGAGATAGCTAGATGCTTCCCACTTGGGATTTAGTTTTTATTGGCTGTCAAGTATTTATCGACTGTCCCTATTTCATTGCAGGTTTTTCAGAACATCTGTCCCACATCATTTAGTGCTCCTGAGCTTAGCTGCTTTTATTAGATTTAGTGGTTGTGTGGATGTCAGATTTAGACAACAGGAAGACTGAAGGAAAACTGATTTTTCTGGTGTTGGTGGTCTTTTTTACTGTTTGTTTTTTCTTTTTTTACAGATAATAGTGATGGGGAAATTGCCAGTGAATGCGAAGAATGTGATAGTGTCTTCAGCCACTTGGAAGAGCTGAGATATAACCTGGAGCAGGAAATAGGCTTTGAGAAATTCATTGAAGTTTATGATAAAATAAAGGTTTGTGGAATAAACTCAAATAGAAAATGTTTTAGGAAACAAGATAAATGTATCCAGGGCTGTGCCAGTAACTAATTGCACTGTGTGACTAGAATTAATGCTTATTTCTTTAGTCTTTTATTCTGTTTCAACATACTAAAATATTAATGCAGAAAATTCCATGCCAGTGGATTTGAAGAGGAAAGCTTTGGATTTAACAATAGACTGCATTTAATAAATTTGAGCTATTTAATTGCACACCCATTTTAAGTTTGGCCACGTGGATTGTCCTTTCTCCCAGGCTATACATGAAGATGAAGATGAAAATATTGATATTTGTTCAACCATAGTTCAAACTATTCTGGGAAATGAACACAAACACCTATATGCCAAAATACTTCACCTAGTCATGGCAGATGGAGCCTACCAGGAAGGTAATCTCACTGTATCCTGGCAATTATGGGTTGTCTTTTGTTTGTTCGTGGCTATATACAAAGGTTATAATATACTTTTAAAACATATCTGTGCTTTGTTATGCTGATCATCTAAATTGATTTACTTTTTACTTTACTTTACTTTTACTTGAAAACTTTTTTTTTCCACAAAGGGCATTTTTATTCCCGCAACAAAATGCGGCAAACTTTGATTAAGCATGCTGACCACTCTGATTTAACATTATATACTTGTACAGTAAACTCTAATAATAGATATCTTATGAAAGGAGGAGTGTAATTATTTAATTTCTGTAAAACAATTATGCAGGTTGGGAAGATGGAAGTCTAGAATAAAATATTCAGAATTAAAAATTATTTTGTTTTGAGAATTAATGAATTCTTAGCTAAAATAATATTTTTCTTTCCAAAACTACTTTTAATGGGTTGCAATGTTGAACCAGGATCGCAAATTTTCAGAAAAGAAAACTTCATGTGGTTCTTTATCCTGTGATTGTAAGAGAACTTGGTGTGGAGATTGATCCATCTTAGTTTACAAGTGGCTCAGTAATACATGAAGAGAATTAATCTTTGCTGGGAGCCTCCCTAGGTTAGCACAATTTGGCAAATAGACAGCTCCTAGGTACTTCAGAGAGTCGCTCTGTGAAATAGCACACAGCCCACTATCCACGAGAAACTGTTCTGTTTTTTTTCCTCATGTCAAAAAATTAACTACAGTTATGTACTTCTAGTTTTCTAATGCTGAAAGCCTTTACTAGATAAAAAGATTTACAATTATTTTTATAGAAATCAGAAGCATACTATATTAGAAATGTGTGCAATAACCACTATTTACTGTTTTTCAAATTTTTTTTTAATATTTTAATGCATGTTAACCAGTATCTACTGTATGCATCTTTTAATTTCTTTTACAAATATGTTGCAATAGCAAGTGAATAAAGGGTCAAATAATTACAGGTTCCTAAGGTTTTTATATATAAATGCTTGGGGGAAAAAAAGTCTTAAAAACTAATTTTAAAAACACAATTGTTAAAAATAAACTCTTTCTAGAACAAATTACTGTTTATATTTTCCCAGTTTTTCTTTGCTACTGATACAGAACTACTCAGCCAGAATAACCAGTCCCATGTTGTTTTAATCCTGTGTTACAGAAGAATGACAGAAAAGTGTCTGAAAAATACTTTTTCAGCTACAAGTGATTATTTAATTGGAAAGATAAATTGCTGTCACTTGTTTATCAAGCATCCAGAGGACTGGCAATACAGAAGGGGAAGAAAATGGTAACTAGAGTGTTACTAATTTCTTTTCCTTGTCACTTTGCCTTTTAAGGTTATTTTAAAGGTAGTACTAAAAGGCTTAAATGACAATTTTCTGGAAATGCTGGCATCGAAATTGTGAGCTGTTGTCTGAGTGAATCCTATTAAAACAAGCTGACTTTCATCTTGGGAAATGTTGATTAACAAGTGGCTTTTTTAATAGCTTCAGTTCTAATTCTGTATTTTACCAAATCTGTGATAGCATATGAAAATGTAAAGGAAAAGTAATTCTACATTTCAGTGATTTAAAGAGAAAAAACTATGCTAATAAAGGTGAATAGCAGACAAGTGGCAGAAGCATGTTCAGGAGCTTCTGTCTCAAGTTTTATACTCTTCAAGTACTCTTAGTAAATCTTTTTTTGTAGTTTGTTTTGTAACTCCAGGTTGTTTTGTTTTGTTTTTTTCCTCATTTGTGACCTTTTCACTCTGTCTTTCCCCCTCTCATGATTTTTACAGATAATGATGAATAAACCTGACTCAGGAAATTCCTTAGCGCTGTACTACACATCAGTGTTTCAAGTCTGCACAGCGGAATAACAAATTGTAGCAAAAATGTAACATGGGGCAGGAGAAAGAAGAACTGAAAAACCAACGTATGAAACAGAGAGGAAAAGCATGCCTTTTAAATGGCGATATTTATACACTTCTCTTGTGTGTACTTGCATATGTGTTCATTAAATATTAGATGCCCAACATTTAAAAAATATAAACTATAATCTCTCAAATTCAGAAAGAAATAAGGAGAAGAATAAATGTAGATGTTCCAATACAAAACTCAGACCTATAATGTAAACCAGAATTTTTGCCCTATCAACAGTTGGCTGGTAGGGTTAAGCAATTGGAAGGATTACTGGGTTGTCGAAGTACCACGTCTAGCTGTTCACTTACTTACTTAAGGTAGCCCTTCTTAACACCTACATAAAGAAATTACTCATTTTTATTGACCCTTTTGGTTGTATTTTAATAACATCTTAATCTACTGGTCCAATTTGAGTATTTTGCTTTTATCTTAATAGACTGTGTTTTGAAGCTAAAGGCATCTGTCACTTTTTAACCAGTGTCATCTGAAATATCTTAATGGTGTTTCTAAATCAAGGCAGACTGGTATTTCAGTCATTGAAGTGTTTGGATTTTTATTTTATATATATATATATTTTTTTTTTTGAGACTGTGAAATTAAATTGGAGCTAGAAGATATTTCCTGATATTTTTCTTCTTTTTCATCAAAACCCCAAGCATTTAGTTCTTCAAATTTTGCAGTCTGGTCAATGATAATACAGCACAGAATTGAAAGGGGTGGTTTTTCTCCTGTTTTTAAATTCTTACTGTTACTCTCATGGCCCCAGCAGCCACAGGTGGTGGTATGAATGTTTCATACCTTGATGTCTACCACCCCTGAAATTAAATAAAAAATATATATTCTTCTGACCCACATTTCCTTGTCAAAGCAGTACTATACAGGGCCAACATTAGGTATGCTGTTGTTTTCAAATTATCTCTGGAAAAGCTTGATTGGCTTATCCATACAAGTTTCCTGTTACAAATCAGATGAACTGTCAAACTTCCAATTGCCCTGTTGAAGAAAAAAATATATTTTTTTCAGCTACTGTAAAATACAGCCAGTCACAATCTAAAACTGTCAACTTTTCCACAAAGAACAATCAAGTATATATATTATTTAGAACTGTTAAAATATGTACATGTATTTTGTATAATTGTTTTATGGTGTTATGATTATTAAAGTTTTGCCCACTGAAAAGTGTTGTTTTTTTTTTTAAATGTGTCCAATTCGTGAAGGTAGACCAAGATTATTCTATTTAAGCTGTATCATGGGAACCTACAATAAGAACTCTGAAAATAAAATTAGTCATTTTAATTACCTTTAGGATACAGATTAACTTTTTTATGTCCATATTTACTTGATAAGCACCTGTTGCTTCATCTGTTGAGAAGCGTGATCATTTTTGGAAACAGTGCTAGTTCTGTCCTATGCTGTTTCTCTTTCCTTCCCTTTTTTTTTTCTTAAACTTCCCACAGTAAATTTTGGTCCGTTTTCAATAGGCTTCTCTTCCATTCCACTTGTCTTTGAATAGTTTATCCAGCAGTGAAATGATCCTCATGAGCCACATCATCCATGCCGTTTAGCAAATACACTCTAAAGAGTTTATAAAGAATGCATTATTTTTCTTTTTCCCTTTTGCTTTTCAAATCATCTGTCTTCCAAACTTTTGGGGGAGGGAGGGCCAAAACCCTTAAATTTAAAAGAATATAGATTAACCTTGTAGAAATATGGTATATTTCATTATGCTTCTGCTCTATAGTTGTGAATTTTCTCATGGAAATACAGTCTTATTGAAGGTAAGGGTTGGGGTGTGTTTAATGCCCTTTAAATTGAAATCACATCATTATTGACATTCTTCATTTTTTTATGCAGGTTGCTAGCTTGCTTTTGGTAAGAAATATGGACATAATCTGCAGACTTCAAGCTTTACAGACACAGAGCTTTTTATCACTTAATGATTGGAAAAATATGCATAGATTGTGCACAGCTTTTCAAGGAGAATAATCTTCAAACCTGCCAACCAATACTGAATATCCTTGAAAATCCCCCAAGACCTAATTTTAAATTGACACTGTAAATAAGTTTGTCTGCTGAAGTAATACTTTTAGCTGAAATTTTAAAGCTCCATTTAATATACACTATAACAACATCAAGGTCAGTGTGACTTTTCAGGACAATTTAGTGGTCTGTATGTAATAATTTATTGAAATTAGTTGAGTATTTGGCTTGCATTCATAATACTACATTCACTGTAGCTAATTTTCTGCTGTAAGTCTAGTAACAAACAGATACAGAATGGTGTTTTTGGCTCCAAACATCTCTGTAAACTATTTTATGTTGTGTCCCTGTCCTCAGTCTTTCATCTTGACCCCTGAAGCCTGCAGGCAGTTCAGAGAGGAGAGAGGGGGGAAAAAAGGGAGGAAAAAAAAAAAAAAAGCCCTATAATAATATATCTCAGTACATGCTTGCATTGTGTTGCCCTGCAGATGTGATTCCAGTCCATGACACTAGAGTCTGCTGGCAAGCTGTGCCATTTAGAGCCATATGAATGCATTGAGCTTTCTGACCTTCAATATAATGCAGTCAAGTCCCAGCAGCACATCAGAACTAGGAGGAACCAGTCCTCGCAGCCTGTGGCAAGAAGATCGAGTCTTGATTGTCCCAGCCACCTTTGTTGGAATGGAACATATACAGTAATCTTACCTCAAGTAGTGGTGCCTGAAATCTTTTTCAAAGAACAGAGCCTGAAGAGGCTTTTGCTCTCTGGTTTGCTTTACTTTGAGAGTGTATTTGAAGTTACTGCTAGAAGGTACTTCAAAAAAATGTATTACCTGGTTCGGCAACTTAATTGGAACCAAGTATTGGAACCAAAGTATTTTCAATACAGTTGCTGGCTATTGTAAATAGTCAAAGATATTACTGCAATGTATTCAGATTAAAGAAATGTTAGAATCTAAGTGTTTTTGAGTTCTCAATGTGCTTCCCCAGCTGGATACAGCTTGATTTATTCATACCCAGCTATGTTTCACCACAGTCCATCTTTACAGTACTTAATAACACTACACCTGTGATGCAGCCTTACCTGATTGGGTATTTCAGAGACTGAACTGCACTGGGATGAAGACCAGCTGGAGGTGACAGATAGGAGGCTGCAGAACCCAGCTTTGTCTTACATCTTGCAGATTTATGAAATGCTGGATGAAAAAAAAAACATGCTGATGCATTTGAAATAGAAGGATAGCTTCTCTGAACTATGCAATTTTGGGGACTGAAGTCCTTAATCTATATGTTGCCATGTTGCTAAATACTTCACTGTGCTTGTATGAGACTTTATTACGATACAAAAAAAAAAAAAAAAAATCAGGTAATTTTTAATGTAAAGCTTTATTTTGGTTCCATGCTCATGCTAAAGCCAAACAATCTTATTGGCCTTTCTTACTATCTGCCGTCTCCTCATCTTTGTATGAGAGAATTATTTAATTGCCTTTATAAAAAAGGGCTGTTGATGTAATACTGGGAGTAGGTTTACTTCATTAAAAAAAAAAAAAGCTTCATGTTGAGCAGAGGACTGATTTTAGAGGTCAAGATTAAAACATATGAATGTTATGCACTTGGGATTTATGTTTTCAAAAGGAAATGTATAAAATGTCTAATGATTTGTAAGGACAGCAAATATCCAAATTCAGTATTTGGTAAATACTTTTATGTGTGTTTATTGCTATATTAAAAAATGTGCCTCTAAGTATTATAAATCAGTTCAGCTCTTAAACTGATGTAATTTGCTTCTAATTTCCTTTCTTGGTATGCCCTTATGGTGGGCTTGTCGGTTAAATGATGCTTACTTTCATTCCATTCTTGCATGTAGCATAGTTAATTAGAATGAACAGAATTTAACAAAATCTGAAATGATTTCTATTAAACTGACAACTTATAGAAGACAAATTTCTGTCTGTAAACTGTGCTCCACATACCAACAGAATTTCTTCTCTGTTGTTCAGTGCAGTACTAGATGGAAGTCATACTGTAAAGTACTTCAAGTGTTTGTAGATGCTCACTTGTGTGTGATTCCTGAGGGCAAAGCATGAGCTGGATGACTCCTGTAGAATACCAGCCCCTAGGACTATTGCTGTCACGGCTTACTGTTGGAATATTTGGGGCAGTAGATCAAGCAATGAGGAGCAGGTGTTTTATTTCTGGGATGCTATCCTATACAGGCTGGAGGTCTAAATTTGAGTATTTCTTTCTCATTTCTCAAGGAAGGTATGCTTTATAGGCTTTAAAACCGGGGAGGTCATGGAGCCGTTTATGCGGGCCCCCTCCACTTTGCCTGAACACCACAGGCCTGCACCAGCCCGGCCCCAGCCCTGGGCCTGTGTGTTCTGCCTGGCGGCCTCTGTGGCCTGGCGTCGGAGCGGGGCGAACCTTCAGCCTTGGGGACCTCTCATTTTCTGTTGTTTAACGTCCGTGTTTGACGATTTAAGGAACTCGTTGAGGAGAAATTATCTCTGGGGAGCATGCTAAGGGCATGGAGGCAGGTGCTCTCAGCCAGGCCCTGAAGTTGGTAGTCTGTAAGTTGGATTCAGTGTGGAAACAATCTTATGTCCCTAGAATTTATGTTACAAGTATCTCCTTGTACAAGGCCATGTTCTGAAGACCCTACACACAACCACAAATCTTGGGTGGTTTAAAAAATCATGCTGCTGTTCACAAACCACTTACTGACAAATCAAAATTACAGAGAAACGTACAGAAAGGTTACTCAGCTGGTAAAAGCCTATAGATAGAGCACACAAACATTTTCCTGGGGGAAGAGGAGAATGGCACGGTATGTCCAGCTTCCCCAAATGACTTGACAGAACTTTGAACAAAACCAAATAGGCCATTTTTTAACACAGTTATGATCTTGCACGTGGTTGGATTTGTTACCAATCTTCTCCCCAGCCAGAGAGTGATGTAGAAGTGTGCCCCTGCCTACATTTCTAATTGACAATTTTCTCCACTAAAAGCACCTCATCAACTCTCAAATGCAGTCAGACTCTAATTAATTTTGCTAGCAGTGATAAACCAAAGGCAAACATAGAAATTTGTTTTTCAATCTTTTTAAACTTTTTTTCTTCCCACTCAAATAATTGCGTGCTTGCTTTCTCAGTTTTAATTTTAACTTGTTTTGTTCCTGAGCCATGTAGACTAGGATTTAGCATAAAGTACAATCCAGTTGTTACCATTTCTAGAACACTTGTTTTTGCCATTTTTATCGCAGAAGTTGAGATGGAGCAATTTGCAGAATGTAAATACTGTTTTTTTTAAATCCAGTTTAAAGAGCTTCTTCCTTTAAATTAAATTTGTGTTAATGCAATATGCACTTCAAATGCATTTCCAAGTTGATATGTTTTCCAGTTGAGCCGATGAGTTCATCAGTTCAAATAGTATCACTTTGAATGGTTGGCTTGTGCAAGTCTTAAAAACACTTCTTCAGCGACTACAACCTTAATTGAATTGCTTCCATAAAGATATATTAATTTGTAGTTATTTGTGATACGCATATATAGGAGTTCAGCTGCTGCTGCTGCTAAATTGCTTGCCTTCAGCACCTGTGATATAGTCCGCTCTTCCAGATTTTATTTCCAGGACATTTTTAAACCAAGATGTAATTTAGCTAATTCCATTAACTTTATTCGTAACTATATAGTTTTAAAACTCATAGAACCAAAGGCTTGGAGACTTTTTTTTTAACATTAGCTGCACGACAGCCAAAACCAGGCGGATTGCACAGTGGGAAAACTCCCGTGAGGTAGCGTTTGCTTAGTTTCAGAATGGCGGTGACAGTTGTTTCACTATTCATCCCTGAGGTTGACTGTATCAAGTGTGAGGCTGGGGCGTTGCACGACTCACTTTTGCTTGGCTGGTGGATTTTCCCTTAGGGACTATTGTCAGCTAGGAGAAAATAAAAGTTCAGTTTTAAATAGCACTGTGGCTCAAGCCAATGCAGATATGCTCTGCGTATAATGGAATGATAATCAGGTTCTTGACATACCCTAATTTTTGCTGTATCCTGCAGACAGTTCTAACAGTAATCTCTTCTCTAGGGGAAGGGATGATGCATGCATTTTTGCTGTTTCCTAAATATAGGATAAAACTTTCCCCAATTAGAATTTTAGGCAAAGATTCTGCAGTTCTAGCTCTCTTGATAAAATTTTAAATCTCAAGCAGTACTTCAGGGATGCTATTTTTTCCTTCTGTCAGTTTCCCCATCAGCAGTTGAGTTCTCATTGCTGGTTGTTTTACTGCTGCTAGAACTATTTTAAATTTTACCAGAGTAGTCTTTAAAAAGTAAGGCACATAGCCTTTTTCTGAAGAACCAATTGATTTGACAGGGATATAGAAAAGAGAAAACTTGAGATATCATTAATAATCAGCAACAGCTCTCCCTATTGTAGGGCTATCCTAACATGATCACTGCTGAAGTCATAGTCTCCTTTTTATAAACTGCTGTAGCTGTGGTACTTTCTCTAAACTCTGTATTAAGCTGTAACAACTCTTGATAAAGATGTCTAAAAGGCAATAATAAAATGCAACTAATTTGCCATTATTGTAGCACACTTTGTTGATCCTTTCCCACTGACATTAGTTTTGAGAATCTAAATGGTAGTTTGGAGTATTTTAGCCTTGTTCTGTAAACTAAGAGACGATCAGAAGGTGAAAATTATCATGGCAGTTGAGCTTCTCTATAGCATAAGTTTGGACTTTCGCTGGACATAGTTTTATGCCTTTGTAAGAAATGTTAGTATTTTCTAGTTTTTCATGCTTAACAAAGTCTTAGAAAAATACAGACCTTCTAAATATTAGTAAACATATATGAAGAATTCTTTCAACAGCAGTAAAACATCTCTAGTGCATTTTTTAGCTATTACTAATACAGTATCTTTTTCAGCTATTGAAAAGCCTGATTGCACTGTGTAAGTATCCTGTTCTACCATGGTCTTTAGTACGTCAGTGAGCACTGTGCCCTGAACAACTTAACTCGCTGTATTCACTTCATTCCCTGGAGCGCGTCCTTTTCTCAGATGACCGCTATTGCTTTCTCTGCATTGGGCAATCTTGTTTGTCCAGGAAGAGGCTCCAGCAAATTCTGACTTTAACAGACATCGGGGTTAAGTGTTGCCAGCTGGGAAAGGGAGCACAGTTCAATTCCATCCTACAGAATTTGTTAACCATGCAGTGATTCTACAGTACCTAGTCTGCTCAGATTGGTAATGGATTGATTTTCCACCATAAATACCAATATCTAGCCACACATACAGTAGTGGAGCATGGATGAGCACTGTGATAAGGCCCCCCTCCTCCCAGTAAAACTTAAAGCAAGATTAAGAGATAAACAACTAAATTCTGTCAAATCTCACTGTGATCTGTTAAGATGCTCCTGTTCTCAGCTGTCTCTTCTCTTCCTTTGCTGATGATTATCGGGACTGGCAGAATGAAACGTGTGCCCACCCTCACGCTTAAGCAAAAAGCATTGCATCTTTGATTAAACTGCTGAGAAGGCACGTTTGAGCCAAGTCACCAGACTCTTGAGCTGCGGTTGGTGAGGATCTGAGCACATCTTCCATTCTGCTTATTGTGCCACAGCGAAAGTAATCTCCATCAGAAGGATGGGGTACAACAGATGGAGGCATAACTTAAACCACTTTGTAAGAGTTCCTGAAGCTCACCTGTCAAGGATGATGTAAGACTAAGAGAAAATTATGTACGAACACAAAGTGAAATAGGCCTGCTGAGAAGCACAAGGTGTGTAGTGTAGAATATTTCTCTTGCATGAATCAAGTCTTAATGGACTTAATAAACACCATTTTTGTTTTCACTTGCTGGCAAAACTCTCTGCAGCTGTTAAAGTTGTGAGAAATGTATACTTCTGATTAGTGTTACTGACATAGTTTAAAAATTTAGGAATCGAGAAACTGCTTGTTCTGTCATATGGCAAAACACTGGGGCTCGTTAAGAGAAATCACACTAATCCATAGTCTGAAAGTCTGAAACAGGTCAGATCCTTTCCTACAGCCTTCAGCTTAAATTCAGAAGCCTTGCATATCAGGCCTGTAAGATGCAGGGTGTCTCTCCCCTCCCTGCCCCTCCAATCTGCATTTCTATCTTAGTGGTGTCTGAAAAACATGCTGCTCACTTACAATTACACTGATGTTCATGGAAACTGCAGGTACCTCATTTCTGGAAACCAAACCCTGATGCTTTCTGAGCCTTAGGGAACTGTATTTCTCTGCCATACGATAACAAAGAGGTCAGAAGGCTTTGCGATCCTTGGACAGAAGACTCTGTAGAATAACAAAATGAACTGGGAAAAAAATGTGCTGAAGCATCTGGGAGTTTTTTGTACATGTTGGGCAATATATTCTATACTTGCTTTCTGTGAGTAGAAGTTGACTGTTACCAAGGCCTAGAATTAGTCAAATAAAACAGCAGGGAAGCCTTCTCTGTGTTTCTTGCCTCCATTTCTTCCTAACATTTTTATATTCACTCACTCCCCCTTCTAATGGAAGCTGGGAGAAAAGTGCCGAGTACAGCACTAATGACATGAAAAAAAAACACTGAAGGAAGCATCAGGGAGGCCAAGGTTTCAACCACTCTCCCTCCCTTACCCAGGAAAATTTCAGTGACCTCTTGACGCTTCCCATGGGAATCTTTAAATTGACAACAGTATTTGCCAAGGAAATACAAAAAATGGCATTAAAATAGTATTGTTTCTGACTTAATCCTCCTAAAGTCAATGAAAGTGAGTTAAAGTTCCCGCAGCAGTTATAATGCACTAACCTCACTCTGGATGGCAGTATATTTGGATACACATCAGGATTGATTAATAAGCACTTCCATGCACTCAGAAGTAGAATTCACTTGGGAAAATGAAAATAAAAATGCCAAAAATTAAGTTAAAGTTTGCTCTTGGATTATTGTCCGAGAAAGCTGGTATTTTGGTTAAAACTACCATATGTCACGTTATGCAACACTATCTGAAGTCAAAACACTGTTAATTTGTCCTATGAAAACAAAAGGGTAAGGCATTCCAAGTTACTTATACCCCAATTGTTTATTCAGCCATGTTTTTGCTGAGGTAAGTTACTCGCGAATGATTGTTGGGACTCTTGGGAGAATGTTCTGGTTTTATTATCTGCCAGTTGCCAATTTTTCTTCTGAAATCTGACAATCAGAAATGGAGGGAGTTCACTGCATCTCCAGCTACTCCGAACCATTTCCCCCCACACCTAGAGAACACCTCTGCTACCCAGCAACAGCAGCTGGTCATTACTAACTCTGGTCCCGCTCCTTAAGGGTATTCCAGGAGACAGGGCACTAAACTGGAGATCTGCGGTTTAGTCCTGGGAATTGTCCCTTTGCTTCCTCCCCAACAAATCATTTAATTTATCCTGCAGAGATACTACATCTATGCCACTCACTATCTCCCCTCATTTGTCTTGCCCGCTCTTCTCTTTCCAGTCTTTTTCATTATCAGGTGCAGTCTTCAATGTATGAGGCAACTCTGCCTTCATGCTCCACATCACTGTCATATAAAAAAGGAACAGCACAATAAATATCATAAATAAGAATGCTTCCAGAATGCAATACTAGAAAAATGCTCACAGACTAATGGGAACTAGCACATAGGAAAACACCTAGTGCAGACCATTTGCTGACAACCATTTTGACCACAGCTGCCTTAGCTATATTTAAGGACTGTGACATGGATTAAAAATACATCCTTTGTTTAGTGTAGGTGTGACCTTAGAGAAGAATGGCGGTAGAACTGCATTAGCAATTTGGAGCGATGCTTGCTAACAGGTTTTTGGCACACTTACCCATTGTCGGTGCCCCAGTCACATCCATATGCAGAGAATTGCTGTTTGCATTTTCTGGGACATGTGGGAAAATAATGCTTGAAAATGACTTTTACTGCAGCTTGTATAAAGTGTATATTCAAGTGATATTTAAAGGCTGATTCTTAGCTACAGGGATGGAATCCAGCTGCCTGTTTTCTTTGGCCCTGAGAGTCAGTTTGATATGATTTACATTTTCAGAACTGGCTTCACAA
This sequence comes from Anseranas semipalmata, assembly GCA_013399115.1. Lineage (NCBI taxonomy): Eukaryota > Metazoa > Chordata > Aves > Anseriformes > Anseranatidae > Anseranas > Anseranas semipalmata. Next base: position 16,376 of record VXAA01005342.1, on the reverse strand, counting down.
AGAAAGAGCCAGAGGGCTGGTTCTGAGGGATTCTGTTGTTTTTTTTTTTTTTGGTTTTAGTGAGTAAATATTTTACAGACCAAATTCCAATACAGTCACAAAATCAGTGACTCTAGGTTGTGGGACACTGTAAGTAAGCACAAAGGCTGGAATTTATTGCTAGTAATGATCTATGAGATAAGATTTTCAAATAAGCCAGTGCAGAGAGGTCTATTGCCAGATGTGTGGGAGTGAAAGTGACACAAATCTACAAAAAAAAAAAAAAAAATCTTTGGCAATCCCTAAGTGATTATACAGCCCTGTAGCACCAGAAGCCTCAGAGAATTCATTTTGTGTCTCAATGTCTTCATCGACTTAAAAGCCAAGTCCCAAGCTTTATAAAAGAAATCCTAAGTACTGCCATGAATACTCCATAAATTTATCTCACTGTCTTAATCGTATTATAAACAAGGAAAGGGTTTTTTGTCTATATTCCCCACTTTGTAAAGAACTGTGGTAGCAGAACTACAGTGACTGCAAAAAATCATTGGGGAACTTGTCCCTTTGTTCACCTACTTTCATCTCAATGTAATTCAAACTTTTCCAGTGCTCCATATAGGAAGCTTTTCCTTCAGAGTCAAGCTACATTGGAAATCCTTGCTTTTTGCTTCTAACGCATCACAGACAAAAACAATGCTACATGGATGGGACACTGATCACATCCAAATCTCTGCCTAATATCCTTTCTTAAGTGTACCAGAAACTGCAGTTATCTGAAGCTGTGAAAAGACCTCCCGTACCTTTTAGACAATACAAGTATAACTTGTGCTACTTTCTTTGTATCTGAAGGTATGTTCCAAAAAAGGATGCTTCGGTCAAAGAAAATGCTTTACCTTGGGATAAGGCCACTGCTTTCACTAGTTTTGCATGAAAGTGATTGTGCATTTTAAATTGTTAGTGCATAGTAAATTTTAAATTACATACTGTAATTTTTTATATCCTAGTAAACAAACTCTTACAAAACCCATTGCATCACTCGTATTTTTGATATCATGGCAGAACTTTGTAAGTGTGGCAGAGATGTTTGAAAAGTAAGCATGCTGATAATTCTACTTGCTTGTCAGATAGCTCTGCCCAGCAGGCACTTTTGGTAGAAAAATGCTATTTTAAGGAAGTAAATCTTTTTGAAGAAACTAGCTGAGCATGCTGTTAAGAACTAGCATTACAGCTCTATCAGATTTTTTTTGGCAAGCTATCAAACTATTGCAGCACTCAAAATTCTAAAATGGCTTAATTTAGAATTTAAACAAGCCATAAAATGCATGAGTTTCATATGGAAAGATGTCACATATTTATCCTGGAGTATCTTACAAGTCCCTGCTCCTAAGCCTGGCAGTGTGGCACAGCTACACTAACTCTGCTCTGGGACAAAATCCAAACCAACCAAACTTCACTGCAGTGGAGATCTAGGTGAAGGGAGTGCAGTGCTTTTCAACAGATTTCCTGATTTGGACAGTAGGAGGAACTGCAAGACTCACCATAAAACACATACAAACGACATTACAGATATGTCCTTGCTGTTGCTATATATTTCTTATGCTTTAATGACAAAAGCACAACTGCTTTTTTTTTTGAGTGGTATCTTGCAGTAACTGAATTAGACACCTAGAATTAGGTGTTCATTAAAACCCGAAGAAATGCCTGAGTTTTCATACGTTGTCGTGCAGTTGCTCAAATAACACATTATTTGGCATGTGAATAGAAATAACATCTCTAAATCACCTGTTACAGAGCCTATGGGACTCTAAGTCCTCTGAGTGGACTTGAAAACTTCTCATCTAGAAAGACTGAGTCGGGGGTGCTTAATAGCATGTTCTGAAGATATATTTGGTGTGAAAATCTGAAGATGGTCAGAGGTTCCAGCCTGCTACTTTCTGGAGGACACTTTTTTGAGGGTAGGCCCCTGAGGCTTTGGTCAAGGATGTTTGCTCTGTGAGGGTTAATTTTACCCCACTAGATAAAATAGTACAATTCTGTGGATTCTTTCCAATTCATGAAACTTATTAACTAGCTTTGTCTCACAGGATTTTAGAGAGACAGTGGAGCTGTGATGCTTTTCCAGAAATACAAAATATAATAAAAGACAGAATTTAGGAATTGTAGACCTGATGTAACAGACACAGCCTCCTCCCAATGCCCACAACAAAACCTCCCTCTGTACTGTCCACATGCAAAAGTGCCTCTGACTCTCCTCGGCAGTTCCAGCTCCTCCTGTCTAATATCCTGTTTTTCGCTCAAGTCGTACACACGCCAAGTATCCAGTTTCCAGACGTTCAGCTTCTTTCAGATGCTATAGTAACGATGTAATGAGGTATGGTAATGGAGGCTAAGTAAACTTTTATGAACATCAAATATCCTTTATTATATTATGTTTTTGCCTATTTAGGAAGAAAAAGATTGTTTGGGCCCTTCAACTCATCTCATCTGTTTGTATTTTGAAAGCTCCGAACATTTGTCACAATTGTTCCTCGAAGTTAAAACTGGAGTTTAGTCAATCCACCCCTTTATTACTCAAAGTGGTTGATTATGGTTCTGCCTGATCTCAGTCTGGAGTCAGTAACAACAATTCTACTTAAACACTTACATGGGTGTGAGTTTACTCGTCCATATGAAACACAGGTGTCAGTTCCTCAGGAAGTTTTACCAACTTAATCAAACTCTTGACCATGCAACACCTTACTGCATTTCTGCAAGATACAGCAGTGGATGCTGCAGCTAGGCTACACAGATCATAAACCCATAAGCCCAGTAGGCATCCTCCAATGACTAAACTGGGGAAAATGCTGTGAGATAATAGAGCTCACCTGAACGCTGAGAATTAGTAATACGTTTATTCTCTAACGTCACATCCACTTTTTCTTTTGTATAGTCCCTCACTGTGACTTAAAAGTTATTACAAAAGCATCAAATAGAGAATATATGCAAAGGTATGATCCCTGCTTCACTTCGTCACAGAGAGCTAGCTTACAACATTCATACACAAAGGACATCCTCCTCAAGAAAACAGGAAACTAAAAGGTAATCAAAATTCAAATGTCATTTCTGTCTTGTCAGGTCTGAGACACAGCCAGGCAACTTTTGTCTGTACTCTAACCTAAATGCCTAGTTGAATGCAGAATAAAGCTGTAAAACTAGAAGCCAAAATGTACTGAAAGCACATCAACCCATTTCTCCTGCCCCCTCACAAATACAAGAGCAGCAGAGATCCTTCTGGTAGGATGCAGAAGCCTTAGAATTACATTTGTATTACAGTCATTGATCTAGTTACGACTAGTTCACAACACATAAAGTGCAGCAGGGGCAGCACAAAACCCAGTTTGCAAGCAAACTGACTGGATCGATATCCACCATGCTGAGCTCCATGCTGTTAGAATCACACTAACAGTAACCAAGGCAATTTAAAGCTAACACTAATTGCAGCATAGACATCTTGTTGTCAAAACAAAACCAATCAAAAATACACTACTCAAATGAAAAGGGAACAGAGTCATCAAAGAACATCCTTGCCTAGTTCCACCAGACACTGAAGAAAGTTGGCCATGTTTCACTATGTGTTGTACTTGCTACTATAAAAGCCAGCAATATCAGCATGTAAATCAATGGCAAACTCTTACTAAATTGATGTCACTGGGTGTTTTGCTTGGCCTTTGAAAAGAAATCTCCACTGCATCTCCGGGGGTCATTTTATGAGGAAATAAGATTAACCTTTTTGGTCTGTGCCTGAGATCAATGTGACATGGGAAAAATAGGCTAATTTGGAAGTTACAAATGGCAAAACATCATCCTTTCTGAAAAAAATAGCTATAAAAATAGGTTAGTATGAAGAAGTGTATCTTAAAAGAAAAGCATGCTTATACTTCTCAGTAGAAATAATATTGTTAAAATTCATTCCTGAACCTACAAACAAAAAAATTCAACCTATGACTCCCTCAAAACACTATCTTCTGTTACATTTTTTTTTGGTAGGACGTAACACTCCTTCTTCCATGATTCTTATTATGTTGGTGTTAAGTCATTTGGATGTAATTCACAAATAAATTAAAAATGTATTCATATGTTTATTCCCTCAGGCCAGAGTTTCCCCTACTCAGCCTCCAGTTACTCAGTTTTGTTTTATGAATCTAAATATACTGACTGCTAATATAACATTTTCAGGCACGCTGGTTATCCTGTCATCAAGGTCACAATCTTCAGTGATGTTTTGTAACATTCAAATGGAGATTGGACCTTTTTTAGTTTTGCTTTTCAACACAGTAGCGTATTTTAGTGCATTTAGTGATTTTGCTCTTTAGTGTGTCAGTTTACAAATGTCTGCACATTTGAAAAGATTTGCTTGCTAACAAGTGGAATCCTATTCTGAAACATCTCATACTATTTCTTAGTCAAATTTCCTAAGAAACTAGATGCAAATGATTATGGAGTGCATCTGTCAGCCTCTCTTCCCAATTAGTTATAATTCATTGGCAAAACCTGACAGAACATTTGTAAAGATACTAAGATTCTATAGGTTTTTATAGAAAACAGTGGTCATATCCAGAAACGAGCAAAACTGAGTGCCCCCACTACAGAAAAAGGTGCAGCAGAGGTTGTTACCTCTTCTTGTTGGCCTGCCAACTTACCAACTAGTCAAACATTGCTCAGAGCCAGGCACAGCATACACTGTCTAGCAATTTAAAGACAGAGGAAGAACTAAGGATACGTGGAAATGTGACAGAAAAAGGAATTACTGCAGCAGGGTGCAGGGGGTGGAGGAATAGAAAGTATGATTGTGTTGGCAGAGAGGGCTGAAGATGCGGGAAGGGCTGTAGGGTGGTTGGCCTATAGAAGAACAAGAAGGTATTAGCAGAAGGGAAGGAGAAGCACAGAGGACATAGTGGGTTTATTGTCCCAAGGATGCTGGACACAGAACACAGGTTCATAAGAAACCAGGGTTTACCAGTTGCGTTACTGACATTTTGTCTTTTGCTGTTCTCTTCTGCCCGTTGCCCTTCACGTCTTCCTTTATCCAGTGGCTTCCCGATGAAGAGAAAAGGCACACACTGGAGAGAAAAAAAACGTTTGTACCTGAAAACTAACTTCCAAAGTACATAAAAGCGTGTTTTCACAAATATGAAAAAAAAAATACAAATCGTAATTGTAGAAATCTAGCGATTGAGTAACTGAAGGGCCTCATACCTCAAATCTGTGTTTTTAATGGTTCTCCACTCCACGCAACCTCTCCTTTGCATCAACTAGTTCCTTGCACAACTTTTACTAAGTAATGAACTGTACATAAGAATGGAATGGTTTCAAGAATGGAGTTCTCCTCGTGTAAAAATGTGCAAAGTGTACAGTTCCCTGCTTGTGGCTGGCAGCAAGAATGAACAAATGCTTAAATATAATAGGAATTCTGTTCCTTTCAGTCCTGGCTCCAGCCTATCCTTGCCATGCAGAGTGAAACGCTTCATCCATAAGAGGGCAGTGGCGTACATCAGCTCGCACACCCACAATTTTTTACATAGATTATATTTGTTTGAAAATTAACTACTGCTGCTGCTCAGGAAGTAACATATTTATCTGACACTCTTCAGAATGTTTACTGCTCTGGCTAGTATACTAAAACATATTTAATATTTTACAGACTTTACAGAAAACATTCTCAAAGACCAACCCCGATAAAGGGCTAATCTTTTTATCCTGCTTCCCTGAACTTTCATCTTGCTTCTCTGGTGCACCACCTGCAATGTAAATGCCTTTACTGTTTTAGTAGATATTTTACATTCCTTAGGCAACAAACTAAATTTAGACAACAATAATCATGTTGCCTACAAAGCCATACTGTGCTGGAAAGGCTAGTAAACTATTATCATGCAACCTTGATGAGATCATCTGGAAAAGCTATAGTCAAAAGTGACATCTACTTGTGAGAAGCATTGCTGTTTAAGATTCAACAAGTCAATATTTTAAACGTACTGATAATTCTTTCTGTAGCGGCAGTGCTTACACAGCAAGATAGAGGAATACTGTGAGACATGGGGATATTCCTAAGTATCAGATGTTTATACCCTTCTCTTCTATTTATGTTACAATACTCCCTGCAAAGCACAGACATAGACCAGAACCCCATCTGTATCAGTTTTCCTAAACTCCAGAATTCATGGGGGAGGAGGCCTTATTTCTTAATGATCTGTAGATATTTATAACTTTTACTATTCCTACTAATAAAAAACAGTTAAAGATGTGTTTGGCTTGAGCACATATATTTGGAAATTGTAATAGTCGCAGAATTATCATTTCTGCAGGAAAGAACCCAGCTAACAAATCCAGAAAGCAAGGCAGCTAAGCTTATCACACAATCAACTTACACAAACCTACACAACCTACAAAAAAAGCTTTTTATATGCGCATAAAATTCAGAAGGATTGACAACAAGCTTGAAAAGTTAACCTGAACTGCTTAAAACTACACATGGGGAAGCTTTCTGATTATTTCCTTTCTGAGTTGCAGCAGAAGAGATGCTTAATTGGAACGTGTGTATGAACTCGTGCATTTGTCTTGTCACCATCACAGGCACGGTGCCGCACCTGGTTTAAAAAGTGTGTTCTTCCTTTACATTCCTTTTTGCCATTTTACCATTAATTCTTATGTACTTTAGGGTTTACTTCCTTCTTTATTCTAACGGTCTCGTAGAGAAGCATTTCACTGAAGCTACCTGGAAAGCAAACACTTAATATCCTGAACGTAGGTGAGCGTGTCAGGAGGGACACCTCCTCGGGGCAGTTTCTGACCTTACCCCACGCTTCAGCCGAGTAACCCCAATGGATGAGCCTCCTGCCACCCTGACAGACCCGCGCTCAACGCCCCCTGCCGCCCTCGGCCTTCCCGCGCGGACCGGCGGGACAGGCCTGGGAGAGCGGGGCTGCCCCCGGGCGCCACAGCCACCAACCCTTCCCCTTCCCCTTCCCCTTCCCTTCGGGCCCCGGCTGAGGCAGGCGGCGGGGGCAGGCCCGCTCCGCACCTGGCGAGGGGGCGGCGGGGAGGAAGGGGAGGAAGGGGCGGCCCTTACGGCGCGGCCCCACCCGCGCGGGGAGG
>VXAA01005337.1:29963-53406 GCA_013399115.1 Anseranas semipalmata | reverse complement strand
GCGCCCGGCAGGGGGCAGCCCCGGCCTCCCCTCACAGCTTCCCCGCACACCCCCGCCCGCGCTCTCCTCCCCGCCTCACTCGCGTGCCTTTCCACAGCGCTTTCCGATCTCAGCGGTCTCCGGGGTTGCCCTGCTCCGGGCCCTCGCCCGTCTGCCACCGCCTGCGTCGGCCTGCCGGGCCTGCCGGGAGGGGCTGGCAGGGAGGAGCCGCCGCCTGCGGGAAGCCCCTTCCTTCTGAGGAACCGGGCGGGAAGGAAGGGCAGCCCGCCTCACTGGCACACGTCGTAATTGAAGTGTTGCTGTTCGCTCTCTCTCTGCTCGGATCTTTGCCCCAGCCGCCTGCCCCGGACCTTAGGGCGCTCAGGCAGTTCCCTGTATGTTCCTCTCAGTTCGTGGCCAGGAGCCCGGTCGGGCTGTGACCCAGCCGTTAGGAGCCATCCCTCCATCGCCGCTTCTCTGTTCGGGCTGGTGTCTGACCTCCCGTCCTGCTCTGTCATCTTTGAAAGGATGAGGATCCCACCCCCACCTAATTTTTCCTCTACGTCCTTCCCTCTTCCCACCTTCCTTATCCCCGTGTCTCCGTCTCCCTTATTTGGTCCCACCTCTACCTTCTGTCTCTCCCTGTCCCCAGCATTTCCTGTGCCCCTGGTCTCTCAGTCTCTTTACAGCTTGAGCAGGATTGCGGGTTCCAGGCCATGAGGATTGGGAGGGCCTAAACAAAGCACCCAGAGAAGCAGTGTTTTGAGAATGCCTCTCATAGCAGACATTTCATGTTGACTGAGCTATAGAGATGTCCCCTGCATCCACCCCTGGGAAAGGCCAGTGGACTTATAGTTTAACTGAATACAAAACAACTATTTCAATGCAGAATGCATTTTTGATGCCCTGGCAGTCATTCATCTGAGTATGGAGGAAAATTATTATTCTCTGCTTCTTCTGATGTGGTCAAGGGGTCCCATCACTATCTGCATCCTGAACATGACTGCTGTTGGTGCTGGTTTCCGCCTCTGCACAGCTGCTTCCTCTTGCTGGTTAGTGCAATTGGCTACTTCTGTTCTAGTTTCAAAACTGTGAAATTAACAGTGCTATTAAGTTAAGTGCAACAACCCATCAGCCCTGAGGGGAGCTGGCATTCTGGTGGCAGTAATTCCCCTCCCTGGTCCAGTGCTGAGTCCACCAACCCAAGAGCCTATTGTCTAATGGAGCAACGAGTTTTAACAATGAAGATACATGTAAGTCCATCCTCATATCAGGTTTCCTGGTTTGTTTATATTTGCTTCTAATTCCCTGTCTCATTAGCACCTAAAACATATATGGAGCAATATCAGCTAGGAGAGATCTACATTCTTATCACTATGCATTCCTATCCTGTGTGATGTTTTCCTCAGGGAACGTATCAAACCCATCAATTTTTTTATCTGGTCACCACATATTTCCCACAGACATTTTCTTTCTGCAAACAGCAGCATTTTTTTTATATACTACCCAATGAAGAATAACCCAAGCGGGTCAAGGGTTTTGTTGTGCTGTGGATAATTTCTGAAGATTAAAACAAACACTGAAGGTAGGAGACAGCTCCTGCAGAGAAACAGTGGAGTCACCTCACAGAATGGTGTCACCAGATTGAGCTCAGAGGAACTGTTCTCAGAATGTAATTGGCCTGAGGTTTGGTAAGTTTAGTTAGCTCAGTCTAACAAAAGGTCACCTCTCCCTGCCAACAGAGCTTCACTTCTCTCCTTAGCCCACCTTGTTGACAAAGGTACATTTTCTGTTTAGATACAATAAAATTTTCTGCCTTGTTTTCTAAACAGTCCAAATTCCTGTCCGGTTCACTGCCAGGGGAGACGTACTGGCACTTTACTAAGCTGAATGGGAAAAGCAGAATAATAGTATGTGTATTTTCAAGTTTGGGGTAATTCTGACATCTTAAATAACATTACCATTTTACTTCCACTCTCAGATGACATCTGTTCTCTTAAGGAAAAGCAAAGTGAATGACCTACTGAGGATTAACTCTGACAAGACAGATGCCATGGAGAGTGTAGAAGAGCCCATGGAACAGCATGCTGCTGATCTTTCCTCGGCTGAATTCCCTGAATTAACCCCACAGAAGTTCCTGCAGATTTACTGCAGGGATGTGTCACACTATTAGAGAGATGCTCAGGATGCATCCCCAGTTGCCTGAGCTGGGGGTGGAAGATGGAGAAAAGGCCTTGTTGCAGCTATTCAGGTGCTTTTTGAAGGTGCACAGAAGAATTAAAAATAGAATGAATCATAGAACAGTTTGGGTTGGAACGGACCTTTAAAGATCATTTAATCCACCCCCCCTGCCGGGAGCATGGACACTTTGTATTAGATCAGGTTGCCCAAAGACCCATTCAGTCTGGCTTTGAATACTTCTAAGGATGGGGCATCTACAACCTCTTTTGGCAACCTGGTCCAGTGCCTAACCACCCTTGTGGTAAAAAACTTCTTCCAGATGTCTAACCTAAATCCAGCCTCTTTCAACTTGTATTCATTATGTCTTGTCCTATCACTACAGGCCTTGTTGAAAAGTCTTTCACCATTTTACCTATATGCCCCCTTTAAGTATTAAAAAACTGTGGTAAGATCTCCCCATAGGCACCTCTTTTTCAAGGGCAAGTGAGGAATTCTGCCATAAATGTACATTCGGGAAAGAGGATGTCCTTGACAAGCTCTAATCCTGTTCTTATGCCTTCCCCTGTGATCCCCCAAAAGGTGTTCTGGTGTTGTGATTACCTGACTTTGTCACCTCTCTTAGTTCAAATTAAACAGAGTTTATGGTCAGACTGAGTCCTTTATCTACAACTTCTTGCCTATAGACACTTTGATGTGCTGTCTTTTTCCAGCCTGGGTAGGGTTGGGTGACTATGTCTTCTACAGTTAAGCTTTTAAAGCATTCAACTTGTAGGGCCTGCAGTGGGGTTTCTATAACATTCTCACCAGCAAGCCTGTTTGCACTGTTGTACCACCTCTGCTCTTATTTGTGCCTGATCCCAAGATGCTCTGTGGGTCGTGAGACATCATTGGGCTGTGAGCTCGTGCAGCATCTAAACAGTGCAAAAGAAAGCTGTCTAGAGGCACTTGCCCCACCTTGTGCCCCCAGATAGATGACCCTGACTCTCCTCCTCCAAACAGGACATGGCCTTCTCTCGCTGGCTGCTGCCCCTTCCTTCCTGTGGCATGAAGCCACATCTCCATGAAGGGTGCAAGAGAGGAAGTTTGGCAGCTGATGCTGGGGAAGGCTGCAAGGGGAAGGCTGCTTCTCTGAGGTGCGTGAGATAGGCTGGGGTGAGGGAGAGAAGTAGCCTGGCTGTTGTAGGAGCTCTTTGAGTGGAGAAGGGGGTAGCTGCCTGAAGGGGTGGGTAGTGATACCTGCTAGGGGACAGAGGCTTGGGAAAGGGAATCACCCAATCAAGGCACCGGAGAGTCTTTCTCACTCTCCTGCATGCAGTGAAAACTGGACTGTTCTGAAGCGTGCCCATGACCCTTCCTCCAGGCCTTAACTGCACTGCAGAAATACCAACAGTAATGTGTGTGCTTTCTGTTGAAATCAGTGAGAAAATGAAGATTATTACAAACTCTGGTGTCCAGGTCTTGTCAGAGGAGTGGAGTTAGGTTTGCTGCTGTCAAGGAACAGGTGATGACATCTCTCACAGGCACTTCGTGCTGCTGGCATGTGGACCATGCTGAGGAACACATTCAAAGCTTACACCCTGGGCTGCCTGTCTCCTCTCAGTTATCCCCAGGGAGGCAGAAATGCCATTTTTTTCAGGGCTGCTGGTGGCCCCTGAAGAATGTACTTTTCTCATGCATGACCACTGAACTTCTGGTTGCCCTGGCATCTTTCCTGAGAGACACTGAGCAATTCAGAGGACAAATTTAGTTCAGATGCTGAGTATGTTCTCCCTGGTAGGCTGGGCTGGCTATCTTGGTGTTAGTTTAGGGTGGAAGATCCTGCAAATGATCCCCATATTCTTGCAGATCCTATCACTGACTTCTTTGGGACCACAGAAAATGTACTGCAAATATCTGGCAGCTGGCACCTCTGAGAATGCCTGTCTCATACCATGCATGGTCAAGGGTATCTACAGTTGTCATTTGTATACAAGCATCACCTTTTAAATGCCCACAGTTAGATGTAGAAGGTGTGTTCACACTAAATGTCACGTGTCTTCATGATGACTGTGTTTAAGGGACAAACTATCAGGATGGAAAGTTTTTTGCAGTTTTATATGTGAGTTTTATGTTTTTATCAGTTGATGTCCTCTTCTGAGCACAGAAATGTTTAGTTTTTTGTTTTCCTTTTAAAAAAAAAGGCTTGTAAAATTTTTAATAATAAAGAAAATGTGTTTCTGTTCTCCCAATGATGAAATCATTACAGATATTAAAAGGAAAACATTTTTAACATGTTTTCTGATAAATGGGTGGTCTCTTCCCCCTCCAGTAGAAGTTAGAAGAAAAAAAAAATCTTACTAAAAATAATTGATGACATAGACCTAATCTGAATCAACTATGTGTACATTGCAGAAAAATAACATTAAAAATTAAAGAATAATAGAAATGGAACTCAAATTTCAGCTTTCAGGAACTGTAAACGGGAAGCAAAAAGCAACCACAGACATTAGGGTGACCACTATTTTTAAGTGTTGTTTTTCAATATTAATAAAAAGACAAATGAACAGAGAAAGGGGAATAGACAAGAGAAGAATGCAAATTCCCTTTAGGAAAATATTTGTAGATGACTGCATGAAGAGGAAGCCTGTAAGGTTTCTTAAAGAAAATTGCTTGTGTTGTCCTCTTACATCAATTTAGGTTAAAAGAGCAAATATTGGGCAGTCTGATAGTCCAACATTTCAAATAATCACATCTTGCATCTCCAGGGATTAGGTCTGGAGAATAATTGGTTGTAAATTGTGGTATTTATTTACCTTTCTTCTGTTTCCTATTTTTCCTTATCCTTGAACTTATTTCTGCTGGTAGGTCAGGAAATGTTAGAGGCTATGGGATCTTATATCTGTCATTCTTAAAGGAAGAAATAACAACCCAATGCATGCTGTAGTTAAATGCAGATACTTTGTGCTGTGTTAGAGGAAGCTAAAACTCCAGCTCTGTATTTCTTGGAATGCAAGAAAACAGAGCATGCAACTCAGTTCATGAAGTTGCAAAGCAAGTTGGTAGGGGTTGGAGCCCTTTTCTACTACATCAGAACTCCGTTGGTATGAAACACTCCCTAGTTAATAGGAGAAAGGGACTTCCAGAGCATGAAGCATTTCACTACTTGAAATGCTCACATTAGGAAGCAATGAATCATGCACCCTACAAGCCACAAAAGGTTGAATGTGATGCTGAGATACACGTACTTAAAATTAAGGGAGATAGACTGTCTTACAGGAATTTCTTGGCTGATTTCAACAGGAGGAGGATGGATCCTATCTCATCTTCAGAGTTCTGAGTAAACAAGTGACTATTTATGAATGTCAATCTTGTTTTGCTCCAAAAGACAGACCTTTACTGAGTGAGCTGTAAACTCTGTGGGGGTTCCTATGTTGAAATGTGGGCATCAAGACAGTTCACCTTATGACATTGAAATCATTTAATGGCCACTGAAAAGAAATAGGCACTTTCAGTGTAGTCTTAATACAGATGTAGCTTCAGATAACTAATGAAAGGGTAGATGTCTACAATGAAGACATTGAAGGTTAGGTGAGATGAATCTTGACCCAATACCTCAGAGTTCTTCGATTCTGCAAACAATCAGCCCTTGGCTCCAGAGCACTGTCACTGTATTAGGCACAGCAGGGTATTAGGAGGACATAGTTATTGTGTCACGTGTTTCCCGTTCATCTTTGTCATCTGCTGAATCTTCAAAGGCCCTCTGGAATGCCAGCCTGAGGGTGAACTTGATTCTCCGATCCCTGTAGCTCCCCACAAGGAAGTAAATGACTGGGTTGAGACTGCTATTCACGCAGGACAGCACAAAGCCGATCTCAGGGGAGTAGAGAAATTTGTAACCCAAGAAGTCAAAGAGGATCAGGATGCTCAGAGGCACAGCAAAAATGAGGAAGAAGAGGACAGTGAGCATGATAACAATGAAGAGCCTGCCTGTTCGGAGGTGCTGGGAGCTGCACTTGACTCTGAGGAAGAGGGTCAGGCTGAAGAACAGCATGAGGGGTGTGCAGAAGAGGAAATCCAAGGCTCCAATGGTGATGAGCAGGGGCCAGCAACTGCCGGAGGGGCGAATGGTACACGAAACATAGCCGAGTGTGTTCAGAAGCAGGGAGAGACCCCAGAGCAAGCCGGCGATGATGCTGGACAAGTGCTTTGGGCGGTGGCTTCGGCACCAGATTGGACAGAGGACAGACAGACACCTCTCAATGCTGATGGCTGTCAGGAGATACAAGCCAGTTCCATACATGAAAAGATCCAGGAAGAGGAATATCCCAAACTGCACCCCCACGTTGAACTGCATCAGGTACTGAACTGTCTCGATAGCGATGCAGAGGAGATACCCAAAGTCAGCAGCGGCCAGGTTTAGGATGTAGACAGTGAAGTGGTTTCTGCGGATGCGGAAGCCAAGGTACCATAGGACCATGCCATTTCCCACCATCCCACAGGCAGCGCTGATGAGGCAGAAGCTCTCCATGAACTTGAGGACAGCATAAGATGGCTCTGCCTTTCCTGCAGCACCACTGTAATTAGCCCCTTGAGCCTGGCTGTTTGCATTTGGAAGGACGAATGACATTGTTGAAGTACTCATGATGGGTGGTTTCACACGGACCTGTAAGCAGAGAGGAGAGAGGTGATAAATCTCATGTGACTTTCCCTCTTGATAACTTGGTGGTGTTTCCAGATTCGTTCCAGCTCTTTGTAACCAGAGCTAGACTCAAGGAGGGATTGCTGTGCTTGGACTTGGAGTGCAGAGTATTAAGGCGCTGTTCAAAGTGTTGTATCTGAGGCCAAATTCCATATGACATGTAGGACAAGTTAAATTGCAACGTGTCACTTTTTTTGATTCATTTTGTGAGGGTCTTTTTACAGTTCGTAGTGGGAAACAAATAACTTAAAAAGAACAATAGTAGCTCAGATTAATCATGCCTGAAAAGTACCTCTTTTTCTTGTCTGAGTAAAAAGAGAAACCGGTGTTAACAACTCTGGTATAATTGTCTTTGCTTTATGCAGCTAGGATTAAGTGAGACAAATTTTGCCAAAAGTGTGTAAAAGTTGCAGGCAATCAGTATACAAGTTTAAGCAGTATTACAGCTGATTGAGTTTTGTCCTATACATATGTGCAGAAAACATGGCAGAGTACTCAAAATAGCTGGTAGTTTTTTTATGTTGATGACTGATTTAGATTTTAATAAGGTATAGTTTAATGTGATTGGCTTGTTCTCTTGAGTCCTATGTATGAACAATAAGCAATTCAGTCTGATAGAGTCAGCCCTTCCTAATTTCCTTCTCAGAGAGAAATTGTAAGAACCATGTGTGGGATAAAATGCCTGACTCTCACAGGACACTGGGATTCATAGAATCAGAGAATGGTTTGGGTTGGAGGGGACCTCAAAGTTCATCTAGTTCCAACGCCCTGCCAGGGGCAGGGACACCTTCCACCAGACCAGATTGTTCAAAGACCCATCCAGCCTGGCCTTGAACGCTTCCAGGGATGGGGCATCCACAGCTTCTCTGGGCAACCTGTTGCAGTGCCTCACTGCCCTCATAGCAAAGAATTTCCTCCTAACATCTTGTCTGAATTTACCCTCTTTTAGTTTAAAGCTGTTACCCCTTCTCCTGTCACTACATTCCCTGACAAAGAGTCCCTCTTCTGCTTTCCTGTAGGCCCTCTTTAGGAACTGGAAGGCCGCTATAAGGTCTGCCCGGAGCCTTCTCTTCTCCAGGCTGAACAACCCCAACTCCCTCAGCCTGTCTTCATAGGAGAGGTGCTCCAGCCCTCTGATCATGGCCTCCTCTGGACTCGCTCCAACAGATCCATGTCCTTCTTATTTTGGGGGCCCCAGAGCTGAATGCAGTGCTCCAGGTGGGGTCTCATGAGAGCAGAGCAGAGGGGGAGAATCACCTCCCTCGACCTGCTGGTCACGCTTCTTTTGATGCAGCCCAGGATACGGTTGGCTTTCTGGGCTGCAAGCGCACATTGCTGCCTCGTGCTGAGATTATGGCTTAAATAATTATTTCACCCCAATCCCTGAGGCAGTTCATCCTCCTCCTTCCCCCATGATACTGGGATCTGAATGAGAACCTTGCAAAACAAAACAAACAAACAAAAACAAAACACGAAGCTCAAAAGTAGAACTCACACCATTTTTTGTCTGATGAAGTCAAACAGTGTGACTCTTTTCCTCTTTCCCCACCAGCTATTAGTTTAGACTTGGGAAGGTGGAGAAGTGCCTTGAAAGACAGCAGCAAGAGATAGTTAAAAAGAAGAAAGGAACAAGTCAAAATGGGGAGAGCTGGGAAGAGGTGAATCATTGAACTGGCACGAATGGTCTCTTCCCTCTTTGTAAAATGCCGCAACATACTTGCAGACAGACACCTTAACAAGTTAAGCATGACAAATTGGATCATTAATGTTTCATCTTACCACTCCAGACACACCCTTTTCAGTACTATATGGACAGAGGCAAGATAAATGCATGATGCAGATGGCTTCCTTGCCCAGCTGATAGCCTGGGGCAGTAGAGAGAATCTTGCTGCATTAGTCTGTGGCAGGCACATACACCAGCAATGCTTGGCTGGGAGTCCAGCTGGGACAATTACACCTAACTTTCTCCATTAAAATGCAAACAGCTCATTTAATGTAACCTTTAAAGCTTCCATTTGAATTAATGGAGGTTTATGAACACCTCCAGGAGTCAAGTATTTTGTCCCAAGACAGGTGTCTTAGAGAGGCATACAGTCACCTGCCTGTCTTTCCTGACGGCAGATACATTGCAGAGTGCCAGCTTGAGCAAGAGGTTTAATGTGCGGACAGCCAAAGGGAGCTGAGGTGAATTCCACCCTTAACTTCACAGCTTGCAGGATGTGAAACCTTTAGGGTTTACTGAAAACAGGGAACTTCTGGCACTGCACCATATTCTTCTGTAGGAAGATGGATATTTCCATCCACAGCTATTAGGTGACATCACATGCTTCTAGTGCTAAGACTTTAGAGACCAGTGGTCTCTAAAGAAAGAATTTAAGTGTATACTGAAAGGGACTACGGAAAACAAAAAACATCATCTCCTTCAGAATGCACAGAATCTCTGTTTTAGCACAGTGTTTTTTTTCATAGCAGGTGTGTAAGTCCTTCACGGAACATCACAGAGTCGAAACTAGCCTTCTCTTTCCTTACCTGGGGAGGGTAGCATACTGCCCGGCCAACAACACTAGCAAGGCTACCTCCTCCCTGAACATCTGTAGCAAGCAAACTGAAAAGATACAGCCCTTTAACTTTGTTCACTTCCTCTCTGACTTTAGGGTGGCAGCAGCTCTCTCATAATGAAAAATTATCAGACCTTGATTCACAGTAGAAAGGAGCTGAAGCAGCCTCTAATTCTGTGAACTGAGTCTGCTGCGAGGACAAAGGAAGACCCAGTGGTTAAGTGCTTTCCTAGCCTTTAGAAGACCCAATGCAGCACTCTTCTCTGCCACAATCTATCTGTGACCTGAAGCAAATTTTTAATTGCTTTGAAGAGGACCCAAACATTTGAGTGTCACTTAGCTCTCTCTAAGCCCACTCCAGCCTTCTGACCAGGTACCCGTTTTAGGAAAACAGACCTCCCTGATGCAATTGGCTCCAGAAGAAAGGAGGATCACCCGATCCTCCAGAGATGTGTCTGTGTGCGCTGGGCATTCAGACAATGGCAGGTGACTAGCTGTCTAACTTAAGCTGGTCAAGCAGATTTTCCTAAAGTTAAATGCCATAGCCTTGTGCCATTGATAGTATAGGCATAAAGACTGCCAGGTACAGATACTGGCTGTAAGGGATGCCCTGTGGATAGATGACAAAACATCAATAATTTCGCATTCCACTGTAATGGAGGTGAAGAAATCCTTCTCTCACTTCTGTAGACTGTGGAAAAGAAGACCAAAAAAGTCACGTATGGTTCTCATATACCTATTTTATAAGAGTCTACCTCCTGAATAAAACATATTAGTGAAAGCTTGCATCAAACAGCAGCAGACTGAATCTAGGTGGCATTTCTCTCCCTTGAGGTTAAACATCCTGCCCGTGGTTTACATGCTGAATACCATGTAGTTGTTGTGGCAGATGTCAGTTTGAACAGCCTTGATAACTCAAAGACATTTTAGACTATAGACACAAAGTTATGTTGTGTTTTCTTGGCTAATCTTAATGTGTGATTATCTAAGATGAAAACTGCTAATGCTAGGTCTCTGAACAGAGGCATCTTCTATTACAGAGATGTATTTATAGCACTGCAATAGCACTTGTTCATGAAAAAGGGTCCCCAGAATGAAGGTTTCTCTATCTTGAAAATGATCAAGACAGTTATGCACCTATAGCCAAATTCTAACCATCAGGAGAGGGAAATGTTTGATTTCCTTTCTGCCAGTATTTTTTCTACTCCCTTCCCATTCCCATCTCTCCAAAAGCATGACAGAAAGCATCAGACAGAGTGCAATGGCAAAGATAATCATCTAAGAATTTCTCACCTTTTTGTGGGTTCCTTGGAACTTTAGTGACTGATTTGCAACAGCTGCCTGGTATGGATCTGCCGGGAAAAATTATAACCTGAATTCTGTGACATGTGGTCCAGATAAAATGCTCATGTCATTGCTCATGTCAGCACTATAGTGCTGGGCTATTTAGGCACTATTTAAAAAGCCATGGTCTTTTTGATGTAATGTCCAAGAGCCAGCCAATCACTCTCTTGAGGAAACACGTAGTTTGTTATGTGTGGTCACTTAGATTTGAACTACTTCCCCTTTCCCTCTGTGTACAGAACCTGTCACTGTCATGGCTTGGAAAATGTTTTTTTTTTTTTTTTTTTACTACTTCTCCCTTCTTCAGCCAGTCTAACAATAGTAAGAAAGCAAGAACTGTCTGTCCAAAATTATATTTTGCCTCCTGCACTGGTGCTTCGCTTTCCACCTGCATCCTTGAGATGCTCTAGTTTCACAGTCCATGCAGAAGATGCCTTACTGCAGCTTGGGGTGACACAGATTGAGAAAGTGCCAGTCCTCTTCCATAATGCTTCCTGCTGATTTCACAACCTCCCCCAGCACAACTTCTCATTCCCAAGGGCCTATTGTCCTTGCCAAACTTGCCTTAACACGCCCGTCACTGCAGAGTCTCCTCTTCTGCCCCACAGCCTCTCCCATCACAAGTGGCCTCCCAGTCTGGTCCCTACTGCTTTGCACAGCCTACCCTGGAGGAGGGTCTGCCCGAGCTCAGTAGCCGTGCCCCACCTCAGCAGCCGCAGTTGCACAACCTCTCCTAGTGCTGTCTTCAGCACACAATGCCTGCTCCTGATGTCAGCTGTGCTTTAAATGCAACTTCAAACCCCACAGCATTAACTGCCACTTCATACTGCCTTTTGGCACAGTCCTTCACCACACTTCAGGTACTTCTGATTTCACAAACTCCAGCCTTGTACCTTCCATTTCCAGTTTCACAACTTCCCCCCAAGCAGTGCCCCAGCCCCATCCTGCCCACCGTGAAATTGACGCCTCTTCCCTGACGTGTGTCTCCAGCTGCTTGCCAGCACTCACTACCCATCTGCAACACCTTACTCATCCTCTCACCATTCACAGACCCTCCTCAGCCACATCACAGCTCCCTGGAGCTTGAGCTGCTGACACTATGGGGTCCAGATCTGTGTGCTAAACCAAGCAGAGTGAAAACAGAGAAAACACCTTTCTCCATTCCTGTTGATTTGGACTTGTGCATTAAGTCTCTTCTAGTAGTCCATTTGGCTAGGGAAACCAGATACCCGAGGGTTCATCTTTGACTTCTGTCAGCTGTTGTTCCTCTTTCTTTCCCAAATATTGTAAGGCTTTTTTTTTTTTTTTTTTTTTTTTTACTTTCTTACCCAATACTTTGTTAACCCTCATTAACCTGGCCAGGACTCCAGGCTACAATATGATATTTAAATTAGAGGACTATTTTCACCCAGAGCAATATTTAATCTCCTCATTAATTTCGGATTTCCATTTCCACTGTATGGATTACTGGCATTCTGTGCCAGGAGATGGTTACATTACTTTGGTTGTTATCAGGCCAGTCTATATTTCAAGAAATTTCAACAAAACAAAGTAACATTCAGTGGCAGAAACAATTTTTCATTTACATCCATAAGGCAGAAGCTAAAAATACACAGCAGATTTCAGAGCAGTGATCAGTTTGAGGCCTTGGTTGAGCTGATGCCTGAGTTAGCATGTCCATGTGTTTCACTGTGCTTTGTTTCAAAGATTCTCCTTTGACTGCAGATGTTAAGAAAGATGAGGCCCTTCTTGACAGTGAGATTTGTCTAAGTAACTTTGTTCAAAATATAGATGTCTCTTTCAGACCTAATCCCATCCTAAAACCAGGTCCGAGGTAGATCAGATGAATCCATTTCTGGAGAGATCCGTGTCTTTCTACAGGAAAGCATAGAGTGACAAAGTCAGAATCAAATCAGCTGACTTCCACAGGCATAAAATAGCTGACTTCCTGCCGTCGGTTTCCCCATTTGTAAAAAGAAGGATTTTTTTTCTTTGTAATTCACTGACCTTTGCTAAAACATGCAAGTTCTTGCAAGAGGCTTTGTTCACTAGATTGCCAGTAATGAAATTTCATGCAAAATAGGACTTGAAGGGTCATCAAGAGGTGACCCAGGCCATCTTCTGTCTCTGTGGAAACTTAACTTAATTGTAAGCACTGATGAGAGAAGCGTGCCCAACCTGCCCTTAAAGAACTACTGTGACAGGTAACTCTTCGCCACCCCTAGAGGATGGTGCCTCTCTCCTTACCAATAGAAATCTCTTTCATTTCTTAAAATGAAGCTTTGTGTTTTATGTGGTTTTTGTTTGTTTGTTTGTTTGTTTTAATACACAAAGATTTAAAAGTACTGTTTTTTACTCACAGTGCTAGAAAGCCAAAGCGGTGGATTTAATGGCCCTCTACGCTTAGGAAAACCATAAAGCTGTCAGCCTGGTTTAAGGAAGGAATCTGGAAAGGGTTAACTGGACTAATTCACTGTACACACTTGTCCAGTTTAATATTCAGCTAACCCATTGGCTGTTATTTCTGGTGGAGAAATCCTGAAATGCTTTAATAATATCATTATCACTGACGGATGACTATTTCTTTAAAATATGTTTGCTTAACCTTCTCAGTCAGGACAGAGTGCATGTCTCCTTTGCCCCTTACTTTCATGCCTTCCCTTCACTAAGCCTCCATGCCTCCCTCCTCCAGTCCCAAGAGCCCTTCAGGTGAGAGATTTCCTCGGAGGGGGCTGAAGAATGGTACTTAAATGCTTTTCTTCTCAGCCTTTCTTTCTGCTGGTGGGTTATGAACGCATCACTCAGTGCACATGGGCCCCATTATCCAGACAGGCCATTAAAGCAGTTCTCACATAGGCAGGAAATACCAAGATACACTTGTGACACAGGAAAGCAAGAAATTAAATTAGATGAGATTATACAGTAAAAGACACCTCCTAAGAAAGTGTTGGAAGCTTTCCATTCTATATTCTTTAAAGACCCTATGCTCTAACACATCCCTGCCAGGGAATGCAGATGTTGAGGAGATAAAATCATACAACCCTTACACAAAAAATTAGACCTCCAAATACAGAGGAGGTAAGTTTGCCAGCTTATCCGGCTTCTTTCTTTTCTCTTCTGTCCACTTACTTCTTGTCTCTTCCTACTTTCCTTTCCTCTCTCCTTTCCTTTCTTCTCAAGCAAATATGAAAATACAAAAAGCAATTTTCACTAAACTTATCAACTGTCTGTTATCTTTCGCTGGAACTATGTGCAGGGCTAGTTCTGCAGCTCCATGTTAGATAATTTTGTTTTTATTCTTTTGTTTCCCAATAACCACCTGAGGTTTTAGGGGAGAATGCATGCAATAAGGAGAAGGTAAAAATTCTCATCCTTTTTGAAATGTTAGCAGTCCATATTGTATGTATTTTATTTTGCAGTTGATTGCATTATATCATACACCTCTAGTCTGTCCCTGAAAAGATTCTTTAAGAGGCAAGACATAACTTGTGGGAATCTTCTACTGAATTAGTCATTCCTGTCATCCTCTTAGAGTCAGCAGATAGAAGTAGGTACCTCCAGCATGTAATTCATCACTTTTTTAAGTAGACAGCTTAAACTGGTCATGAATTGCTCTGCAAAGGCAGAAAAAATGTGCATATGACTAGCTCAGATATAGATGCTTACGTGACATAAGTCAACGAGATGGGATGAGGCAGATGACTATTTTGTAAAATGCAATTTGGGGGTGATGGCAGGGACCTTACCAAGAGGGATACACAGTAAAGCTGGCTGTACTGTGAATGGGTCTTATCTTTACAATCCTTTCAAGGATATACATCTTGATTTAGCTTAGGAGTTTCCCACCTGCTGTATAGTTTTCCTTGATCATTTATCTTTTGATCACTCCTTTCTGAGCCACTGATTGCTTAAACATGACACTGGGACTGGTGGGGTGTGCTTCGAGTTCTTTTCTGGCCTGAATGGAGCCTAGCTGTTTCTCTTCCACTGGGTACTGCACTGCCATAAAATGTGCACCCATTTTATCTTTTTATTTTCTGTAGGAAACCTATGTGTGAAGAGGGAGGGAAGGAGGGTTTACAATTTGGTAAGACTAGGCAGAAATCAATACCATGTTGTTCTTACTGATTTTTTTTTTTTTCTTGAAGATATACTGGAAAAGGAAGCACCCATGTAAATTTTACCCTTCTTGAATATCTTTTACCTACAGTTAGTACAACTGAAAGCACAGGAAAAGTCCCTAACTTTCCCCATTTCCTGTCTAGTTTGTGGGTTTGAGAGTAATCTTGGGTTTTCTCCATTTCAGTGTTTCCTGTGGATGCTGATGTTTTTTGTCTGCACAAGAGTTTCTGATTATGCTGTAATTTTAAATAGGTGCTCGAGAATTTGAATTGACTGAATCATTCCACACCATTCTCTGTTCAGAAGTCACCCGCACAGTCAGGGAGAACTGACTGTGGTTTCATTGGGCAAGACTTGCAATGGTGATTTTTAACACCAGTTGACTGGAAATGTTTTCATACTAAAATTACTTAGGCTCCTCCTAGTCAATGGAAAAAGAAAGGCTTCTGTAAAGGACTCCAATTTAGCCATTCTGCCTATATGTAGAGATTTATACTGACCACAATCTAGATTAGCTTCATTAAGCAGATGTTAACTCTTGAGAATATCTCCCAGAGTGCATCAGAAGTCAATACTAGGTAAAATTCATACAGTGCTGGGACAGACGATTTGAAAAGATCCTTTCATTCTTCCTTTCTCTCAAATTAGCATTGCTGAGATTTAGAGCAAGCTAAAGTCATATGTGACTAAAGAAATTGCTGCTTTCTCTATGATAGATAACTTCCCCAGAACTCATTTTTCAGCCCATGACATTGTAAAATTATGTTTCAAAATGTATATACATAAGAGATTTTTTTTTCCCCGTGGGTGGTTTCCTTTCCGCTATAAACAACAATTCAAAGATCGTCATCACTTATAAAATAAATCAGCATTCCAAGTAGTATTTCTAAGTATTCTTGAAGGCACTGTTTTTCAAGAGATTTTTATCATGGACTTTGTCTATAGTGAGGGAAAACATGCTGCATGATCTGCCCTGTAGCCCTTGTAGTACCTGAGGTGAACACACTGGCCTTGTCCTTAGCACACCAACCATAGACCCAGTCCTTCAAAATCCTGAAGGACCAGGATGGATATCACAGAGCGCACCTGTCTCAATACAGTAACAGCCATGGCTGAAGTTTCATTAAAGGAGAATCAAATAACTAAGAAAAAAAAATACAGAAAACAATCACTTCATAAACTTTAGAGTAATCCTATATATTTCATAGTCTGCATGCCCTTCTGATATAGAATTCATTATTGATAATGACAACACTGATGAATTGTGTGTCTTTATTTTTCCATGTGCATAGGCTATACATTGCATAAGGCCGCCCAACTGATTACCATGGAGAATGCGAGCAGTATTGAGAAGGATTTCTTCCTTGTGGGCCCCTCAGAGAACCAAGGAATGCAGAGAGTATGCTTTGTGATGATTCTTTTCTTCTGTATCATTACTGTGGCAGGAAATCTGCTCATTGTTATCACTGTAATTAGCAGTCAACGTCTGAACTCCCCCATGTATTTCTTCCTCTGCTACCTGTCCTTTGTAGATATCTGTTACTCTTCCATCACTGCTCCCAAAATGATTACCAACTTCCTGGTTGAAAATAAAACGATCTCCTTTGTGGGCTGCATAGCACAGCTGTTTGGGGTACATTTCTTTGGCTCCACGGAGACCTTCATCCTCACAGTGATGGCCTACAATCGCTACACTGCCATCTGCAGACCTCTCCACTACACCACCCTCATGACCAGGCGTGCGTGTGGACGGATGGTGATTGGCTCATGGGTAGGAGGCTTTGTGCACTCCATAGTGCAGACTCTTCTAATCACTTGGCTCCCCTTCTGTGGCCCCAACAAAATTGACCACTACTTCTCTGATGTCCACCCGCTACTACAACTGGCCTGTACCGACACCTATGTTGTGGGCATCGTGGTCGTTGCCAACAGTGGAATGATAACTCTGAGCTGTTTCTTCATCCTGGTCATGTCCTACATTATCATCCTGGTTTCCTTAAGAAGTCAAACATCCAAAGGGTGGCACAAGGCCCTCTCCACTTGTGGGTCCCACATCACTGTGGTGATTCTGTTCTTTGGGCCATGCACGTTCACCTACGTATGCCCATCCAGCAATCTATCAGAGGACAGGAGTGTGGCAGTGTTTTACACTGTCATCACACCCATGCTGAACCTGCTCATCTATACACTGAGAAATGAGGAGGTGAAGAGTGCCATGAGAAAACTGTGGAGTAGAAAAGTAGGAAGTGAAAAGGGAAAGGTGTAGAACTGTGGCAATGTTTCCAAAGGACCAGGGAAAATCAAGTATCTCTCAATGTAATCTCTTTTGTGAGAATTACCCCAAAACCGCCCTTCAAAGGAAAGCTTGCTGTTGGCTCACCCTGAAGGTTCATCTTCCGATTTGAAGGACATTGTAAATTCTGTGACAAGCAGGCATTTCCTTTCTGCTCTCTTGTCAATGAACATAGGCCCAGGCCTGGGGCTCCTAAGCACTAACTGAAACACCAGCAAATAAATAAATACTATCAAAAAGACTGAAAATGCTGTCCAGGTAGAACATCCCATTAGTCAGAATTCTCCCAGGTATAAATTTTCAGACAGAAACTCCATCTGCTTTGTCATCCATTCATCTGGGAAATAGAGGTCTGTGGTCATTTGCTGCTAGAAGGAGGCATACCAAAAGGGTCCCCTTTCTGCTCACAGTAAATGTCTTTTTATGAGAACCACATTTTGGTATCTTGAATCCATGAGTTAACAATTAAAACCCTGATACTAAGTGTTGGTTTCCTGAGGCAGGTAACAGGAGGGGAAGCTTCTCCCCTTCCTCTGCAAGTGCAACAAGTCCTTTCTGCAGTACTTCATGTATCACTGATGCCATCCTTCCACCCATCCCCTCTACCCTTCAGCTCTACCCCTCAGATTCTTTTTTTTTAATGTATAGACTAATACAGAATCACAGATCCAGTGAAAGACAAGTTGCTGACTGTAGAAAATGAAGTAGCCATCAAAAAGGCATTGGAGTTATGATTTAACGTGTCAATGGAAAAAAAGTTTGGAAACCATTCTCATAGACAAGATAATTCCTACCCTGACAGGGCACATTTACATGCCCACAAAAGGGAAGAAGCATGTTGTCCACAGGAACAGCTGGCATACCTATTACTGCAGGAGGGAAGAAAAGAAATGTGAAGATGAAAGACCAAACCATCACAGTGTCAGTCAAAGTTGTTGCAAAGTGATGAGCTATAGCAGCTCAGGGTCTCTGTCAGGAGAGAGAAGCCACAGAAAGACAAAAGTCTTACCTTGCCAGCAGGAAAACATGAGATAAGCTAAGTGAGGAAGAAAAAAAAACAAAAAACCCCCTGCTTGTTGCCGTCCAAAAGTAACCGAAGCACTTTCCCTTTTATTTCTTCACTTATGATCCCTATAAAGGCTTGCACCTGTGTTACACCTTAACATGACTTAAATAGGAATTAAGGTTACAAGGTGTTTCTAGCCCAAGCTAGGGCTTATTCCTTTTTTTTAAAACTATTATTATTATTTTTTGTTATTTTTTTTATTTTAATGTTTTGGGATGAACACCAGGATTTTTCTGGACATTTCATATTTCTCTTTTGGCTGCTGCTGGGCAAAAGTTTGATGATAGCTTATGGAAGGTGTCACTGAAAATATCATTAGACTTATCTACACATTGGTAAGAATTCATATAAGACTCTAAAGGACTAAACAGTGGCTTCTGTGTTTTGCATTGTCTGAGTAAAAATACCTGATAAGCAATGAGGACTAACCACAAGCCTTTCTAAAGTTTTGAAATAGTTTCCTTCTTTACTTCTTCTTTTTCTTTTTTTTTTTTTTTTTTTAATTTGTACAGACCAGATGACTAAGGGATAGCAGTCCACAGCACAGTTGTGATATTTATTTGTACTGTCAACATGCAATGGTGAGAACAAATTAATATGAAATAAGAACGCATGTCAGAAATATTACCTTAGGACAGAAGACAGAATTTATCTAAGTGTCGTGTGTAAGAGACACCTTTACTTCAGGAATGTTTGATTGTAAATCTAAGATGAATAAAAATCTTACAAATGGCCAGCTGTGATGTTTATTTGAACCAGCAATGCTTCCAGAAGAAATACATGGCCAACAGTAAATAAAGTCTATCTACCTAGACAGCATTAAAAACCCAGCCATCAAACAACCAAGCAGGCAAATGCACGCGTAGTGTAACATAGTCTAGATGACCATACTCCAGTGTCACCCTCCAGAGACTACCTTAACAGCCATGCAAAGTACAATTTTTAGCTTCTTGTCCACTGATAATTTCTGACAAAGAAATCTTCATATGCCTCTGGGATCTCATTATTCCTGGTAGTCTCGTGCTTCTGCTGCATGATTTACTTTAAATATTTCTGCTACAATTTCCCCATATTGTGAGAGAGAGTTGTTCTTGCAGATGCTCTTGGAAGTTGTTTCTTGCAGAATGAGAAATGCAGATGGAGAGTCGGGTTGTTCTGTTCAGACGCTGAAGTTTTCAGAATTGGCAGAGATGTGGATTGCTCTCATGACATCTAAGCAGCAACTTGCAGCTCAGCCATTTTGATGAAACCACCTGAAGTGGTCAGAGGAGGTCATCAGAGGAGCAATACAAGCAAGTAAACTCTTGGAGACTGGCAGATATAAACTGTGTAAGTTTTCTGATATTGTTACTTTGTTCTATTCAAGCATGACTGCGAAATCCTGCCTTTAAAAATAGGGAGTTCTGTAGAGTGACTTTTGTGAGGTCCATTTTATGAATTAGAAAAAACTCGATTACAGATTTTTTTTAGCCCTTGTTTTAGTTGGGGTTTTAGTTGCTTTTTTCCCCCCAGCTATATACCATTTCCATAACAATCTGTCAAAAGGATGTTGTCAGTGTTAGAGAGGACTCGGAAGCTGATGACAGCACTTCCTATGTGCTCAGTCTTACATTGTCGCCCCTAGCTGTACACGTCAGGAAGCAATGGTCACAACACACACACTTGGGTTTTCCCTCCGGTGCTTTCCCTCTGCTCTTGGAGGCACATGGAGATAGGGATGGAGACACTAAAGAGCATTTTTTTCTGCTGTGCTAGATGGGTGTAGCCAGTGGGTGAGGCAGAGAGCTCAGGAGACAGAACTGAGTGACCTGTAACTGTCAAATAGGATTCAGACCCCAAATAACTTACTGATATCACAGACAAGGTTGTTACACCCTTGCCACCTTTCTTTTGATGTTTAAATTGAATGCTAGTGATACTCATGTACTGCATGGGAGTCAGCAGTGGTGCATTCATTACCCCAGGTGTATTTATGAGGGGTTCCACGTTGAGTCCAGGGCCTGGGTGAGGTACA
This sequence comes from Anseranas semipalmata, assembly GCA_013399115.1. Classification (NCBI taxonomy): domain Eukaryota; kingdom Metazoa; phylum Chordata; class Aves; order Anseriformes; family Anseranatidae; genus Anseranas; species Anseranas semipalmata. The sequence goes on along the minus strand of VXAA01005337.1, from coordinate 33,171 downwards.
CAAACCCCTGTTAATACACCATTAGTGCAAATTAGCTCCAGATTAGCTCATCCATGTACTGTAAGAAAGGTGGTCCAAGGAAACACTGGGCAGCTCTTTCTGTGACTGAGCTTACCCAGGTCTATCACAGTCAGACAGATAACAAGGAGCAGTACTGTTGAATTCCCTTAGAGGACCGAAAAGGAAAATACATTCACTGCTCGAGCAGGGACCTTTCTCAGGCCATGACTAAAGTGTTGGGAGTTGAATTATAGCTGCATTGTCCCTTTTGGTCAACTTTTTATTTCCAAATCAACATTATAGGGTAAAAGTGGGTCTTGAGGGGACCTAGTAGTCATCCTTTTTTAAGAGGCAAAAGTGAGAACAAGGATTCTTGAGGATATTATTTCTACCACCTTCCTCAGATAAATAATCCGAGCTTTTTATTATACACTTCAATAATACATTCTGAGTTGGATAGCAGCTGTTATTCCTTGAGGGAAACATTGATTTTACATGGAAATTGTCCCCCCCCAAAAGACATCAAAGGAAATATGATTAGATATTATTTAGCATACTAGTGATGAATATATTTGTGTACTGATAATGTCCTATTTTTAATGCCATAGGGGGCAGCTCTTTTCTGTGCTTCAGGTCCTGTCTACTTGCTGTCTATGGAGAACAAAAACAATGTGACAGAGTTTATCCTCCTTGGACTCACACAAGATAAGACAATAGCAAAAGTGTGCTTCTTATTATTCCTAGTCTTGTATGCCACTATCATTTTTGGAAACCTGCTTATCATCATCACTATAAAGACCAGTGAACAGCTGGACTCTCCCATGTACTTCTTCCTGAGCTACTTGTCTTTTTTAGACATAAGTTACTCTACCGTAACAGCTCCCAAACTAATTTATGACCTTCTTGTTGATAAGAAGACCATCCCTTTTGTGGGTTGCATAGCTCAACTGTTTATGGGCCATTTCTTTGGCTGCACCGAGATCTTCCTTCTCACAGTGATGGCATATGATCGTTGCATTGCTATACACAAACCACTTCATTACACAAATATTATGAATAAACATGTCTGTGGCTGGCTAGTGACAGCTTCTTGGGTGGGAGCCTTTGTCCACTCACTGGTGCAGGCCCTACTTGCCATTCAGCTGCCATTTTGCGGACCCAATGAGATTGACCACTATTTCTGTGATGTTCACCCATTGCTGAAGCTGGCCTGCACTAACACCTATGTCATTGGTGTCATTGTGGTTGCCAATAGTGGTCTGATTTCCTTGAGCTGTTTTGTTGTTCTTGCTGTTTCCTATATTGTTATCTTGGTCTCTTTAAGGACACACTCTTCCAAAGGGCGTCTCAGAGCACTCTCTACCTGCGGCTCTCATGTCACTGTTGTAATTCTGTTCTTTGGGCCATGCATTTTCATCTATATGCGCCCTTCCACCACCTTCTCAGCAGACAAGATGATCTCTGTGTTCTACACCATCATCACGCCTGTGCTCAATCCCTTGATCTACACCCTCCGAAATGAAGAGGTGAAAAATGCCATGAAAAAGTTGTGGAGCAGAAAAATGAAGAGGAGTGAGAAATGAAACAACACAGTGCATGCTTGTACAATGATGTGAGCTCAAAAAACCATGGGGAGGAAAAGAGAAGTGTTCAGGAGGGACTTTCGAGTAATGTTGCTCTGTTTCTAGCATAGCTGTTTGGAATAGAGCTGACGCTAAATTCAAGGTTTTATGTAACTCATCTTTTCTTTGGAAACTGTCAGTCAAAAATACGTTAGGTCATTGTCACCTATCAAACCTGAGGTGACAGGTTGGGGGTGGTATTGTGGTGGTTACCTTCAGGCATGTTATAGTTGTATCTTGGGTATTTGTCTAGGCTTCTCCCAGCATTAAGAGGACCAATAGCTTTCATCTCATGTGTTGTCATGTGCTAACATGAGGAGTCTACAGCTGAGCAAGCTGCTGAGGAATGTAAACAGCCTCTGGGGAGGTGGGACTCATTTCATGTTAAAATATGAGCATGAGAGAAACAGGAGGTTATATTAGGTCAGGGAAAGATGGCAGATTATGCCGAAACATCAGCAAATAAATCAATAAACACCAATATGTAAATATTGAACAAGTTCTTCAGGTAGAGTTTGCTGTTACCAGAGCATGAACTTTCAGTCAGGCAAACTCGAGCTACTCTGTAGCCCATTCAGCTGGAAAATGGTGGTGCAAGGTGTCTGCAAAGTTGATTGTTGCCTGCTGCAGGAAGCAATCATACCACTGGGTTCCCTTTTCTCCTTAGTAAATGCCTTCTTATGAATACCACATTCTCATATGCTGAATCCATGAGATAGCTATTAAAACGCTGGTGTTAGGTACTAGTTTGGTCATTTGCTGATGCAGGTAACAGGAGAGGAATCTTCTCCCCTTCCCTTGCCACTGCAATTTCCAGTAATAATAATCACTCTTATTACTGCTCAGTGTCAGTACCATGATTCAAAAACTCACCAGGCTAGTAGCTAAAAGCTTTTCTACAAAGGAAAGTCTGAAGTCTTGCATTTTTATTTGGTATTTCCTGGCGAATGTGCTATCCGCTTCAGTGTTGTTCTCCCTCCTGTCCCTGGTTCCCCAAAACACTCATAATCTAAGCTGACCAATGACAACAAATGTAAGACATGCAGTTTATTTCCCAGGTCTAAGCAAAACTCATGCACTACAAACTAAAATCCCAGCTATTCTTGTCTGGATCAACTTCATTTAAAGGAGCCCTGCTCAGTAACACCTTTCCAAAGCCTTGACCTTATGTCATAGGTGACCTTTATAGTCGATCAGGGCAGCAATCCAAGCATGGTTAAAATCTATAGACACTGCTTCATCCACAGTCCAGTGGAATTATCAGGATAGTTTTCATAGCTTTATTTAAACACTGGATGAAGTTTCATATTTTGGCCAGTGCTCTGGAGCTATTGCACTAGTATTATCTACAGGATAGTTATCTCAGTGGAAATATGGGGATTAAATCTCTGTCCATGCTGAAATGCAACCCATTTCCTAGCTGAATACTGAAAATGTTCCTCACCTTCTTAATAAGAAAGCTATTGGTTGGTTGATTTTTCCTCAGCTCTTTCCTGTAAGGAAACCTAGGAATCACAGAATCACAGAATGGTTGAGGTTGGGAGGGACCTCTGGAGATCAGCTAGTCCAACCCCCCTGCCAAGCAG
>VXAA01005337.1:10738-28947 GCA_013399115.1 Anseranas semipalmata | reverse complement strand
TTTTTTTTTTTTTTTCACACAAAGGGCCTCTGAGTGTTTAGAAGTGCATGATGCTTTGTCCTGTCTCATCAGCCTTCAGGAGCAAATCGCTGTGCTGTTGCACACCAGGGACCCAGCCACCAAAACACTTTAATAAGGCCCTTGGGCAGCTGCTTGCAGTTTGATAACACAGTTCTCACAGGTCCAGCTCCACTATTGGAAAACTATCTTCAGTACCCAGTACATTACAGGAGCATTTATATGTTGTGCTGGGATGGGATGACTTTAAGGAAAAGGGAGATCCAGAAAAATCTAAGGTCAGTTCAGAAAGCCTTGGAGGTGTTGCCTCATTGGATCGTTCTGATTAAATGGTAGATGGAAAACAGGACATTGATACTGTCACAATATAATTTGTCTGTAGCCTGCCAGGACAAGAAAAATTGCTAGAAAATCTCCTGAAACAATTTTTTTTTTTTTTTTTTTTTTGTGCAATAAGAAACTTAAACAAGATCAGGACATGGCAATTACAAGGAGGAGGAAGAAGAGTGGAACAATGCCCTGTCAGATGAAAAAGTAGAAGCAAATTTGGAGTGAATGATTATAAATGTTTTCAGATGACAAATGCTGTGGAGTTCAGACTTGGAAGTTCATGTTGTATCAACATTTAGTGACTGGGTACAGTAGCAACCTTTTTTTCCTCATCTTTGCCTATGCTTTTCATATCAGCCATGGCATATTAAAGCACGTGTGTTGTTGTGTTCATCCATGAGAAAGGCTGAGAGAAATGCTTGGTAATCTGTTGAAAAACATACAGAAAATTTTAAATACTCCTGTGACATGTTGGTCGGTTGGATACTACCAGGCAGCTTCATTTGACATTGATTGCATTGTAGACATCTAGCATGGGACAGGTGTCTGCTCTCCATTTATACCCAGACAGCTGTGCTGTTTTCTATGGTATAAGCACCTCACTGTAATGTGATGATCTAAAGAAGGTAAACTGAGTCATGCCTTTATGGTGTGTATTCCTCTTCATTGACTATACAGGGAGCCAGAGCTGTGATGCTTTTACTGCAGGTGTCTGTCTAGTACAACGCCAGTGATTGCTGCAGACAGATGGCTGGTCGCCCTCTGCAGCCATGCTAGCTCTGGAAGACTACTGAGCCCTTGGGAGAGAGGACAAAGTGGGATCATTTCTAAACTAGTGCTGTGATTTGCAGACATATATTCCAAATTATGCATGAGGCAATCCTGTTTGATGGGAAAGAAAAGCACTCTGAGAACTACTGCAAAGTGGTGGAGAATAGAGCAGGACCCAAAGAAATTGTTCAGGTATTAGCAAAAGGTGAAAGGCATGTATGAAAAGCATGAACTGCTTTCTTAGTGGTAATCTCCTGCTTGCTGACTTATAAACTCTCAGAGACAAATGAGCAGCTGAAGAATTTCCTGGTGTGATTGTAAATGAAAATGAGCATTTCTCTGTGGGTCACATTTTAACCTCCGCAAAACAGTGTATACATCCACTGAAGAACTTTAAAGATGTCTCTGAGTAACACAGATGCGGCTCGAAAGCATGCAGTGTTTTGCAGCTTCTGCTATGTTAGAAAACACACATTCTTCAGAAGAACATGTTCTGTCAATAGCAGGCCTAAGACAGCAATCAAGCTACCAAACAGTCGCTAGCTCAATGGAGAGGAATACCAGTAAAGAACCTCACAGGCCTGGCTTCTGTGCATGTATCTCTAGCTTCAGAGCTGACAAGCTAACTGGAGAGCCCTTTTGTCAATTTAAAAGAAGGCAATTAGGTGGAGAGCATGGAACAGCTCATGGTTAAGCCATATATTGTAGACATAATGCTTGGGCATGGCATGCGTTTGCTTTCCATCATGGCACTTTAAACTCCCAGTGGGTAAAAGGACAGCAATAACGTTTTTCCAGCATTCATGGCTCTCATCCTGTGAAAGAATAATGTGACTCCTCCCTGACAGAATGGGAGTATGCACTTTGACACACCAACTACAATGCAGAAAAACAGTGGTCAGAGTGAGTTCAGGGGTGAGGGTCAATGCACAGGGACCAGGGAATGGGAAGGCGGGAGGTGAAAGGCAGCCAGCACTCTGCAAATGCTGCTCACTGTAATTCATGATGTGACTGTGCTTTCTGTAGCAGGCAGAATAGGAGTAAAGCATCCTTCCCTCATCATCCATGAACCTAGGAGCACATCTCCTTCTCTTCCTGGCCAGCCCATGACTTCATCCCCACACCTGCACTATGGGAGACTGAGCTGATGCAATGACACTAGGAAACTTCTCCCGGGTGACTGAATTCATCCTTCTGGGGCTTTCTGATACAAGGGAGCTGCAAATCCTCTTCTTTGCTGCCTTCTTCCTGGCCTATGCCATGGTTCTGCTGGGGAACCTTCTCATTATTGTGACAGTCAAAGCTGACCCCAAGCTGTCCTCACCTATGTACTTTCTCCTCTGCAACTTGTCCTTCATAGATATCTGTTGCACCTCTATCACCTCTCCCAGGATGCTGGTGGACCTGCTCTCGCAGAGGAAGACCATTGCCTTTGAGGACTGTATAGCCCAGCTGTTTTTTCTGCACTTTGTTGGCGCAACAGAGATGTTCCTTCTGACAGTGATGGCATATGACCGCTACACCGCCATCTGCAAGCCCCTGCACTACACAGCCATCATGAGCCGGCAGGTGTGCTGGGTCCTGGTGTCCACCTGCTGGGCAGGGGGCTTCCTCCACTCTATCGTCCAGACGCTGCTCACGATCCAGCTCCCCTTCTGTGGCCCCAACGCAATCGACAACTACTTCTGTGACGTACCTCCTGTCATCCGGCTTGCCTGCACAGACATCCGTGTCACTGAGTGGCTCATGGCCTCCAACAGTGGCTTAATATCCCTGGTTTGTTTCCTGGTTGTGGTCACATCCTACACATTCATCCTGGTCACAGTCAGGGTCCACTTCACTGAGGGGCACTGCAAAGCACTCTCCACCTGTGCCTCACACATGATGGTTGTCACCCTATTCTTTGTACCCTGCATCTTCATCTACCTCCGTCCCTTCTCTAGCTTCTCCTCTGACAAGCACATCTGTGTGATCTACACTGTCTTCTGCCCAGTGATGAACCCACTCATCTACACCCTGAGGAATAATGAGGTGAAGTCATCCATGTGGAAACTGTGGCAGCGCTGCAGATTCTTCTGAGACAAGCAGGGTTTGAAGCAAACCTGGAGTTACCTTCATACAGACTAGTGGCTGATCAGGACATGGGAACAGTGTTGGAATCCAACATGTGGGGCAATATGTAAAATCCAAAGGATGTTTAGTTCCAGTTCAGGAATTTACCTAACATTGGTTTCTTCACAGCAGTAGATTTCATTGGTACTGTTTTGTCTGTTTTGTGGGCTTCAGGTCCCCTTACTCCACCGATGAATTTGTCGCTCCTGCAGGACAGATAAGACATTTTTGAGGTTGTTGCTATTCACAGAGCTTTGCAATTATAATTGCAGTTTCTGATAGCAATTAGACCATCCTTCTCTGCACCTTCAAAGAGAAGTCAGGAGGATCAGACTCTTGCGTACAGAGGATTTGATGGTATTATGCAGTGAGCCTTGTGAAGCAGTGAATGAATTAGAAGTTTTGCTTGGGCAGAGCTCAGATGTTTGGGATGAAATTCCAAGGAAAAGGAATTATGCTGTGGGATACAGTAGAGTCTAAATAACAACCATTTGAGCACTGGATCTGCTCAAGTGGGAATTGTTGAGCAGCCTCTGAACATTGATTGGAAAAAGTGAACCACCATTATGCAACAGAACTTGCGCTGACATTGATACTGTTTATTAAGAAACCTGCCGAACTTGTTAAGGCATGGATAATTCTCTTCTTTGAACTACAAAGTAGAAAGATCTGAACAACTATGGTCTTTGTCAGTGTCTTTTCTTTTCCTTTTGTCTTGCCTTTGCTTTTCTGTGTTTGTTTCCATAATGTTCATCTGTTTCTGATAACAACGGATGAACTCTTCTCAACACGACAACCCATTCTCTGCCACGGCGAATGATTACAACCTGGTCAAAAATGTTTCAGATCCCATCTTAACATATTACCTGCTCTTATCACACAAATGTGGTGAGAGAGGAGTTCTGGAGCCTGAGCAATTCCTCTTTCCATGCTGTTGGTAAAAGAAGAAGAATTTCCTCTACCTCAGCTCTGAACCAGTTAGGTGTGTGGAAAAGAAATCCATGCTGTCCCCAGAGACTGGTTTTAGGCCTCTTGATTCTGACTGCTTCTTGGTTTTGGGACTGCCTCTTGTAGGCATTTTGTGAATTATCTGAAATAACACAGACAAGGCCTGTTTACATTTAAAATGACTTAAATTTAGCAAAGCACCATTTCAGGACAAAGTGAAACTAGATTATTACAGGCTAGGAATCCCAGAATAGCTTTATTCCTGTTTTAGTATTCCCAGCTCTGTAAAAATAAAAAGCAGCTCCAGAAAGTCTTGCATCAGGTAAACAATGGAACTTTTACATGTAGGTGCAGACATCAGGAGGTCAGAGGTCTTTAGGGAAATCTGGCAATTAACCCAGTCCTTGCTAGAAAGACTTACAAGCAGTTACACAGCAGCTTATGCTTGTGTCATAACAGAACTTCTGAAATGAACTCTGAGGTTATTTCCCAATTTGGAAAGCAAGCAACTCTGCCTGTGTTGAAATCCAGTGCTATAGCAGAATTAGCGCATGTGAGAGAATGACTGGTCTTTCATCATAAGGAAGAAACTGGAAATTGGAAACAGGTCTTTCACCACTAGATTTTAAGGCCTGGAAAACCAAGTTTCAGACTAACCAATGTAACTGCTGAATTCCCTCCCACAAGAAGCAAGAGTTAGTCTCTCTCTCTCTCTCTCTCTCTCTCTTTTGACCTTCATATGTATTATGTGTCAAAGACCTTTAGCACAACAGAATAGCATGGCTATACCTGACACAATCAATATTTCAGGATGCATGAAAAAGTAATGGGGCTATGTTTACATTCATTCAGTCCCTGTGATCCCCCAGTTTGAAGGACAAGGTGTGCATTTTTGCTTTCTACACTTTAGCTGTTGGTGATGTAAGCTGGATCTCAGGAATAATTAGCTTGATTGGTGTTGTACATGTAATCTTCTTTATAGTTAACAAATGCAATTTGTACATCCTGGGTATGACCATGTCTGTTCTAAGAGAAGATGAACAGTGCCTGAGAAGTGCTTTTTTTTGACCATGAAGGAAGCTTAGAATGATGAGATCAGATGGACTCACTTCTGGTGCATTTTGGGGTGAGATAAATCAGTGTACTTATCCATAGTTGGAACAACTTGGGACAGCCTGTTGCTGAAGCTTATAGGTAGATTCACACTCAGCTATTCAAACAGAGTATGTCTGGTATCTTTTTGTCACCACATTAAGATACAATGAAATGCAGTGGTATAGCATTTTCCAATGCAATATAACAAAAATAATACATTATCAACAACCATCTGCAGTAAACAATAAATATCACAATACCAAATATTTACAAAATATAAGCTCTTCAACTTATGCATATATATAGCTGATAATATTGAAAACAAATGTTGACAGACAGAACCAGCTAAGTTAACCAGCTTCACCCGGGTGGGATCAGCACATTTCAAGCAGTAAGCCTGGCAGAAAAGCTCCCGGCTGTGAGGTGCTGCTGTGGAGGCACACACACCACACACGCACGGGGGCCACACACCGATGCTCCCCACAGGTGTGCTGCAGGTGGCGGAGGTTTGGCTGATAGGATTCTCTTCAGACTTGCGAGGAGGCAATTTTTTTTAACTTTTCAGAAAATAGCCATAATTCTTTCACACAATTAAATTACTAAAATATTACGAGGGATGATATGAAAAGGAAGAAGTGTCACAATCCATCATTTTATCTGGGGAGACAGCAACGGTGTTTGGGGAAGAAGAGTAAAGGAAAGACACCAGAAGTTTGTTCTGTGAGCTGTCTTTAATAAGTGAAATCTCCACCTTGCAGTCATTAAACTTCTGTACTCCTTCAGCAAACCTAATCCTTTAGGAGGGTAGAAATTACATGACCAAAGCCATTAGAAGTTTAATGTCTGCCAACAAGAGAGTAGAGTAAGTTTGATTGTGCTAGAGTGACTGAGACTTTGGATTGGATTTACCCCACTTAAATTTAGGCATCGCACTGAAGCATCACATTCTGGAGCTCAGGGGGCTCCAGGTCTCTCAGAGAAAAATATACCTTTAGAGGGGGAAAAAAAAAAAGAGAGAGAGGGTTGAAGGTGAAAAAGTTGGTGCCATCTACCAGTAAGCATGCACAAGTGTTGTCTGAGTCTGAGCCTGAGCTAGTGAACTAAGCTCCCTCCGTACCAATGAAGAGAGAGACAGGCAGTTCCTGGAAATCATTCACCCCATCCTCAGGAAAAATTACTCTTTGAAGATGCTGTTTTCTTTCTTTCTGATGAATATGGAGGAAACCTGGTTAATTAGGTCACTTATGTACAGCTAAGATCCAGTGAGGAAATTTTCCTGTATTTTTTCCCCAAATAGTTGACTTGTGCAAGCATTTGAAAGAGTTCATTATGGAGACTGACCTCAGCTGTTGATGTGGTATGGAAAATGACATTATGACATGGTACAAAGCTGTGGACTTGGGAGGGTAAGGCAGATGGATTTCCAGGGCACTGGAAAAGGCAGCTGGATTTCCATTTGCCATTTCAAACATACTTTGTCCATGTCCATTAAGCTCAATAAATCCAATATACAGTTTACTGTGCACATGAATACTGTCAGAGCAACACATGGCACTGTTTTTTTTTTTTTTTGGTTCAGAGCTGCAGCGCATCTCCTGGGCACAGCTGTAGAGCTGAACACATCAGGCTTATTGAGCGTGTGCAGCATGTCTGTACAACAGGTAGGATTCATCTCCCTGATGTTTTAAATATTAGGTGATTTGGTCTAATCACAGAATCACAGAATCACAGAATCCTCCAGGTTGGAAGAGACCTTCAAGATCACCTAGTCCAACCGATGACCTAACACTAACAAGCCCTCCACTAGACCATGTCGCTAAGTTCTACATCCAAACGTCTTTTAAATGCATCCAGGGATAGTGACTCAACCACTTCCTTGGGCAGCCTTTTCCAATGCCTCACAACCCTTTCAGTAAAGAAATTTTTCCTAATATCTAACCTAAACCTCCCCTGGTGCAACTTTAGCCCATTCCCCCTCATCCTATCACTTGACACGTGGCAGAAAAGACCAATCCCCACCTCGCTACAGCCTCCTTTAAGGTACCTGTAGAGAGCAATAAGGTTGCCCCTGAGCCTCCTCTTCTCCAGGCTAAACAACCCCAGCTCCCTCAGCCGCTCCTCGTAGGACTCGTTCTCCAGACCCCTCACCAGCTTCGTTGCCCTTCTTTGGACACGCTCCAGCACCTCGATGTCCTTCCTGTAGTGAGGGGCCCAAAACTGAACACAGTACTCGAGGTGCGGCCTCACCAGAGCCGAGTACAAGGGGACAATCACTTCCCGAGTCCTGCTGGCCACACTCTTCCTCATACAAGCCAGGATGCTGTTGGCCTTCTTGGCCACCTGAGCACACTGCTGGCTCATATTCAGCCGACTATCAACCAATACCCCCAGGTGCTTCTCTGCCTCGCAGCTTTCCAGCCACTCATCCCCCAGCCTCTAGCGCTGCTTGGGCTTGTTGTGCCCCAAGTGCACGACCCGGCACTTGGCCTTCTTGAACCTCATACAGTTGGCATCGGCCCACCGGTCCAGCCTATCCAGATCTTCCTGCAGAGCCTTCCTACCCTCGAGCAGATCAACACATGCACCTAACTTGGTGCCATCTGCAAACTTGCTGAGGGTGCACTCGATCCCTTCATCCAGATCATTGAAGAAGATATTGAAGAGAACTCGCCCTAATACTGAGCCCTGGGGGACACCACTCGTGACTGGTCTCCAACTGGATTTGACTCCATTCACCACGACTCTTTGGGCACAACCACCCAGCCAGTTTTTAACCCATTGAAGCGTAATCTAGTTGTCTAGGCTCCCCTTATAATAAAGGAAAGAGATAGGCCCTTCCAGAAGATAAATCATCTTATCCCTCTTACAAACTCATCTTAGAGGTCATAAATTGTCCTCTGGATCTGCTTGTATCTCACTTTTCACTATAGAGAGAACAGGCACCACTAAATTAAATGAACTTAGCTACTACTAGGTGGGCTTTTTTGCATCACACATCTCATCCATATTACTTGCAGTGGAACTCTTTGCACATGCTTCAAGGGTGACCCAAGATATCTGACACGCCCAGGACATGGAGAAAACTCTGGAAACTGTGAATGGGAAGAGCTGAGTGGCCACGGCACCAGCTACACCTCTGTCTTTTGTACCTATCACTGCAAGCTTACTGTATTATCTTGTTGTCAGACACTGAACTTCTGATGGATATAAGTGCAGTTGAAGACTTGGACAATGACAACACGGACAAGCAAAACAGTTTTCCTTTGCAGACTGCCCAGGCTTTCAGCCACGTCACCCAGGAGCACATAAATACCTGGCCATTTCCTGAGTCCCTGAGACAGATATGTGGGGAAGACCAGATTGAGGATAAACTTGTGTCTTAATCCCAAACTTGTTTTCTAGCAGGTGAATTACCACCAGGAAATAGGACGCTTTCCATTTTCACTAACTGTCCTCTGGTAGGGTGCTATCTTAAATTAGTCCTCATTCCCGCAGGAGTGAAAAAAGTAGGAAGATCAGAAGCATTGGTGAGTCATTGAACTTCCCGGTAGAGACTGAATTCCAAATATCTCCCATCTTTGTGTAGATGATATTTCTGTTTAATGGTGAATCCCTACTTCTGTTATCCTCCTTTGTATTAGAGAGAGATGTTGAAATATTGAAATGTCTCCTGGGTCAGTTAGGGTAAATTTCAATTGAGAAAAATCAAAATATATGTTTTTGATCATTTTGAATCATTTCAGTAAAGAAAAGTTTTTATTTGATATTTCAGAATATATATTATAGAAATTATACACAGTCATATAATATTTAATAACACTGTATTTTAAATAATATGAAACTATACAGGAAAATAGGCACGAGACATGCTTTATCTTAGTGAAGCAAATGTTTTGATTCACAAATTAAAGTTTAGATGTTTATGAGGTATCTAATTAGTTTTGAGCTCTAATGATGTATAGTGTCAGCCCCTATTACATGTATCCTTACAGTGAAATCAGTCTGTGTAGTGTTTGTTGCCCTCCCTAAAAGCATAGAAACTTGGCATATCTACTCCAAATTATATCTCGGTGCTAATATTGCTGTGCTGATCTTGCCACTGGATGCTACCGTGAAAGAAGGAATCCAGGAATGTTTTTTAAAAAGGAAGAACCATGGCAAAAAGGAGGGAGTGGGGAGTGAAATTTAAGTGGTTGATCTATAAATATTTTTGCATTTGTCTGTCACACCAATCTTTAAGTACACAAAATTTCCCAACTAAAAACAATTGGGAATGCAATCATCTCCCAGGATCGGCTTGTGGGAAAGATGTCCACATATCTGCATGGGGGTGAGAGTGGGCTGAAAGAGCAGCAGGCAGCTCTAGGGTAAACCTGAAGGGGCTCAGCTGACTGTGGGGAGAAGTCACAGGATGGCTTACCCGGTTTGAGCAGGGACAATGGACTGCATGATCTCAAGAGGTCCCTTCCAACATCAAAGACTTCAGGAATTTGTGATTCTGTAACTTGTGTTAAGAGACAGCCCTGAAGAGCTGGAACTTACTGCTCATGCCAAGGAGACAGGAGAACAAGGCCACAATTGCCAGTTTTGGAGGGGCTCTTCCTTCCCCTTCCCACTCCTTCAGTAACCACCTTCCTCTGCCACATGCTGCATTTGCCAGGATCCTGCTGTGTTGGAGTCATGGCCGTTTTGTGCCATTGTTAATCTGCTGCTTAAGGCAACCTGTCTCTCTCCTGCTGTATCTGGGGTGCTAGAGCAGACCAAAGTAGGCAGGATTAATGAGTCGGGCACGATGAGAGACTCTTGTGCTGGTAAGTGGGTGGATTTTTGAAAAGTGCATGTCCAGGTTGAGTGACTTTTCTTGTCAACAGTGTTTCATTCTCCAGTTTGGCTTTCTGAGACCACTGAGAAAATTCAAGGCTTGGTCCTGTCTTTCCATCACACTGTGTGGCATGAGGCTATGGAGCAAATCCCATGAATTTTAAAACCAGAAAGGACCTTGCCATTTGTCTGTGGAAGCTGTGGGGCCTGGACCTCCTATAGGATGTATACTGTCACATTTCAACTATTTTACTGTAAAAGTTTTCTTCATATGAACCTGTCTGTTCTGTAGACTGTGTCAGTGAACATTTGAGTTCAACACAGGATTTCCGATTGCTGTTTTTTTTCTCTGTGTGTTAAGGTATATCCCATGAAGAAACGTTTATGGTGGGAGGCAGAAAGGAGGGATGGTGCAAAAGAGGCACGTCAGGCTGATAACTATTAGTGGCTGACTAACAATTTTTGACCAATGATAATGTACCCATGAGACCCAGTGCTGAATTTCAGTTGTTTCTTTGATCTGTAATTGTGAAACTGTAATTTCCTACTTTACTTTTTTAGGTTCCACATTTCCTCTAGGGGGAATATCTGCTATGTCCTTTGCTGTTCTATGAGGAAACACAATACAGATTACTACATACATTTGAAATAATCCCTGTTTTTTTTTTTTTTTTGACAAGGAAATAGATGCAAATACCATTCAATTTTTGGGAACCCATGTCTCAATACTCAAGGCAAACTATTTAACATAATTGGTTTGTCTCTCCAGGAATTTACTTGGGATGATTTTAATAAGGTCTCAGTAGATGCAGTTAAAAAGTTGGTGCCTGACAAACTGCAATGATGCAACCTGGCAAGTGAGTTTAAGTGTGTTTAAATTGGCTCCACTGTGCATCATTAGAGTTTCAAGCTTTCTCTCCTGGAAATTAGCAGCTCTCTGAGCATACAGCCAGGTTTGATTATGGCCCTAATCTGGGGGACAGTGAGAGACTGCCTCAAAGGAAAAATGTCCTGTAAAAACTGGAAGGATCTCTGCAGTGCCTTTGTTACATCCCAAGAAAAGTGAAGAGATTCTTGCCTAATCAATTTCATTTAAAGATTACAGGTCATGCAGAGCTAGCTGCATGTCACTTTTAGGGGCTGGCTTTAAAACTGCTTGGACTTGGGCTGGTTTCAATAGCTCTCAACTTTTCTAAACTCAGAAATGGTTCTTGATGGAGATAAGGCCAATTCAGAGTTGTGCCCATCCCCTCTGACTGTACCAGGGCTTCTGTCCTGCAGACCTTTTCTGACTGCTCCTTCTTCCCAGATCTTGGCAAATATGGGTCAAAGTTTTGAATAGACTCCCAAATTCTAAATATAATTTTAGAAGAGAAGACATTGCCAGAGAGTGCATATCTGCAATGCAAGTTGCAGTGTAGGATTATTTCCTTGTTAAGTGTGACGATAGGAGAATTACCTCAAAGGACCTTATCCCTGTATCTGAAACACAAACGGCCAGCAGAGAAAAAGGACCGTTTTCATCTTCACAGTTAAAGCCAGCAGCTGAGTCTGTCATCAGTCTTGGGTCACAGTAAGCATTACAAGCTGGAGAGCTCAGGATCTGGCAAATCTTATTAATCCCACAGTTAGTCAAAATCAAATCACTTTGTGTTATGCTGTGGATGGTCCTGCTGTAACACAAAGGGTGGGCAACGAAGCCCCTCTGCAACCAAACAGTTGCCCCTGTGCTCTCTCACTGAATTCAGAGGTATGGTCGTGACTTTTGATTTATACTGTCAGGCCTGGGATAGCTCTAATCCAGCTAACCCACGGACATCTGTATTCTCTGAATAGATGAGATTTTGTTGTTGTTTTGGGTTTGTTTTGTTTGTTTTGAGGAGAAAAGAAAACAACTTTCATTATAAAATATGATGTAAGAACTCTGGAGTGTGCATCCTCAGCTAGGAATTTCTTGTGGAGACCACAGCAAAATGAGCAGGCTGAGTCATAGCAAGTGACTTTGGATGACTGAGCTATTTGGATGAATAAGATTCATAATAATGAGTTTCCACTGTAATACATATAACCAGCAGCTTAGGTGTACAGGATAGTAACATTTGAGGAATTTACACCATCCAAGTATCTCTGGATTGCTTTGAGGCATTACAAAGTGAGGAAAACTACTTGGGAAATTTGGCTGAGGAAGATTCTGGTAATTGCTGATGGTTTTCATGAGAGCTTAAAGAATGCATTTGCATGTGGTACATGATAGTGGCATGTGTAGTTCACAAGCGTTATAGTCTTGGGGGTCAGTAGTATCATATTTGCAAGCCTAGATTTTTGTAGTCTTGGGCTAACATCACAACTAACCTCGCTAAATGGAAAACCTAATCAGATTAGGCTAAAAACATATCTCGCATACTGTCCTGTGCTTCTACTTCTAATAACCCAACACAACTAAGAGTATCCCTGAAATGGCATGAGGGGCACATCTGAGGACCAAATGTAGAACTGAGAACCAGCAGCCCAAAGTGCTCTTGGTGGTGCTGGGTGACTGCCACCTTGATGGGCCAACGCACCCCAGACTAGAAGAATTGTTTCAGATATGATGTGAACCTCTCCTTGAAGGTATCTATACTTGTACGCATTACTTACACCACCACTTTTTACAAGTCTGCCCTTTGGTGAGATAGTAAGCTACCACATGTATATCATGCCGGTGGCTAGCAAAGAATGGTTGAGCAGAATGTCAATGTACTAAGGCTGGATTATCAACACCGGATTTTAAACTTAAGGTCTCAGATTTTTACATACCAGAAAGTAAATAGCCCACACTTAGCCAGCGGCCCGTTTTTGTGGCCAGCGCTAACACATAATCGCTTGGCTGGTGGTACTGCAATGTACTTTGGAGCCTTGTACCAAGTAGAGATTTTGCGTGTGATATCGCCCTCTAGTGGCTCTTCAACGGAAAGATGGGTAACTGCAAAAAGCTTGCAGTTAGTGCAAGTGGCATTATGCCGGTTTAGGAGGATGGAAGGGCACAGTTCTAGTTTTGTGCATAGGTATGGATGCGATTGATCTTTGTTGTATGTACTGACTACCTAAGGGTTTATTACAAAAGGATTAGCTCCATTCTTCGTTGCAAAATTTCACAGGAATTATGATGTCTGATGGTCCTAGAGCTGACTGCAGTACACAGAGGAAGATCAGGACCACACAAATTTATTCCAGCCAAAGGTCTATACAACCATTGCAGGATAGGCCTGTGCTTTGCAATCCTTGGAGAACTCCAATTGATCTTCTGACATACAAAATTAAGACTCCTGTGTATGAGTCGCACACTGCAAAGATTGCAAACAGGCTTTAAGAATGATTGACAAACGGTATCATTCATGTTAACATTTCAGAAGTTATGGGCAGGTAATACTTGAAAAGAAACAGGTCAGCCATTCTGTACATCAGATGCAAAGTGGTGCTCTAATAACTGAATGCACAGGTGCTTTCTGGAACAAGAGGGAAATTGTTTGCTCTCCAAAGTAATGCTGGTAACTTATGTTCATTCTTATGCCATGGTACACATCTGCTTCAATTAGTGCATGGATATCACATGTTGTTTATCTTAAGTCATTTCTGTAGGGGCTATACATAATTAAAAGGTTGCTCCCACACAGGATTCAGAGATGGCCCATAAAATCCACGTGGAAGGTGTTTGTGCTAGTGAATGATGCTGTGCTAGTTGCCCTTGCAACGCTGGTACAACTGCTCCACAGCAGTCATTTAGGTTCTGCTCTCTACCCTGCGAAGACATCTGGAATGTGTTACCACTGCCCTCTTCTAATGTATACTTTTCTGCAGAGGAGCTGTTGCCAAATTTATGTTGACCTCATTATGCATAGGTGAGATTTCAGGCACCAAACCAAGAAAAGTTGGTTTGAAAGCAGTTTGTGATCCAGTCTTTTTAAGGAAGTAGTATAACTTAAAGAAATCGGAACAGTGGACCTTTGTGATACGTAAAACTTCAGTAATCTGAAATGGCACCTGAGGTGCACTGGTAGGACATAGGGAGAATGATGCTATCTATTTCCTTTTTCCTGAAAGTAGACTTGAGGATCAAACCACAGCTCTATAGGAGGGTTCTACAACATAAAATTCACAGGAATCAAAGGAATCAGGGTGAGGAAATTGTTTTATCATGTTTCTAGCTCCCCTTTGACAACACTCTGAAAAAGCCTCATATGCACTAAAGGTAGCATCCAAGAAAGCTTCAGAGGCACTCGTCCCTAGATACATCCCCAGCACGTATTTATAAAGCCTCGTTGAAGAGATGCTTACTCTTGCAGTCAGGCTAGCATTTTGCCAGTGCTTGCAGATGATCTTTAAAGGCCTCTTCCAACCCAAATCATTCTGTGATTCTATGTATGAATATGCCTGTGCTGCTAAATCCAGACCCATTACTTCCTCAATAGATTGGTGTTCCTAAATCTACAGTGAAATCATTTTTCTGTCCTGCAGGTATTCTAATCAGATGTAGAAGAAAGTCACGTTTCCTGGAGATACAGACCACTGTATATTACCAGCAATTAATTCCTTGTTGCAGTGAGTATTTCTGTGTTGTTTCCACTGTATTTCACCTGACTAACTTCCCAACTTTAAGAACAAGTGATGCTGTGATTTAAAAGACCATGTGACTTTTATTCTTGCTGACCTAAATATTTCTTATGGTATTTTGAGCTCTGATCTTGGTCCTTTTCAAGATGGAAGCAAGCTTCTATGAGAATGAGAGACAACAGAGAAGCCTGTCTCAAATGGGGTATCAGTCACCTATTTTAGTTGTTTCTCTGTATCCCTTATGAATGAGAATGTGTTACAATATTCACACCATCTCATCATTGTGCTCCAGTTTGCAAATAAGGAGGTGCTTGTGTTGTGCCTTGCTTTATCTCACTCTAGAACTACTGTGTAAATTATTTTCATGAGTTATGTTTAATATAGCAATGTGCCAACTCTTTCTAGACTTCTTTGAGTTGGGAGAAAGAAAAACAATGTCCAGCCAGATCCTAAAAGTATTGTTATGAAAGTCTGTGGGGTAAAGTTTATAGAAAGGAGGGAGGTCTTTAATCAGACACTGAGTTATATCCTTTTTTTATCCCACTGGGTAAAGCTGGGGGAAAAAAAAAAGTATCCTGGAAGTATCCTGGGTATACTACCCTTCTGCTGATTACCAGGGATTTAATTCCTCTGTGATAGCCTTACTCACTTAAAAATTAGGTATTTAGTTTCAGCTAGTAATCCAGACTTCTTTGGTGACAATAGTGTCATAAAACTTATGCTGAAGTAATTTCTAGAGATCTGTATCCCTACTTGCTCAGAGTATAGCTAGTTTGGAAGCCCATTTGGGTTGCCTGGGGCCATGTCCAGCCAAGCTAGCCACCACAGAAGGGAGTTATCTTTGTCTTCAACTTTTCAGCTCTCCAATCTGTGAAGATGACTTGCACTCTATGAATTAAACTTTTTTGATTAATCACTGTTAAGCTTAATACTATTTTTTTGCCTTTTATATTAAGTATATGTGAGCACGATTTAGATTTTGAGTGTGGTGATGCAAACTTGTAACTGTTTTTAAACTGCAAAACAGACTAAAAAAAAATCACTCTGTCTAGAAGGGAAATGAAAATTTGACAAAGTTATAACTTTTTTTTTTTTTTCCAGGTACACCTCTGCAATCATTTCCACAGTGAAGGATAAGATGCAGAGGGTCAACATATCAACAGTATCTGAATTTATTCTCATAGGCCTTTCTGATGCTCTGGAGGTGCGCTTTCTTCTCTTTCTTCTGTTTTTGATCATCTATTTGGCCACCATGGTAGGCAACATCACAGTCCTTGTTGCCATTGTTGCAGACACTCATCTGCACAACCCCATGTACTTCTTCCTTGGCAACTTATCCTTACTGGATATCTTATGTCCCACTATTACTGTGCCAAAGATGCTGGAGGTCTTGTTGTTTGAGAACAAGGTGATCTCATTCACTGGCTGCATGCTCCAGCTGTTCTTCCTCATTGATGTTGTAGGCACAGAGATTTTTCTCTTGGCTGTGATGGCATATGACCGTTATGTTGCCATATGTCATCCGCTGCAGTACATGAATATTGTGAGTATGAAACTATGTGCTCGCCTAGCCATTGGCACCTGGGTAGTAGGATTTTTTAACTCTCTGTTGCACACATCTTTGATTTTTACACTCTTTTTTTGTGATTCTAATGAAGTTGACCAGTATTACTGTGATATTCCACCTGTGCTGGCCCTCTCCTGCTTACCTACTTACAGTAGGGAACTGGTGATTCTCACAGTTGCTGGGGTCCTTGGAAGCAGTGCCTTTGTGGTCACTCTGATCTCGTATATGTATATCCTCTTGGCTATCCTGTGCATGAACTCTGCTGAGAGCAGGCACAAAACTTTCTCCACTTGCAGTTCTCACTTGACAGTGGTATGCCTTTTCTATGGGACCACCATTTGCACATATGTACGGCCTTCCTCCACCTACTCAGCTAATCACGATAGGATAGTTTCCATGCTCTATGGGATCCTCACTCCCCTACTAAACCCCATAATCTACAGTTTGAGGAACAAAGAAGTCAAATGTGCTCTAGGAAGAGCAATCAGCCAGGTAAGAACTACTTTAACAAAATGAGAATATCTGTCCCAGTCCCTGGCCTCCTCTGGAAGCCCGAGCAATTGGATAGGCACTGCTGGTTATGACTTATCTCCTCTTACTTTAATCATCTAAAAGTTAGGTGCTGGAATAGAAACTCCTTGTCTGGGTTCCCTTTATTGTTAAAAGGGAGAGGTGTGCATCTCCAGAAAGCCAACTGGATGGCAAAACTTAGGTCATTATTACAGGAGGAGGTGACCTCAGCTGGTAATCTTCTCCTTCACTGAGCATGGAGGAAGCTTAAATGAGAACCTTGATCTTAAAGCATGGGTGTTGGAAGCGTATCTCAGAGTATGAATGCGAGGAGTTGGTACTGTAGGCACACTTAAAGATGCACACCCTTCTGTTAAAGTAGCTTATAGGACTGATTCCTCTTACCATTTCGCTCCTGTGGAAAAGAATGTAAGCACATCCTATGTGGGAGGTTGACTGGAAGGAAAGCTCCTTTGCCATTATTTAAGCTCATCAGTCTGTTTTCAACTGGCATGCCAAGAATCCAGCTGCAGTGCCAACAAGCACATCTGGCCATAGTTTGTGGCATGTATCTCAGTCTGCCAGGATGTGAATCAACTCCCACAAACTATATGCTGATATCAATACATTAAAAGGAACCCTAGAAAACTCTAGCAAGTGGAGCGGCAGGGGGGATTTTCAATCATGGGCTTTTTGTGACTGTTGTACGGGCATGCCCTAGCTTTTCACAGTGCTGGTGGACTGAAGGAAGGTTTACAGAGTGTGCTTTAGGTCTCCCAGTCCATAACTAGGAACAGCACTTCCAGGTGAAAAGTAAAGGCATGGCTGATAGAAAGGTGGAAATGGATGCAAGAGAGTGCTGTGCCATCTTCTTTGTGCATTGTGGCTATAAATCTGTGTATACTTTAACTATGTGCTAAATAACTGATGTCTTTGTTTGCACATGGTTTCTTACTAAAAACCAAATGTCAAGGATGTATTTTAGTGGCCTTTTCTGTGGTTGCTGCCTTGGCATGAAGCTAATGACTTTCCTGCAGGAGCTCAGTTCTTAGTGCTAACAAATGCACATTCTTAATACTAAATCTGTAGAAGTAATTTAAGCTTCATTCTCAGCTGTAGGACATGTTGGCAATGGGTTCGAAAGCCAACTAATGACCAAAAGAGCTTTTGCCTAGGGTGATGTATTCTGATTTTGTTTTGTTTTTGTTTTTAAAGTATACTTCGCCAACTTAAGAAATGGCATGAAAGTCTGTCCTAGGGCATTTAAGTTTCAAAGCTGAGCTTTAAGAAGTTGGTAAGGCCACCCATGTAGCCGTAACACTACAGAGCCTCCAACAGAGTTCAATGTCCTGACCTATAGTAATTGTGGACTAAGTTCCCTAAACCCGAGCTTTAATGATGACTCAAAATATCTTTCCTGGTCCCTAGTTTGTGCTCAAAAAAAAAA
>VXAA01005334.1:98560-177707 GCA_013399115.1 Anseranas semipalmata | reverse complement strand
CTCGAGTACTGTGTGCAGTTCTGGGCACCACAGTACAAAAAGAACGTGAAACTACTGGAGAGTGTCCAGAGGAGGGCAGCAAAGATGGTGAAGGGTCTAGAGGGGAAGATGTATGAGGAACGGCTGTGGTCACTTGGTTTGTTCAGCCTCGAGGAGACTGAGGGGAGACCTCACGGTGGCCTACAGCTTCCTCATGAGGGGAGCGGAGGGTCAGGCCTTGATCTCTTCTCTCTGGTGACAGCAACAGGACCCGAGGGAACAGCATGAAGCTGCATCATGGGAGGTTCAGGCTGGATGTTAGGAAAAGGTTCTTCACCGAGAGGGTGGTCGGGCACTGGAACAGGCTCCCCAGGGCAGCGGTCACAGCACCGAGCCTGACAGAGTTCAAGAAGCATTTAGACAATGCTCTCAGACATAGGGTCTGATTTTTGGGTGGTCCTGTGTGGAGCCAGAAGTTGAACTCAATGATCCTTGTGGGTCCCTTCCAACTTGGGATATTCTATCATGGTCAAAACAACTAAGGAGACACAAGAGAAGAGAGAGAAGGGGGAATGGAGAAAAGCATAAATAAAGACAAAGGGAAGGAAGAGGAAAGTAAATGGCTTAAAAATAATTGAAAGAATTGTAAAGAGATATACCACATAGGAAGAGAAAACAAAGAAAGAGGAGAAAAGAAATAGACATCCTGCTAAAAGCAATACCTTGGTGATGCACAAACAGAACCCAATGCCCTCAAAAGCCTACTAAGGTATCTCCTGACAGAGTGAAACAGAATTAAGAATGTCCCCACAAATGAAAACAGAGAACCAAGGGAAGAAATAAGAAGACTAGCATCCAATCTGGATTCTGTAGGTGATTAATGTATAGAACGAAAACGACAAGACCCCTGTTATATCTGACATTAAAAAGCTTTTGGCATGTTCATTCCTTGGAATCTTTTCCTCCTCTCAGGCACCTCACTATTTCAACCTGACTCAACAGTCTATTTAGCATTTAGTTGTGCCACTGGACTCCCTTGGAAGCTAGGCAGAAGCAGACTTCAAATTGCTTGCAGATATTTCCCTAGCCAAGAAAGACATCTGAATTAAAAAAGTTACTTGTTGCAAATGACATATCCCACTCCATTTACTACTATTCTAATGCCACTTTTGAGAAAATGCTTCTCTGAAGCGTGTCATCATCTCAGATGCCTTTCTGTGCATCTGATGTCAACATATCTACATATCTTAAAATTTGAGGATGATTAAGGATGATAGTCTCCAGAATTTCATAGCAATCACCCTGCAAATCAAGGAAAGCAGATGTTCAGGAAGTTTGAAAAATTTATACTTTTTTTTGTTTGTTTGTTTGGTTTTATTATATTTCAGGTACTTTTGTATTTGTAAAGTTTGTCCATGCTATAAACATTTTAGCAAGTGAGAAGAGAGCATACTGTGATATAGGACAATTACATTGAAAACACAGAAACACAAAAAACAAAGGTTACATGCAAATGGGACTGGTGATGCAGTATATAGTTTCTGATGTGAAAAGGACACGAATGGGTCTTTTTCAGTTTTCAGTCTTGTTTCCACTGATTTAATCATCCTTGAAAGTGTGCCCCTTGTGTTAGACACTGTAAAAGCTTATTAAAGAAACAGTTTGCTAAAGCCTGGGGATGGAGGGATGTCAGTATGGTGGAATATTACACAATTATATCACATATACCGGGTGTGCAATGCAATCGCAGCGAATGGCATGCTAGAGCCCTGAGGTTTAAAGAACAAGCAAGAAGTTACTGAAGCAGAAATATGATAGATGCAGAGAGAAGGAAAGAGAACGAGAGCAGTGAAATTGCTGTGAAGAAAAACAGGGGCAAAGAAAGTAAGAAAATGAGAGAGGAACAGTGAAATAGCAAACCAACACTGTAAGGCTAAAGATATGTTCACTGGACATCAGCAGTTCATGTTTTGCCTGCTGTTTCTCCTCCTCCTGACTAAAGTCTTTCACTGCACGCTTCCTGCAGCTCTTCCTTCTCTCCACAACATACAAGGGTTGTTGAAGAGATGAGATCTTGGGATGCTCTGGTACAGAGCCTTGTGTCTGCACGGTCCAGAAGGAAAGAGACGTCCATCTCTTAACGTCTGTTCTTTTTCCCACTGCAGTAGTTTCTCAGTTATTTGAGCTCCTATCAGCTGGACTTCACCAGGCTGTGAAATGGGCAGTTGCCTACTATGAGTGAGAACATGGCTATTCTATCATTAAAGATTCATTACTGAACCACAAATTAACAAATGACTTAAACCACTAGTAGTATGAACTGAATTCATTATTAAAAGGAAAGGTTTACTGTCCATTGCTAATTGGCTATAAAATCTGGACTCCTAGAACAAAGTCATTAACAGATGTGATAGATAATTTATAATGCAGCATTTTAATGGACTTCACACTTAGTCTAATGACAAAGCAGGTTAAATAGATGGATATAAGATTCCAATTTTCCCCCCACAAACTGCAACTGCAATGTATAAGAACAGACCCACTACTTGTGTTAAAGGGTGGAGACATAAAGAACATCTTAGTGTTTACATGAACTCTTTTGTCCTTAGGACTGACAGAGTTATGCTCCTGCTTTCACGAATAAAATGTCATGCTATGCTTCCAAGAAAAAAACACGACGTCAGAATAATTGTTTCTGTTCTTTAACATTTTCTTTTTCAAGGAAATACATTCTAGGATCTCATCTTCCAGGATAAACAAAACAAAACAACACAATTATTTGCATTTCACTTGTAACAGAATATATGTATTTCTTGAGACTATTATACTTCTGCCTAGTCATGGAAAAATAGACTGGACTCCACACTTTTTTTTTTTTTTTTCTTTTTTTCAGGATTGCCCTTCACAGTCTCAAAACCTGAGAGCAATTGTTAATGCTTAACCATATTCTTCATCAGCAGTTCTGTCTCTGGTGAACCAAACACAGGTCTTTGGATTGATGGGTGACTACCTCATGACTGATGTGCCATTGACAGAGCAGACATGCAGGCACCATAATGCAGAGGCCTATGCTAGTATGTGTGGTGCAGGGCAACAGGTAGTGTACTCCAAAAGAATATACAACAGGACAAACACGGCATCTTTTATATGAAAATAATTCTTAGAAGAGATACCGGCTATGAAATAGCATAGTATCGTAATACCAGATTGAGGACCTAAGCCTAATACCACACTATATTAGAAACTCTTATGGGAAATACATATATTTTAGAATAAACGCTCAACAGAAAGTCTCAATGAAATTTTAACACTGTCATATTTTGTTGGTAAATTTGCATTACTTCGGGTTAGAATATTGAAAGTGTAAAAGAAGATTTTTAAAGGTCCTAATACAAGCAGATACAGTAAGTTCTAACTGTTATCTTAGACAACATAGGCATTTATAACCTATGAGAGTTTATTATCACACACATAAGCAATTAAATACAAAATTCCTCAATTCACATTGATACTCCCAGCAGCTGTTGTAAAAGTATTCACTGATACGCAGATATTCCTCTGTAATCCCCTGCATAAGCCTTGTAGCCATGGAGGGCTTTGTAGAGTCAGCACAAATCAATGCATCTCATTTAATTAATGCTAAAGGGGGAAATAATCTCACACTAATAAGGCAGCAGACAAACTATCCTGGACTGGTTGACTGCCTAAGGTCTTAGCAGTAAACTGACATGAATTAAGAAGGGTAATACGACCTATATAAAAATGCTGCATCTGTCTGCCATGTTACTACGTTTGCCTTTGCTACACACACACACAACCACCTCTCAGCTTAAGTGGGTCATGATTCATAATTGATATGATGGAGGAAAACTAAATATTGTAAACAGTATAATTCATAAGCATGACAGTGGCATGCTTTTGATTTTGTTGTCATGAAAATTCCAAGATACACTTTAAAGGGACCATGGAGAGACTCTGTTTTGATTTTTTTCACAAATACACAAAAACAGATAGTTGGCAGACACCTGTCATTATCCACAGAGCTCTAGTACAGTAGTGATGACAGGGATAAAGCTATGAAAAAAAAAACAAAACCGCTGCTTTTTTGATGGGAAAAATAAACAACCTTACATGTGACTATCAAGTGAACTGTACATTTTTGTATTTCCCCAGTAAAATTACCTAGTTAGTAATAAAACAAAGCAGAAACCAAAGAAAGGGCCCAAAGAAGGGCATCTTCAATTAAGGAAAACAGGTAAACGACAGGTCAGTTAACACTTTCAGCTGACATTGCCACATTTTCTGACAAGTGTCAACTGTTACTCCTGCCCACACACTGCAGAACTGATATGGCTGAAAATTAACAAAGGCAGAATATTTAAATGGCTGCTGAATGGTGCTAGCTCTTTTATTAATAAATGTAGCTCAAATTTGGAACAAAAAATGAAAAGAAAAATCAAAATAATAGGCATATATAATAGTGGAAAAAAAAAAACACCAGATAAAAACAAAATAAGAAAAAGCATCTTGTCTCTCTGCAGCTGAAACTTAAGTCTATTTTCAGCTGTTAGTTTGGGATTTGTTTAGAAGCACTTGTTGAGCTACAGAAAGCTAAGGACCCTGTTCAGAAGGACTCTGCCCCCTGCCCCTCCAGTGTTTACACCTAGCAGTAACAGCAGATTTAACCACATTTTGCCTTTCCTTATTTCAGAGTTATAGTCATTCCAGAGTTTTTGAGAAACTTGTCCATATTTGGGATTTTATAGCTTCACCCAAAATTTTGAATATTATTGCATAAATCCTCTTACAAGTATACTAACTTAGGGCCCTTCCTTGTGTTGCACCCTTCCTTTAGCTCCTCAGTTTCTGTGAACCGTTAGTTACCTCTTCCCAAATATTTTGAAAACAGGTATGTCAAGCAGTAAAAAGAGCTCTGAACTATTTACTCTTCTGTTCCTGTTCACCTTTTCTTTTCTGAGGAAGTCAACTGAACTGTGATTATAAACACACAACAGTTTTCAAAACAAACAGCTTATGAATTTTTCGGCATTGCAGAGCAGGTCTGTCTTCTGATTCCTCCCACTCAAAACAGCATGACTTGCAACACAGACCTATTCATGGCTTCATAAATTTACATGGCAGTGTTTACATAAAACTTCTGACAGTCTTGCAATTTGAGTTTCTTGTGTCATTTTAGTATATCACATGACATATTCCATGATATATTAATAACACCAGGGTGGGTATAGTTTGTCCCTCTTGTCAGATTTAGAGGATGTTGTCACAGGTGAACAAGTACAATTATCCCCATTTCCTATTTCATGATTTCATAGTGTTACGAGATAACAGAAGTTCAAGTAAAAGTTGGGCACCACACAAGAAATATCTCCCTTAAATAATCATCTTGATTTCTTTTCTAGTCCAAGCTAATTTGCAAAATCATATTCCATTCGTCATTACATACTGTACTACTTGGAAAAGAAATAAAAGGTTCACAAGAACTAACAGTAAAACAGATTTCTGAACAAAGCAGATAATATAGCAGACAAACTTTACTTGACTTTAGATTAGTTACAGAATTAGTGAAAAATTCAATGCTACCATTTCCACAGGGAAATAAGCAACTCTGTTAGAATTTACAAAAATAACCCAAGCAGGCTTGAGTTATGAGTCCTGTCAAGTTTAGCTTGAAAAACTAAAAGCAGATTGATGGGAAGCTACAAGGCACTTTTATTTGCTAGCAGGTGGGATAACCATTGTGATACCACAGAAGTCCCTTGTTGATTTGGCATAATATAGCTTTTATGTTTGTTCTTAAAGACAAAAACATACAGCACACTGAAATCCAGAGATGATGCCAAACTAAAGAACTGTCGTATACCAAGGGCATGAAAACAACAAGAAAAAAACATCATAAATACTGGCAAGTTATAAAATAAGATTTAACTGGCAAAACAGCAGCTTATACATCTTGAGAAAAATAAAACAAATCATTGGAACATAATCCATGAATACAAAGCAGATATTCAGAAAAGGCAGCAAACATACACTGAAATTAGATTGAAACATCTATATCATCTGTTCTAGCCCCTTTGTAACTGCAAAAGTATGCTAAACCTGGAAAAATGCTGAAGGCAGACAATAAATTAGATAAGCTTTAGAAACAGTCTGTACTATGTGCATGTACAACACCTATCAATAATAGATTTCTGTTCTAGAAGAGCTACTGGAAAGGAAACAATAATTTTAGTGACATATTCCTTAGCATCAGTTCAATTCCTTAGCATCAGAATCAGATTAAATATCTCATTTCCTGTACACCTGAAATTCCTGTCAAACAATTTTAGGATGCACAAGGAATGCAGGATTAGTTCAACAGCAATTCCAAGTTTAATCTGCCCATGCATTACACCATGGGTAAGACAAAGGTACTCTCTCCCTCAAATGGAACTGATGAGAAAACAGGCACGGGTGCCTTTTGCTTCACTATCAAAAACATGTAAGGAAGCAGGGAAAAAAATCAAAGAACCAGACACCTTAATTAAGATTTTTTTTTAAAGAAATAAAAATAATAAAAATACTTAAAAACAAACAAACAAACACACACAAAGAACAAAAAACAAAGGGTTCAGGCTTTCCAGCCTAGAATAAATATAGCAATGATTCAAAAACATTTCCAGTTACAAAGAGAGTAAAAAGTGACTTCAAATCTCCAGTGAGAAAAAAAATGGGAAAAATGGGAACCGTGGAAAGAAAAACAAAACAAAGCAAAGCTATTTTATATTTTGGGAAGAGTCTCTCTGGAGCCTACTAGTGCTAATGGCATGTAAATGGTAGCCCTGGGTATAGCAGGTACAATAACAATATTCTGTCAGTAGCTTTTCCACTGGTTTATTATTCATTGTGGTCACCGTGAGTGTAGGGGACATTCACTGATAAAATCCATTAGACTGGAAATTGCTATCATGAAGAGTTATAACAGGGTAAACAAAAACGGTTGAGAAAAGGCTTTGTTTCCATTTTTTCTTCCCCATTTTTCTCTCTCTGATTGTTGCTATGGAATTCCTTAGATTTCTCTATTTATTTATTTATTTATTTATTTATTTATTTTAAAGCTTTGGTTTAAGTTATTTGCTATTAGTAAGGTTACTGAAAAAGAGTAACACTTTGAGCTCGAATTATTTTACAATAGTCATTCTGATGACATAGGAATATAGTCAAATATGTGTATTAATCACTGCTGCAACAAGAAACATTGCAATAAAGGCAGGATGTTGCATACTGTTGCATACAGACAAAGACCAAGCACACGTGGTGGGAAACCTGAGTTGTGTAACATCCTAATAAAATTCTGTATTTCACAGCAACACAGTTTGGTGTCTGGAATATCCAAGCCTCTCACCAACAGTCTTATGTATAGCAAGATATTTTACCTCTCTTTGGGTTTACGAGGTCAGTGCAAAACAGGAAGCAGATAAGCCTGTGACTTCCCATTTTGTACCACTGTGGCAAGTGCCCCAAGATGCACTGCCAGGGCTTGAAAGCAGCTAAGTCCATGCCTGTTCTATGCAAAGGAGCAGTTCCCACTTCTTTTTGCAAGCTTCCTGAAGCAGCAGTTTACCTACCATGTACAGTACCTACAATTTGCTCTTAGACAGACACCTTCTACTTCCCTCACACGTTTTCCCTGGGCTGTTGTCACAAAACCTGATAGTCCCCATTCTGCAAGTCAACAACGACAGACTGGCATTAGGCCATCAACCCCTCTGGCTTCCCATGGGCTTCAGTTCATTTACTATTTTCTACTTTTCACTGACCAAGGTCACTCTGGACTCAATGCTGAAAGAATACAGATTTCTCACATGGGGTCACATTTAGTCAAAGTTAAAAAGAATCAGCGAAGAAATAGGAAAAGATTTTAGTATTCTATTTTAAAATGGTAGCTTCTGAACAGTTCAGATTGTTCCACAGCTCTTTTTTCAGCTTTCCCTACCAGCTTTCTGAAGAGCTTTCTGATTGCCTCACGATAACAAACAAGCCCAGGCAGATCTGTGCTCACACAGATGCTGGTCATTAGAGATAGCTCTTTTTCTTTTTTTTTTTTTTTTCCTTTTTTTTTTTTTTTGTCTGTTTTTTTTTGTGTGTTTTTTGTTTGTTTGTTTGGTTTTGTTTCTTTTTTGGTACCACAAAGCTGGCAAACAGCCCCAGTCAGGCCAAGCAAGTGTAGCATGGTCTTTTTAGACTATACAAAAGAAAAAAACAGGCTTAACTGTGGACCTCAACACCCAGAGCAAACAGCTGAGAACATAACTAAAGAACACTCTAAGTACTCAGAGCTAAAAGGCAGGTTTCCTGTCCCATGAGAGTTTAAGATTTAGATATTTCTTCAGTCATTCCAAAATGCAACATATACAAACAAACAAAAACAGTTATCTGAAAAAATAAGGTGAATTTGACATTCAGATATATTTAGACAAATTTTAGTAGTTTGTCCTTCAATATAAGTTAACTGCAGCAAGACAATGACTTGGAGTAAAAATAAACATGGGAGAAAATTCTTCACAAAATTATCTTCCAGCTTTGCTTTGAGATATTAAATTGAATGCTCGCTTTTCCATCTAATCACAAAGATGCCACAGCTTGGCTTCATGCATTCGGAGTTTCTAATTTACCCTAGCTTTTAACAGGAATTAATACTGTTAATTAA
Source organism: Anseranas semipalmata (assembly GCA_013399115.1). Taxonomy (NCBI): domain Eukaryota; kingdom Metazoa; phylum Chordata; class Aves; order Anseriformes; family Anseranatidae; genus Anseranas; species Anseranas semipalmata. The sequence goes on along the minus strand of VXAA01005334.1, from coordinate 169,021 downwards.
GATCCCCTTAACTCATTCAATTCCTTTGATTAGCTATTTTAATTTCATCCAGGTAAATAAATGAAATTTCTGTTATCTTAATCTAACACTATAAATTAGAATATATATACAAATTAAACTTACATTGACCTTTTAATGGCATTGAGACTAACATCCAGCTCTTCATACCAATAGCTCAGATACATTTTTGCACTGCAAGCAGGAAAACAAATGAACACAAAAAACTCCAGTGATGTAAATTAGCACATTTCTGGCTCACTGAAAATCAGAAAGTGTCAGTTTTGATCCTAATACTATAGATGCATCCATTTCAGGAATGCAAGTGTTCCCTCCAGGAGCAATATGAATAAAAAGAATATAAAGTCTTTAAGCAACCTACATTTACACATGACAGAATTACAGAGAAAGTGTTGTCTGCTGTTGAACTCAGGTCAATGTATATCTATTAAAGCACTGAAGAGCAAAGGGTAGAGATAAGGTTATTTAAGGAGATTAAAGCTATCTAAAGAATCTGTGCTTATTTCATGGAAAAATAGTCCTGTGCTGTCCCTGTTTATTTTTTAAGGATCAGACCCTTCTAAGTGGCTTCATTTTCAAATTCGCAGGTACAGTTGTCTGGAAAAATGAGAAGATTTGCCTTTTATTTATTTAAATACCTAGTTGGTAGTTTACTATGATTTAACTTTTAAATATTACACTGTACTAATCAGTAAAAATAAAGTTTATTATTTTGTGAGTCAGCACTACATGTCTATGTAGAAGCTTACAAAATGTGTACTGTTTGAAGGTATCTTGGGATAAAATGTAGCCCAAGCAATAAATATCAATCTGCTAATTCTACCTGTACAGATATTATGTTAAACAAAATAAAGCACATAGATAAACAGATGAAAGAAAAGAAGCTTCTAAATACCGTGACTGTTGCATCTTGATGTTTCCACAAGTCGATTGTTTTGATCATAGCATGCCATGGCCTGGTAACGATAGCCTTGTCCACATTCCTTAATGTCTCCTTGCACCTTCATTCCCAGCAATACTTCCACTTTACCCTCTGGTAAAATACAGTCTGACCAATTTCCCACAGGCTGAGCGCTGTATTTATCACATGGACAAAACTGATTCTCAATCAGAGGATACAACTGAGAATTCTTGCATTTGTCCTTTTTCTTACTTTTTCCTAGAAAGAAGAAATAATTATTTTAGAAAGTTTGTATCATTTTAAATCTCCAAAAAATTTCGCTTAGCCATCTGTAACTTTAAGATAAATACTCCAAAAAAGGGCAAACCTAAGGCCAATGTTTGCAAATCTAGGTGTTTGAAATTAAATATTCATTCCTAAACTACTTATACTAATTTGTATTTGTTTAGGTTAATGATTTGAATTTCTTAAGTAATGAATGCCTAAAGTTTGCATAAAGGTAACACTTTTGAAGATAAAGCCATATATTTATGTTTACTTTGGATAAAAGTGCTTGGAGTGTGCAAGCACCTTGAAAGCAGTTTGAAAAAGTTCACAATTAAACAAATATTTGATTTTCCGCTATTTCATCAGCAGTGTGCAGCCCAATTAAACAAAACAAAACAAAACAAAACAAAAAAAAGAACTCTCTCTGAATAAAATTTTCTCAAGTTGAAGAAAATTGCAGGAGGAAATAACATGCATCTTCATTACAACAGTACCTTCTTTCAAAATGTTAAAACCCTTTAAATTCACCAGCTGTTATCACAGATTTGTTAGTAATTACCATTCCTCTCCTCTAACAGAAAAGGCTCCTTCTGTGAATTTATGTTTCTCTTCAAATCTCATTTTCCTTCCCCAACTGCAGTGTACCCATCCACTCACCTTCCAACCCTCATTAAATTTATTTTTAATTTTCTTATGGTAAAGTTTGCTCTATTTTCCTTTCCATATACGACAACTCATGTATATTAAAGTAGAAGTCTTCAGAGAAGCAGTTTTAAAAAATCCCTGTTACTTAGATGATACTATAAATTAATATTCTGCAGTATTTTCCTTGCTTTTCAAAACTAAGCACTGGACACAACTTTGCAGCACCTTTAGTGCTTATATTTACTACTGCCTTTGTTTACAATAAAAACAGGGCACTTGAAGAAAAGAGTTTCTCTTTCTTTTGACAATACAACTTCATACTAAAAATACACCACTCTTTCTCATCATCATTTTTGCTATGGATAATTATGAGTGTACTCCCAGTTACCTTTATGGTAGCTGGGTAGCACATTGCAACAGAGAATACACCACAGAACATACCACTGCCTTAGCAAGTCTGAAGGGGTAACTTAACTCAGGAGAAGTAAGTATCTCACAGTGTTGGTAAGTGTGGTAAGATAATCTATTATTTCTTGCTTTGTTTTTAAAATAATAAAAAAACAAGTTAGTTTTTTTTCCCCCATGTGGAAGCAAATCTGGCATAACGTTCATTTGAGTTATAAGACAGTCACAATGAGCCTTCTTGAAGATTATGAATTATTCACTGTCCACAGGTCTTCTGATTTACAGGGGGATGAAACGGGGGATAGGGTTTTTATCCTATCATATTCTTTCTGAGACTACTAATGGGCACCCCCTTCAGCTAGCTTTCCTCTACCACAGGCAATATAGACTAATTGGCAAATAGTGCTGTGACAGAGGCCAAGTCTCACTCCTGAGGTTTCAGTTATAATTTGAAAGCAGAATGTGTTTTTTTCTCTACATTTTGTGCAGAAGTAGAAGAGCAGATTAGAAAAAAAAAAGTTGAAAAAAGTGTTTTTCAAAGTGGAAGGGTGTCTACCATGTAGAGCAAGGAAAAAAATGTGGCAAAGCCTCAGATATCATTGGAAAAACTTTTTTTTTCTGTTACGTAAAACCTCGAGAGATTTCAAGGGACAGCCCTGTCTTGGACATAAAGTAACGGAGCATCACAAGACAGAGAAAGACTCTTCCTAATGAAGAGGAAAATCATGCATTAAATCACATGACTATTCACAGTTGTGTCAAAAATAAGGCAGAAAATTAAGCAGAGTATTGCCTCGTGATCTGAGCTGCTGGATGAAGACAACAGAATTGAGAACACAAAGAATTTTAAAGAGCAAACATTCAGACAGGGGAAAGACTGGCTTAATAGTAAATTTGACATTCAAGACTGCAGCTAAGAAGTATGGACTAGATGGCCAGACACTGGGGTGACTGAAAAGCTGCTGGGTGGCCAGGCCCAGTAGTCAGTGGTGCAAAGTTTAGTTGGAGTCCAATACTAGCAGTGTATCTTAGGGTGCAATGCTGGCTACTTAACATCTTCCATAATGATCTGGATGATGGGATAGAGTGCACTCTCAGTAAATTTGCAGGTGACACAAAACTGGAGGGAGCGGCTGATACACCACAGGGCCATGCTGCCATCCAGAGGGAGCCTGACAGGATGGAGAGGTGGACTGACAAGATTCTCATGAAGCTCAAGAAGAAGTGCAAAGTCCTGCACCTGGGGAGGAACAACCCCATGCACCAGGACATGCCAGGGGATCACTCAGCTGGAAAGCAGCTCTGCAGAAAAGGACCTGGGAGTCCTGGTGGACACCAAGCTGAACATGAGTCAGCAATGTGCCCTTGCCACTAAGAAGGCTAATGGCATTCTTGGCTGCATTAGGCAGTACTGCCAGCAGGTCAAGAGAGGTGATCTTTCCTCTCTACTCAGTAGTGCTGAGGCCGCACCTGGAGCACTGCATCCAGTTCTGGGCTCCTCAGTACAAGACAGACATGGACTCACTGGAGAGAGTCCAGCAGAGGGCTACCAAGATGATCAAGGGACTGGAGCACCTCTGCTATGAAGAGGGGCTGAGAGAACTGGGACTGTTCAGCCTGGAGAAGAGGAGGCTCGGGGAAATCTTATCAATGTCTCTAAATACCTGAAGGACAGGGGCAAAGAGGACAGAGCCAGGCCCTTTTCAGTGGTGCCCAGTGCCAGCACAAGAGGCAACAGGCACAAAGTGGAACACAGGAGGTTCCATCTAAACATCAGGAAGCACTTCTTTATTGTGCGGGTGGATGGAGCACTGGCACAGGTTGTCCAGAGAGGCTGTGGAGTCTCCCTCCTTGGAGATACTCAGGAGCTGTTTGGACATGGTCCCAGGCAAGCAGTTCTAGGTGTCCCTGCTTGAGCATGACGGTTGGACAAGGGAGCTCCAGAGGTCCCTTCCAATCTCAACCACTCTGTGTGATTCTCTGAACCTCCCTGACCTCCTTGTGCACAGAAGCAGGCTGCAGAATCAGGATGTGGAACAAGCAAAGTATGAAAACCTTTTAAATAACAAACAATTATGGCCCTTTTGGTGTAAAGACAAAGGAGAGCTCAACAAAATGCAGGTGAAGATTTTTTTATTTCGTCAGACTCTGGATCAGACTGTTGGTTTATTACGCTGATCGAAATTTTTCACCTTTTTTTGACTTACCTGTCAGAAAAAGAAATGGTCTGCTTTACACTTTACTATCTACACTCCATAGAGCAGAAATGCCAGCTTCCTATGTTATCCTTACTTCTTCCTAGCCACTTCCCTATGATCAAGGGTTTGATACATATGGCAGGAGTTTGTTCTCTGTTTTTTTGTTGTTGTTGTTATTGTTGTTTCACCAACTATATAGAGAATGACAGTGAGAGTGGGTCTGCTTTCTGTTCCAATGACAAATGTTGCTTGCTTATCATAAAGGAGCCTCAGAGCAATGAAGGCTTTAATCAAAACAGTAGCAATGATTAATAAAAGATATATTGTTTTTCTTGTTACTCTTACCAACAAGAGTGCGTTTTCTTGTTCTGACTCCTCCACAGTCCCCATTACAGGAAGAAAACTTTGACCAGTTTGTAAACTGACAATCGTCTTGGCAGGGAATCTGGCACATCTGTGTTAAGGATGGTAAGGGGCCAGCATATTTAAGGCACTCACTGATGTCAGCCTGTCCTCCGTCTTGTCTGCGACAAGTAATTGCTGGAAGCAAAAAAGGATGGGGTTTAATTCCACAATTTTTCATGAATGTCTCTAATTTGGTAAGTCTACAACATACTACCACAAGATCACATCGAAAGCCCAGGGTAGCTATACAACAGCCTAATATTTTTAATCAATTATATCTTGAATGAATACATTTAATATTTCTGACTGACTTTTTTTGCGATTCTCTTTACATTACTATTTCTTCATCAGTACTTATCAGGAAAAAACAATATCTTACAGAGAACAGTAAATATTACGAAGATTACACCATATTATCCATACCTGTTATACTGCTTTTCACATTATCCTTTTTCCTACAGAGACAGGCTATAACTCAGGCATTAAAAAACTTCCAATGACATTTTAAGTAGCTGAGTAGTGCATAAAATACAAAATTGTATCAATAGCATATATTTTAGAAAAGGGACAGACATAGAAGTTAGAAACATATTCTTGTTACTGCTTAGCCACTTGCAGCAGTATTGTGCCCAACGTTCTTCAGCAATTTTTGTTCTTGTAAAAGAGTTGAATGACCAACCACTTTTGCTGTGGGTGGAGTACCAACAAACAGGGTCACAATTTTTAAAACAGGACAGCCACATCCTGAACAAAGTCTTCTTAAAAGAAAAAAATGAAGTTTCTTTAAAAACTACAGGTGGCACAGAAGGGAGTAGTTGGAAAATAAGGATTTACAAAGAATAGGGCTGTTGTGTTAATATAGGCTTTAACAATGTTCTATTACTGTTTCTCATGGATAATTTTTTTTTTTTTTTTTTTTTTTTTTTTTTTTTTTTTTAGCATTGTTGCTTATCTATTATTCTAACCTAAGACTCAGTAAATCTCATTTTATTTCCTAGCCCCAAAAACCATAAAAGTTATTATGCAGTAACAAGATTGGAAAGTTGTAGTTGTTTGTTTACACAATAGAATCATATTTATGCTTCTTGGCATCTGACAGCACACAGTATATGCAGTATCTCATAATGACTGTGAAAGTAATTTGGATCACCAATTGTTGCAGCAACATTACATCCAAACACAATATATCATTTTCTATACATATGAGGGAATATCATGTTTTATATTACACACTGCTCCATAATTTAAACATAGTACTTCAATTGTACTGACAATAATTGTTTTATTGATATGCAAACTGAAAAAAAATGTAAATTTTACCATCCAAACTCTTATAGTATAATCAAGTTCAACTGTTGGAGAAAAAAAATGCATTTGAATGCGAAGTTTCAAAATAAAACAGAAAACTAGCTATATGTGATTTTTTCCTTCCAGAGGAGGAAGGAAGAATACTTGACGAAATGTATGTATTTTTATAAGATTGTTGCAAGGCAATTGGAAATGTTTTGTGACCTGTGCAAGAACCTTTCTTTTTTTTCTGACAAAAAAAGCTTTGTCTTCTGATAGTTCTAAACTAAATTTCTACTTCATGATGACTGTAGGAAGCTGAACCTGATGACCCAAATGGTCTGTTTCAAACCTATGTGCCTACTAAAACATATCCAAAGGCCCTAAGTGAATTGTTTTTGCCACACGTCTGTGGTAAAACACAGTGAAAGGGGGGGGAGTTGCTCTTCTAGAGATGCTAAGCAAACAACTTCCCTGATCCTTGACTGCCCTTTGGTGCAGGGCTGCCAGCTCTGTTTGTAATAGGCTCAGTACTGCATTAAGTTGTGCTTACTGGGGGATTGACCAGCTGTACATTGTCTAATACAATTACTCTGTCAAATCCTATTATGATTGGTGGAATTTATACAAAGACACCCCCCCCCTTTTTTTTTTTTTTCAGATATCAATGAGCAAAACTGAATATCTAAAAATTGAAAATCCATACAACAACTATTTTAATGTGTGAGCTATACCTACTGTAAGATTTCTATAGTTATAGAAATATTATGGAAAAGGACAAGTGAAACCACCATCTTCTAATGCAGACCTAGACTGTAGTTTGGGATTCTTGTGAGACAGTCTTCCCAGCTAATAATATACATCAGATACCCCAAGGTAAAAACATAGTTCAGACAAGTTCTACAATGTGGAAATTCCCAGAGGTCAAACCTAAATCCTCTGTCTTGAGCTTGACTTTGGTATGTGCACGCATCAGCAAAACTAATTGCGTTATCTTGACTGTATTCTCAGGGAGATACAGGCCACCGTTTTTAGCAATGAAAACTATATCTAGCAAAGGGCTAAAAGGCAGTCCATTGGTTAACCCAATAACTTTTAATAACCAACCTCAAATGTTTAATACCCATTTTAGACACTGCCTCTCCATCTAATCCTTTGATAGGCAATAAACATTGTCCATCGAAGAACATTCTTTCTAGCTAAATTGAGTTTTTCTAAAGCCAATATTCGTTCCATCTTTCTTGCTTATTAAACATTACTCTGTGGGCAGATATTCACTCTGCCATAATGTTTTTCAGAAACATATTAGTGCATCTAATTTACATCAAGCAGACTGAGGTGAGAAGCTCTTCTGGGGATTAACACTATTTTTTTTTTTCCGATGAACTGTCAGTTGTACAGTAGCAATCAAAGCAGGAAAACTCTTCATTCTTGAGACCTAAATATTTCACCTTAATAACAACACAAATTAGAAGACAGCTTGGGATACCAAATCAATTCCTGAATCTTAATTTTCAGAGTGCATGTCCATAACTTTTCATATTACTGCTATTTGACATGACCTGGATCCATTTTACTGTTTTTATTCTACAGATTTGGGTATACATTTGAAAGGTGTATACTCCTTTAACTGTTAGAAGAGTGGCTGTTTTTCCATTACTTAAAGTAGGGATTTTGACCACCGTACACATAACATTAATATATTATTTTGGCTAGATGTCTTGCTTGACATCAGCAATACCCTTACTTTTAATGGAGATGTTAAGAGTACCATTTACTTTTTCCACATACAGCCTAATTTGGGCAAATTCAGCCCCTCCATCTTTGATGAAATGCAATTCTGTAATTATATTCAGTAAATGTCACTGAGATCGATGGCTAACTTACTATACAGAGCAATGTCTTCAACTACAATAAAGCCATGCAGTGCCAGACTAATTATTTTGCCTATACAACCATGTCACATTTATTACAGGCATTAGCAGTAAGTGGAAGGAGTATGGTTCTTCTATTACTGAATTAAGCACAAGTAATTGTTAAGTGAAAACATAAAATAGGAGTATGGCTAACAGAAAAATCAAATTTAACAAGGAAACTATTCACTTAGGAAATTGTTTTGGTATTTAACAATTATTATCTCCCAGAAGAAAGGTGTGAAATAAACGGCAGTCTAAATTTTCTAGACAAGGGACTTTGATGTAATTAAAACTTTATCTGATAGCATTGTTTCCACTAAGCCACAGGGGACTACAGGCTAATACATTTGTTGGTGGCATAATGAAACATTAAGACTGTATTTTAACAAGTCTTGTTATGCATGGGTTTATATAAAAATCTTGCCAGCATTGTTCCCATCATTAATATACTTCACCATGATTTCACTGAGATGTGAGATTCAGTGACCCCATTTACACCTAAAAATTACAATACTTTATAAATGAAAGTGCTCTAATGTCCTTTGTTTTACAACATACTTGTGCTACTATTTTTTCATTTGTTAAATATTTTAATTGTGAAATCATTGTTTCATTTTTAGAAAGGCAAAAAATATTCCAGCACACACTAACTTTTCTTACACCTACTATCAACATTGCCTAGGCTATGACTTCATCAATGTTTATCAACTTTTTCTGTGGGACATGGCAGGCTAGACACTGCATGATGAAATGTTTCTGTCATGAAGTATCTTAAGCAGGAGCACATTATTTCCAATAATAGGAAAATGCAAGCCGAAGAGTTCTTTACGTGCCAAAAAGAGTAACAATGTGTTACTGCTGAAGAGAGTTGTCTGGAGATTTTGGCTCTTGTTTTGGCAATAAAAAATTAATTTCTCATGCAAATACTGCTTTTGAGCACTATTGTCCAAATTCTTCAGTACAAAACCTGAAGCTGCCTGTTGTCGTCTGTAGTGACTTTTTAGTCATACAAACCAGAGAATAGGGCAATCTCATGTGTTAAGGCTCAATGATGTTAAAACGGTAGTTTATAGCTCCATGAAGGAGCAGCAGTCCTTTGTCATTTTGTCTTCTTTATTGTGATTTGACACAAAAAGTGTCACAAAAGCAAATCCCCCCTAAGAAAGCGATACTTAGAGAGGTAGGCTACTGTCTGTACTTAGCTACAGCGAGAGGAAAGTGCTTTTGACCACCAGTTCTACCTCTGAGCCTCCTCGTGGCTCAAACAAGGCTGCGAGGCCACCTTGTGTGCTCATGGCAATCCTAGGAAGCTTCCTCCAATTCCCCCACTCCACAGTCTTTCAAATAACTCTATCATACATCCTGTGAATGAAGAATGGTGAGACCTCAGGATCAGACCTTTAATAATGGCCAATTCCCAGTGACATCAAGTTCACCTATTCAGAGATATTTTTCTGACAGCAAGGTTACTTATGCTTCTGCTTAAATTTTATAAATAACCTTCCTCTTGCTGTTTTAGAATCTGCCGACAGATTTCACAGTATTCATCCCGTTCCTCCTACAAAACTCTGAGGAAGATTTATGGTGGCAAGGACTGCAGGCTGCACATCCTTTTGCAAATCTCTTTTCAGTCACTGGGGTAGCCCTTCCCTGTGCATCCATCCATATACATCATGATGTGTTTAGCCTACTGCAGTTTGGGCACTCTAGTTTTTTATCTGCTATACATCTTCTTCACTAGCACTGGGATGTGATCCAACAAACCCTACTTAAATCTGCAGAGGCTATTGGTGAAACAACCCTTTTTAGTAAGCAAGCTTCCTAGGCTTTCCCATACAATTCAAAAAGGATTCGAACTATATTTCTAAGTTCCTTCAGAATTTACTGGTGCTGAGGTTTACCAACATAAGATTGTTTAAGATATGACCATAACATCATGTATAACTGCTTAAGCTGTTCACAATTTCAAACTTTATACATTAATCTATCCAGACCAGACCTCTACTTTGAAGTTATCTATGTGCTAATAAATGTCAGCCATAAGAATGACAAAGCAGTCTCTCTTAGCACACTCTAGCTGGAGCAGGTTCCTCTCCTGCTCTATAGTGAGTTTTATAGCCCACATCACCATCAAATACTAGAAGCCTGGCTTTATCAAGCATTTGCTCTCTTGTTCCAGCTTCTGTAGTTTGTATTTGCCAACACACCGTGTTCATCCCTCCTGGGTTTCAGGTGACTCATCAAGACATCTGGTTAATTTACTCCTGTTAATTGAGAAACAGCTTATGATAATAAACACAACATAAATGCTGTTGCTGTAAAATATGGCTTGTCTCTATATTTCCTGTTGCTCTCCAATGGGGTCAAGAGGAAGTTTCAAACTCCTTGCTGATGCACTCATAACACCCTCTCATGAGGGTTTTGAACAAGAGAAAGTTAGAAGTCTTAAGTTACTGCAATTATAGAGTACACTCTTGCTCTATTTATCCACTGTTAAAAGGCATTTTACGATTGATACGACTGCAAATTTTCATTCGTCATAGAAATTCAACACAATTATCATGACTATCTGCATTGTTCAAATAGGTTCAGAACTACAACAATGAATTTGTTTCTCAAGTATTAAATGTTATGTTACGATGCTTGGGTTTAGACATAAATAGCTGCCCATGATTTGCATGAAAAATTAACTAACCTTTTTCCTTAAAAAAATCTAAATAAAATTTGTTCATATAACAAAAAAGCGAAACCACCAAACCCTTTTCTTCTCTTTCCTCTGCATTGACCCAAGTTCTAATTTTCTGACATGTTCATTTAAATTGACATGACTTGTAACAAAACCTTCATTATACAAGACAGCTAGAAACAGAGCTGTCTTTAACAATGAATCAAAATTCTAAATTCTGTGATTCACCCAAGTATCTCTTCTGTTGAGCAAGACCAATGTGACAAAAAAACTGAAGAATGGAAATGTGAATAGTAAAGCTGTGATATAAAGCCTTGCTTTACATGCTCTAGCTTTATTCATAGATTCTTAAGATCAGACACCTAGCCAGTCATTTTAAATGATTTCTAACTTCTAGTTTTTTCTTCAGATGTAATTATCTTTCTAGCTAAAATATGAACAGTACTGACTATTTTGTTGAAAATAAACTGCTAATGCGTGCATAGTCAGATGTGCCTTTTCCCTGGTATACCTTCCTATTCTTTCTTATTTAACACATTTGTTGTTACTGTATGTTATAGTGTTCCCGTGCAGGCAATCACATCAGAAACAGGAGAAACTAATGGCATTGGCAGTATCTCCTCACCCTGAAAAAGAGTAACTGAGAACTGTTCTCACATACAAGAATGCAATTCTTGCTCTACTGAGTATCAACAAAAAATGAAATGACAATCCACTGGAAACCAAAGGACTGATTTCCATAAGATTCTTTCTGCACTTTGTCATCAAGATTAAATTACTAGAAACAGATGAATGTGCAAGTTCTACATTCATGAGCATCAGAAATTTCAGAGAACTCTTTTTCAATTGAAAAAAAATTCTGCTATGTCTACATATTCATAAAATTGTAAACATTTGTACAGAAACCAGCAACAACTGCTTAAATATACTGTTCAAAATATCTGCATTCAATATCACATTATAAATGCAGTATAAAAATATTACACCAAACAGATTTCATATTTCAGATTTCATATTTGGGGTGGTTAAATTTACTTGCACAGTAGAAGGTCTGTCTTTTTCTGTATTTACATCACAAAATAATCTTTATATAAATGATGTATAGTACAGAACTTTTAACAACATACTGTTATGCAAAGCCTATAGAAACTTTATTTATGAGAAGAATAAACTTTATTTATTTAGGAGGGAGCTAAGAATCAGCAGGGAGAGGGGACAAAACCTTATCCAGAGTCTTCCTTCAGAAACTGACGAAATTTTTCTAATACTGTCCAGGGCAGAACTCAACCAGCCAGAAGGTTGCATTCCGGTCAGCTTCCCTTCACAGAGCACCCTGCATAATATCAGCTCTTGTGATGGGGACCAAACAGAGTAATGTGTATCACTAAAACTTCACACATGGCCATTTTAATGGCAGAAATTGGAAAGTAAGAGGGGAGAGGGAATATATTAATACCCTGTGTAGGAGAAAACCTATATAGAACTAATCAAAACATACTATCCATGTACAAAATGCAGTTTTCTGAGGTGCAAACTAAATAAACCAATATTATCCAAAACTGCAGAAGGATATTTTCCAAAGAGAAAGTTATTTTTGTGCAAAAATTCAGCTTTCACTTCCAAGTCATATTCATTATAAAGGTGTTGAAGAAACCAGAGTATATTTTACTTATCTTAATCTAAAGAAAAGCTGTATTAGTTTTATTTAGCCCCTACATAATATCAGTTTATATTACTGAGCATAAAAGATGTATCGAACACATTGTCATGTATTAAAACACCGAGACATTATACATAACACAGACGTGTTCTAAACTTAAATTTTATCATAATTTTGTCATTTATATCAAAGGGAAAAATATTGGGCCAAAAAAGGCTCTGGCTTTAATGCCTGCAATTTTTACCACTACAACAGTCCAGGAAGTATTTAGATACTTGGGCTGAGGCACAAAGAATCTTTGGTTAATGAAGTTAACTTTCTCCATAAGTTTTATAATAAAGCTTATACTGGATAGCCTTACAAAAAGCAAAAGAAAACAAAAATTTCTCCTCCTGATCTCAGAAACATTTACAGAATTCTACAAAACAGACAACTTCTTTCTTCAGGCTTAGCTGCTCCCAGGGTCCTTAGTTAAGGGTTGCTCATCCTACCACTCCATCCCATCACAGTAGAGAGCTATCTCCATTATATTTCCTTGTAGGAACAAGACTCCTGCTTGAATATACCATCCTTTGCAAGATCAAACTCTAGCAACTCTGTAGTACCAGAGGGAAATTCTGCCAGTCTATTTCACCAGATTTAAAAACTGTATGCCCAGTAATTCCAAAATCATGTATTGCTTGTGTACTGCACATGATTGAAGTTGGAGCTTAAAAAAAAAAAACACCACCACCACCAATAAAAACCACAAACCAACCAACAAACAAAAAAACCCTGAAATTCTCATGACACAGAAGAATAATAAAATTTGCATGCACAATAATTAGCTATGCTTCTTTATTAATGAGTTTGAGGCCAAGTCATTAGATTTAAGCACTATGACACAACTATAGAAAACAACGCTTTGTACTGAACTCCTACCATCAAAGACAGAAATCTTATTTTCTCAGTGTGTTATCTGAATGTATCCTCCAGAGCTGCTAGAAATAGATCGCATTAGTGATAGACCTCTGAAAGAATTACCACAGTCAGAAGTCTTTTATATTAGCAGGCAATACCTTCAGGCTTCATTTTGTGGTAAGCCCTAAATTGATCACCTGTAACACCTTCTGAGTAAGTGGTAGAAGTTACTAGCTTAAGATTTACTTTCTGACTTTAAAGTATACCATAACCTCATTTAATACTGCAAGGAAATTAATGACCATAACATTTCACTTCTGCTGTTAGCAGTGTCCTTGATCAGGAATTCTACAATCTGCTGAGCCAATATTGTTTTAACAGATAGAAGTTTGCACTCAGCAAAAGCAAAAGAGAAAAACCTTCCTGAAATTCAGGGTTGACTAGTAGTTCAAAGCAATTCAATCACTGTAACACAGTAAGTGGGAACTGTAATTATTTTCATACTGAGTTTATTTAATGCACCTATAAACATCTCCTTGCTATAAACAGTCACACATACACAATTTTGTTAAATCCACAAAATTCTCTATGAAGACAGGTGACGGTAAAGCTGGACTTGCCTGTTAAAATTATTTTCTATTAAATGCAAATGGTGGAAAAATGTCTGGGTCACTGGGCTCAAAGTGTTGGCGGTTTTGAAGTCCAACTGGCAGCTGTTTAAGAGAGCTACACATCAGTGGTTAATACCAGGGCCAATTCTGTTTAGCATCTTTAACAACTTGCACAGAAGGCACTCTCAGCAAGTGTGAGGACAACACCAGTTTGAGAGGAGCATTCAGTACCTACCTGGAGAGTCGGGCTGCCATTCAGAGGACCTTGACAGCCTGGAGAAATGGGCTGGCAGAAACCTCATGAACTTTAACAGTGTAAATGCAAAGTCCTGCACCTCTTGTGCTTCCATTGCTCTCTACAACTACCTTCTTTATACCTGATTGGAGGGTATAAAGAAGAGAGAGCCAGAGTCTTCTCAGAGGTATATAGTGAAAGAATAAGGGGCCATAGACACAAATTGCAGCAAAGGAAATTTCAGATTAGATATTAGGAAAAACATTTTCAGTGCAAGAGCAGACAAGCAGAGCAAGTGCCCAGAAAGGCTGTGTTATCTCCATCCTCGGAGATGCTCAAAACTCAGCTGGACACAGCCCTGAGCAACCTGCTGCAGGCTGGGTGGGATCTAAGTTTAAAACTGACCCTGCTCTGAGTGGAGGGTTGGACAATGGGACCTCCACAGCCTTCCTCTAGCTAAAATTATTGTCAGGTTCTCCAATCCTAAATCTTTGAACAACCCTTACATGGAACAAAACTCTTACATTTGGTCTAATGGATATACCCACAAACACGTCTTCACAACCTTACCACCTGAAAAATATCATATTTTCACACGTCAAATTGCACCACCTTTTTTCACAAAAAGAAGAATATAAAGTGACCTATCTTCTTCTTCTTTTTTTTTTTTTTTTAATTTCTCTTCAGAAAATACTTTCCAGAAACACCTCTGCAAAACTTGCTTCAGGTAAGCATGGTGACATAAACTGAACAAACAATACCATGAATTAGTCACTGATGCAGCATCTGTACTTAAAAATAAATTAAGGTTAATGTTTTATGAATAAAGCATTTGCCAAATACCAGTTAGGATGCACACTACTATACTAGCATTCAGTATTTTCCTCTGCTGATCCCCAGAAATTTAAGTAAAATTAATGTTAAGTTACAATGACTGAATTTTTAGGCAGTTCCCACACCAGTACAGCTATAGACTTCTGAGGAATAAATGACAGATTCTAACCTCTTGCTTGTAGCCCAGGTCCACAAGTCTCATGTGCTCCTGGACTGTCTTGGCGCACGTACCATGGTACTAGCTGGCACCTGCGCCACTTGTGGGTCTTCCACCTGAAATGAGGGAGGAAATAATTAAGCAGAAACAGTGCATCTAAATTTGTAGCAATCAAATCACATGAATAAATTCATTTGCCAAGCTTCATCTTCCTAACAATATGCCAAAAAGGTGAAATCAGAAGCAAAAAATGACCACAGACACAGCAAAGCACTGGGACAGTGAGTTTAAATGACTGCAAGGGTGCCTCAGGAGATCCCAAAGCACTTGGGTCTAGGGTAGCCAAGTGGCAGCACCTTACAAATGGAGAGCCAACCAAGAGATCCAATACAGTGTATGGGCCCACACCATATCAAAATAAAACACAGACAAGAAGAAGTTGCTACAAACTTTGATCAAAAAAATGAAATATTGTCCTGCCTAAATTATTTAATCAGTAATTTAAACTGCTAAGAAACTCTTACAAAATTCCGTTTTAGTTCTGCAAAATAATCTTGGCCTTTAAATGTAACTAATCCATGGATGTCCAGTTAGTGTCACAGTTCTGAAATAATCCACAGTGGTTTAAATTACTCAGAGTGGGGGAAAAAACACTAAATCCACTGCTCAAATCATTTGCTGCTTTTATGTTTAAAGTGATCAAACGGCTTAGCACCTCAAGTTTCATTGTAACCTGCCTCTGCTGGCTGGTATCTGAACTAATTCATGAGCAGATCTGAGTGCATGAGTCCACCTGTCACAGCATGTGTATAGGTCAGAAAGATGCTAAAGGAAATATGCAGAAAATGTGTTTAGTATGAGTTCAGGTCATGAAATTTAAATTACCTCACCTACCACTCACTAGCAACTCTACTTATTTCTACTCAGCACACCATCATGCACTAGTTCATGTAAAATTTGATACTGAAGATACTAACCAGATGAGGAGCAGACAGTATTTTCAAGGATATAACTCTGACTCTGGTATTGACTAGAAAAAGATTTCAAATTCTATTTCTCTCATGTTTGGAGTACTCACTACGATAGCTTCCCAATGCTGTTTTGCATATTTTCATATCTTTCAGTTACATACAGTATTGCCTCCTAATGAATTTGCAATGATAATTCTTACCAGATGATGAAAGTAACACACTCCTTTAATCTCAATCTGTTTCGGCTAAAATAAAATTAAATTCTATTTGTACCTGTGCAACAGAGAGTGTTTTCATAGGAATTAGCAAGCTTTCTTCTCTATCCACTGCAGAAACAGAACATTGGCTTCCAATTCAAATATATAAATTATACATAAAAAAACCCTCATATTTATTATTTTGTCAAATACATCTATGCTTTCCCATACCACTCATACAGATGCTTGCAAAAGCATCTTAAGCAGTTGAAGTGGAGATCCCCACCTGCTAGAACAGTTGCCAGTTTTCTCTGGTCAACAAAGAGAATTCTGTATGTTAGGGGATGTATCAATGGGTGGATCACCTCGGTGTTGATGGGGATGGAAAGATGAAGGATATAGTTCTCCTGCATGGCAGCAGAACTCAGCTCTCCTAAACAGAGGCTGCATTGCATTGGTTTGGATAATTTAAAACAGAAGATTTTTTTTTTAATCATGTAGAATTTCAAAACAGTTGCTAGGCAAGATTTATCTTGGAAAGTAATTCTTACTAGTTGCAATGTTCCTGCAAAGAAACTGGGAAACAATGAACTATCGTTTCCCAATTCAAAGGAAACAAAATGTTGGTGGTCCCGATACACTATGGGCCCAACTGAGTGTACATATCTGTTCTGAGACCTTGATTTAGCCATGTATCCCGTTTTTCTTAAGTGGAATTCAACAAACTTTAGAGGTAGGTAGAGGCTGAAAAATCATGCATAAACTGTCTTTGGTTGATAAACGCTACCTGTAGCTATAGCAGATGGGAGAAGCTTCACATTCCTTTTCCTCAAACAAAGAGTCTGGGCACTCACGACCACCGTTAGAAGGGAGCTGGATAATGACTCGGTGACGGGACTGTTTTTTCACTATGACATCTCCTGCAAAGAGTAGAAGAGCTTGTTTCTCCCGCTACTATACAGGCATGATAGTAATTAGACAAAAATAAGATTTAACATAACGGGTATTTGAGTCATTCACTATAATAGTGACGTGCCACTTTGTCCATTAAGAAAATTAAAGCTAATAGATAAAACACTTTAATCTCAGCTAAAGACCTAGAAGCAGAGCTAAACAGAAAGCAACAACAATGCTGTACAAATGAATATACAGCTGAAGTGAACACACTGTTTAAGGAACAAAACCAACCAGCTCAGTTTGGTGCTACACATTAGTTTTAAAGCATAGATTTGCTTTATCATTGACTTGCAAAACTAGAAACAGAAATTAATGGAGAGAAATGATTATATTTCATTATTTCTCCATTCACTAAGTGACTCAATTGGAAAATCTAATTGCCTTTTGCTAATCTCCACAGCCAGGAATATAACAAATTTAATTTACACTCTTGGTTATCTCCAGGCTGGGCTTTAATACTGCTCCTTATACCCTTGTTTCCCACCTGGGACTAGCATTAACCTACCTACATACACAAAAAGTATTCCAAAAGAGCATATTCTACATATAAAAATGAAGTTTTATTTTCCCACTCTAGAATTAATTTACAGTTTATAGTTTTCAATTAGTATAGTAATTCATTATTAATGATAAGTAGTAAATAGTTCTGTAAGAATTTTGGTTTGAATCAGCTTCAGATATCCGTGCTTCAGGCAGAATATGAAGGGAAAACCCACAAATTTATATTAATTACATAGGAATACCTAATGCCCAAATATTTAAGGTAAAAATCTTGGTGCTGTTTTTTTTTGTTGTTGTTGTTGTTGTAGTTGTTGTTTCGTTTTTTTTTTTTTGTTTTTTTTTTCAGAGAGCTGTAGCGCAGACGTTTGGCTGACTGGGTTGATACCAGCTTTGGTGGGTTACTACAGCAGCTGCAGCTTGTCTGAACACAGAAGCATACTGGACTACAGCCAAGCAATCATAATTAGGAGCAAGCAGTAGGAGAATCCCCGGCTCTCCACCACCTGGCTGCTTTTCA
The DNA here is from genome assembly GCA_013399115.1 of Anseranas semipalmata. NCBI lineage: Eukaryota > Metazoa > Chordata > Aves > Anseriformes > Anseranatidae > Anseranas > Anseranas semipalmata. Next base: position 150,753 of record VXAA01005334.1, on the reverse strand, counting down.
GCACAGAGGAAACTCTGCTCCTGAGTCAATCAGCTCCAGGAGAAGCCAGGGGCTGGCACAAGGGGCAAGACAGACATGCAGCCCAAAGCTGCTAACTCTCTTGCTGACACAAATGGGTAAAGCCCATGAAATAAAAAAATTGTTTGTGCAGTAGTATGAAGACTTTGTTTGACACACAGAGTAGCCAAAATGTCCGTATTGGTTAACAAATACATTATTTTACAGCAGAATACATCCTAGTTTGTAGTTAATATTCATGAAGATATGCTCATTGCATCAAGAACTTTCTTAAAACCCAAAGAAATGAGAACAGGACAAGCCCCAACAAAACCATTTCAGAAAGAACCATTAATATTGCTTAAAAGAACACAGTATTTAATAATGAACAAATATTTCATAGATTTGGATTCAATGGTCTTAATTATCTGTTCTTTTTCAAAGTTTATAAATTTAATCTTCCTAACTCTTCTTTTATTTATTAGAATGAACTATGCACTACTATAAATTACTGTGAAAATGACTTTATGCTTGTGTCCTTTGAAAAGCATAAAGAATTGACTGTGATATTCGAAGTACATATAGTTGATGTAACAGTATCTTACATTCTGATAATATGATGGCTGTGAGTAATCACCACATCCCACATAGGGATTAGCACCCTGTGCAACAAGGAGTATTACAGACTTTGTCTATAATGGTACATATTAGAAAAATACCTACTCTTAAGCTTAAAAGAGATAAGGCAGAAGGATGTGGGCAATATTAAGCCAGTCATCACTTCAACTTCATTTACGATTACAATGTAATAAAAATTCAAGGGAGACCTGCACTGTTTTTAAGGGCTTTGCCAAGTGTATTAAAATGGTATTGCAATGTATGTTTAAATCAGACCATTAACATCAACTAAAAATCATCTTATTTTTATTAATTTTGCTTATTTTTATGAACTTTCCTTCAGTTTTCCTTGGGGTAGAATAAACCAGCACAGGCAAAAATGAAAGAGTTTTGCCAGAATTATATACATATATATATACATGTTGGGATATACAGCCTCCGGTTTTCTGATGAACAAGCAGCAAGTACCTTCAAAGACAAAATCTGACTATTTTATAATTTGACAATTCAAATGCAGTTTCTACAATTGTTAGAAATATCTGTTTTGTTGTTATACCACAAGATACGTGTCTACGCTGTGACTAGATGTGATGGTGTGCTCTGTCCCCAGCCCCTTCTAGCCTTCAGTCTGGCTGTTGCCTTGCTCAAACGCTGGCTGCTGCACCCAAGGCCTTTCTCAGGCAGATAGTGACCAGTGTCCTGGCTACACCTAAGGCCTCCCTTATGCAGACAGTGACCACAATATCAGCTCAAACTGGGTGCTGGAGAAACTTGACAGACAGATGTCTTGCTCAGCAGCTGAGGGCCAATGGAGTATGAGCCAAAAAAACCCAACAGTATGACTCTTACTCCATCATCTTACCCATAAATAGTGAGCAGTCCAAAAGCCCTTTGAGCAATTCTGCAGGCTGCACAACAAGATTGCCCCTTGAGCAGGGACACCTCTTAAGGTCATGCCTGCTGCAGAGATCCCTTACTCCTTGCGAGAGATTCCTTGCCACAACAGATCCTCAGTAAGTGATTAATAGCTTGCTATTAATAGCTTGCTATCTGGGACTAGGAGTGGATTCAGCCGCACCTAGGCTCCCCACCTCTTCGGTTCAAGGAGTTTAGGAAGCAAGGGGGCCCACTCTGAACCTCATGACTCAACAGAAGGGTCCCCCCAACATGTCTGACTTACCCTGTCCTCTGTGCATTAAATAATCAAGTGTACCTTGCCATCTCGAATCTTGTTAAGTTGCTGTCTTATTTATGATTAAGCTTTGTTAGATCACTAAACTGTATCAATAAATATATTGCTGCTTCTCTCTTACAATTGAAGTGTATGATTTCATTTGAGACACTAATTATCAGTGGAAGATGCAAAAGGGAGTTTGTAACATATAAGCGGGCAAAATGGGAAAAAAAAAAGATACTTATAGAAAAAATATAAAAATAATAGAAAATGGAAGACATCCTTGACCAGGCGTTTGAGACAAGAATCTGTAGCTAGAAGTTACAATGGGTTTTACAATGGGCCACTGAGTAACTTTTCTACACTGTTCTACTAGCAGAAACACTACTTCCTCCCTGCAGCTGCTGTATCAGCTATTACATGTCCTCTGTCAGAAGGAGGTGTGTACAAGTATTCTGTCAAAAGTGACTGCTGGTCTGACTTATTTTTTTTCTTTTCTTAAGATCTGTCCATTAGCAAACAATGGATAAAATTACCATCTTGACATGAAGAAGGACACAATGTCCAGTCACTGAATGGAGTCACAATACAGTCCTTTCTACAAGGAAGCAGACAAGGCCTCACTGTTTCTGGTCGGAGGTTCTCAGGGCATCTAAAAAAATGAGAAAGAAGCATTATCAGATGAACGATCATTCTGCAGTGAAGTGGTGAATCATGAGAGATACTGAATGTCTGCAGGCACACAAGGGGAGTGCTAGTTGCCCAGAACTCACCAGGACAGAGCTCAGAAACAAAACCTGTTAGAATTTAAATATCGCTGGTGGAAGCAAGCCAAAACTGGTGCATTCTACACCTGGAGATTGAACTAACAAAAAAATATCATGATTTCTCACTCACCATTCCAGACTCTTGCCTTTTGAGTGTTATTTTCAAGCTTCCAAATTATTGTAAAGAAAAGCCATCTAGCTTAGCTTAGCAAAATACATTTCTATCTCTTCATAAATTCACCAGAAGCATAAATTCTGGCAAGAGGCATATCTGGCATAAATAACGCTGCTAACCCAGGAACGTATAGGTATAAGTTGGCCAGGGTTATGACAGAAACCAGAAAGGATTTGAAACTACCAGATCAATAAAATTGTGAAAGACTGTCAGAAGGGACAGGAAATCTTGCTTATTTTAAGAAGAGGCTTGATCAGTATATAAAAGGGATTATTAGACTGCCACATATGGGACTCATTAACCCAGGTCATTTTCCCAGTTCTGTGTTCCCATTTTTTCATTAAGAAACAACCCTCTACACTGCATTACATTTTCAGAAAGATGCAATAGCTTTTGCAGAAGTACTGCAAATCTTTAAAAGAATTTCAGAATGGCTATTGCCCTAAAAGCACTCAGAATGTGGACTGTCAGAGGATTTCATAAAAAGGTAGGAAAAACATCACTTCTACATTTTGGAGCTTTTGGCTCATTAGAAAACAAACAAACAACCAAACAACAAAAAAAAACCATTACTATGATTTTCCTCTTGTTGGCTGCCAGGCATCTCGGACCAGAGAGATAAGAGACCAATTTTATATTTGGATTGGATCAGCTGGGGAAGATTGGCTAGCATGAGGCATCTTTCCTGCCAGGCAGGAGGGAGCACTGGCAAGTCTAGTGATGAACTACGAAGAAAATGTGGCCTCTGTTGTCAGTGGAGAACTACACCTGTGTCAGTGGGGGAAGAAGAATGGGGGAAAACAGAAGAAAACTGGAGCTGCAGCTTTACAGGAGAATGTTCTTCAGCAATAATATTTGCCAGTTCATTGCTAGTGTATGAGTTTTCCTGTCAGTTCACATACCCTTTTCAAAGTATGATCCATTACTGGGAACCAGCACCAACTTCTTGGCTATAATGGGCCTACTCTTACAATGACATCTCCACCCTTTCTTTCTTCTCCCCTAAAATACCAATGTGAGGGACCGTATAATATTATAGCTATAGCAACAAAAATCTCCATCACCTCTTCATAAGACCTCTCTACCTTTTAAAGTCAAATTTTGCCTTTTAGTTTGTATGGGATTCATAAAATTAGATTATGTATGCATGGGTGTATAACATATAGTCAGGTACACTTTAAAAAATGATCTGCCACCAATCACATACAGTGACCACATTTTCAGAATTTTTCTTTACGGTTAAAATTCAAAATGCTTCTGAAGAGTATTGAACATTGGCTTAATAATGGCTTTTTCCTTAAGGAACAACAGAAAATATAAACATACAGAAAAGTTTGAATTATATACTTTCACTGTTTCACTAACAGCTTCATCTCTCAGCAGCACTGAACATTACAATTCCTCTTCAGATCCTTGGGCAAGGCAATTAGTTCAATTAGAACACCATTTCTATCTTTTATATTGTTTGTATTTAGTATATCTGGCTTAAAGCAATGTATTGATTTTTTTGGCATTCCTTACTCAAGGTCAAATTAAACAGAAGAGATACAAGCTGAAGTCTGTAACTTGTGAGGTAGATAAGGCCAATAATATTGATTCTATCATACCACAGTAATCCTTTTTATTAAGGGGAGTTTAAAACAAGGTTCCTATTTACATTTTCATGTCAAATGTCAGGTTCTTTAAAAACAATTCAGTGATTTTAATGTGACAATTTGAAGGATTAACTAATATTGTTTTTCTCATTTCACTGATTCTTTTATGACACAATAAAACAGTCCTCCTCCCCAAAATTTAAGGTCAAATCAAAGGCAGAGATATTAACAGATTTTAAAAGAAAGATAAATAGAGTGTTCTTTTTTTTAAATGTAAAATGAGTACCAAATAAAAGATATAATGGTATCATGACTGAAGAGAACACAACTTAATGTAGATATATAACAATTTAGGTTACCAAATGGGCTGGTATTATTCCCTGTATTGCGATTTAAAATAAACTAGGAATAAATCTACTGCTGAATAAAGCAAGAAATGGCAGACACTGTGCAAATATTTAGTATGAGAATAACTGCCTCGTGAACTTTCTAAAAGACCTCTGCTCTCAGCTCTTCCAGCTTTGAATCTCTTCTGAGTGGGATATATTTACAGACTGACAAGCTGCGTTTTACTAGCAGCTAATCTGTATTTAACCCCGGTCATATACTAAGCTGAGAAATTAAATTATTGGGCAAAAGGGATCTCTCAGAAAAACATGTATATGGGGGGAAAAAAAACTCACAAAGGAAGGCTGTTCAAATTAATGTTTCAAACTAATGCCATGTCAGAGCTGTACGATGCTTGACCCCCTCAGTCTGCTCGTCTTTGCATGCAGTTATTCCTTGTATAAATTTAGACCAGCAAAATCCCAAAATAATTCCAGCACAGAAGGATAATTTTTTTAAGATATTTACTTTTTTGGGCCCACTTGTCCCACGTTGACTCTCACACAGATGACTTTTCTTGTCTGCATCCCCACGGAACAGGTGGCCTCCCCATTCCAGCTGGCAGAGGAATTGAAAGCAGACACAGACGCATCCTCTATGCACTGTCCCCACGGGCCTGTCTGCCAATGATACACAGTGCAAGAGTGTTCGTTACAGCTGCGGGTTTCCTGTAGTGCACTACTATTTGGACACTGTATTCCTCCTGGAACAATAAAGCAGGGCAAAAGTTCATGCAATGGAAGAAAATAGTGCTTTATAAAACAACAACAACAACAAACAAAAAAATACAACAACAAAAAGGAAAAACTGGAATCTTATTAGCTATATATTATCACTTTGATTACATGAAATAAATGCTGTTTTTTCTTCCTCCTTTTCATATGCCCAGTATTCACTTTGGCAAACTTTAGTGAGCAGACTACAAAGAACAGAACGTACATGGACAGCAAATGTAAACGTGTATTATGAGGATGGTGAAATAATCATAATGTAACCCGCTAATGTCCTTGGAGACAATCTACGCCATTTTTATTTTGGGGTTCTCTAAAAAAGACTGTAAGAGATAATCTAAGGAGGTACGAAGGCTCTGGACAGAAGAAATAGTTAAGTGTTCAAGTTATGCATACCTAGAGACCACTGTTTATGTCTAATTCATGGATCAATTAAAAAGATTTTTGGAGCTCTTGTCCTAGTTCCCAGTGGATATTTATCCATGTTACGTAATTACCAAAGAGGGTGGCACAGCTGGCAATTTCAGGTCCAGATTGAGATAACAAAGGCTGTTTCAGGTTAAGATTAAAATGCATTCATGTGTCAATAATTGTGAAGAAAAGCTAATAATACTATCTTTGTTGTGTCTGATTTCCGATAGTGTGTTCAGTTTCTTATATTCAAGCACTTCAAAGCTAATTTACCCTCCCAATCCTGCACAAGCTCTTACCAGACTTGATCATAGGCTACTAGATATCTAACATTGCTACTAGACACATAGAATCTAGGTTTAAGAATTTACTTAAACATTCATATTCAGGAACGGGAACAATAGGACTCCTATCTCCAGATGATAGAAAGCCAAGGAAAATCTAAATAATATTTTATGTCTTTCCTAAAAGACAAGAACAGTAAGAAAGATAACTGAAAGAGGAGGTTTTTTTTAGTTCCTGCAGATGAACCACGCATTGCTTTTCTCTGAAAAGAAAAACGTGTGCTCACACCAAGCACACATCAGAAAGCACATTAGCTTTTTTGTCCCACCACTGAATTTTAGGTTGCCAAGACAAGCAAGAGGGAAGGGGTTTTAAGCACTTATTATTGGGAGTGATTAAACAAACAACTAAGTGTAATAAAAGAAACAATGGATACTTCAAGTTCTCCAATACATATAAGAGTCACAAGAGGGGAATCTACTTTATACCCTAAGTTGCTTTTGTGAAACAGGTAGTTCTGCAGCAAACATGAGGAAAGGGACGCTCTAATGAAATCACAGGACAAAATCCAAATTCTCAAACTATTTCCATAGAGATATTTTAAAATTCTGAATTAGGGATAAAAAATATTAATGCAACCAAGCAATAGTAAATATCATATTAACTGAGAAGTCATGAAAAAGACTAGCCAATTATTAGTTTTATAAAGGGGGGTTAGAAGCACCTAACAACTTGTGAATATAATTACAAAATGACTAAAAATAAATTGGTTTTGGCTTAAAATGGGTGTAACTCAAGTCCATCAGAATTGCTTTAAATGTATTTTCATATGCATAGCACCAAGACAAAACATATTATTTACACTTTGCCAAAAAAAAAAAAGAAAATAGAAAAAGAAATGGTAAAACAAAATTATGGTTATATGGTATGTTTCAAAAAGATATTCAAGCAGCTTTCTTCAGGAAATGAAAATCCATTCAAATAACACCAGCAGATAGGAATATAAGTAAGAAAATTAGGAAACAATGTATTTTGAAAAAAAAAAAAAAAGATAGTTCAGTCTCAAATTATTTTGCATAGGAGAGAAAACTGATCCACAAAAGAAAGAGACTAGACATGTTCCCCCAGTATAAGAGTTAAAGAACGGACAATCTAGAAGGGATAAAAGAAGGTTGCTAAACTAATTACTTCCATCTGATGTTACCTCAGAAGAAACACAAGGGAAATATTCCAGAAAATTCATAAATTAAGGGTTTGTGTTTGGGGGAGAAATGTTTCTGCAGGAATGGATGCCATATCCTCCAGTTCCTAAGGTATTAGAGAATAAAATGACAACTTAGATTTAGTTTTGACAGCTATGCAAGGATGTATATTAGGGAAAAAGTGAGTGTGACATTGACTTGTAAACGAAAAAAATTGGGGCGTGAATGTCTGCAGCTCAGTGGAAATCCACTTCTGTTCAGATAAAACTAATAGTTAAGAAAAAAATGTGTAAAGAATGAACAAAATGTGGAAATAATATTACCGAAATATGATACAACTATCAATAGTATTAAATATTAGTAATATTAAAAGCATACTATTTATGCATAAATCAGTGTGCCATTCTCTCCAGGAAAATAGCATTTGCTTGTGCACACTCTAATTAAAACACATACAGAATGGGCTGGAAAACTGGCAGTTAGACATGCCCTTAATAACATCTGCATAAAGGTAACAAGATCAGCACCGCTCAACTTTAAGGGCATTTCACTAAATGAGGACAGGTTTGACAGGAATATAAAAAATAATGAATATCACAGAAATAAAAATAATTTTATCAGAATACATGAAAAAGGGACCTACAAGACTAAGTACATTTTATATAATACATGAATAGATGACTGTAAATAACTCCTTGGCAATACTGAAAATAATCCTTTCAAGGTATAAAAAATGGTTGGAGTTTAAGCATTTCTTTTTGGTTTTGAATACTTAGACAAAGCACATTTGGAAATGAAAAGTTAGTTTTACAGAGGGACTTGCATATTACTCACAAAATAGCACAGATAAGATGGTAGTTTCCTTGAATGCTTTAACAGAATTGTTATAGGCTTAGCTTGCTTTTCTGCCTGATTTGGAGCTCATAATGAGTAACACACATTGCTGTAGGATATTCAAGGACTGGATTATAAGTCTTTTCAGTGACACTACCCTGATAACTTATAAATTTTGCTCAACACTTTTTAAAGCATTTAAAGATCATTTTAATTAATCATTTTGCTATCACTCATTTTACAAATGCATGTAATTGTATACAGGCATTCTCAAACTTAAAGTTTGAGAAGAGAGATGTGACTGACATGCCTCCTCTAATCTAGAGAGCGAGATGTTACTCATTTCTTTGCCATAGGAATGAGGCAGGCACTCCTTGAAGTAGCTGCACTTCTTGACAGACATGGTCAGCATGTGCAGACCACTACCATATACCACTACCATATAAGAAGACCCTGTTGGTGCATAATTCTTGTTCCAGTTCTTCATATATTCATGCTTTCTCACCCAGTGCATGTTAATTATACAAATCAAGCTGAACTACTTGACACAAGCAACTTTGAGACCTGTTCTATAATACACAACAGGATAGGAGTCAATGTGCACCTACAGAAGATGAGAAGTCTCTCCTCAAGTCTTTCCTCGGATAGGATTTGAATCCGAAATCCCTGACACCAGGCAGGAATCTGAACTGAGGGCCTTCCGAGTATAAGGGGAAGCGCAGTAACATCCTTTCCCTGGCTTTCCTTCGCACACAGATGCCAAATCACTTTGCAAGTCTAGCTTGAAAATTCAGGCTTCCCAGTTCCAAAGTTATGTATTTTTTTATCTCCTTTTCAGCTGAAATCAGTAAAAATTCATGAACATTCTTGTCTTATCCAAAACTAACCCTTCAGTGAATAGGCAATTTGTTAAGAAAAAAAATTACTCAAGTGTGTGCTTTCTGATTTAATTACAAAGCACTGTTATTTCAAGCCAGGCAAATACAAAAATTAAAAACAAACCCAGTCAGCATAAGAAGAATAAACAATTCAGAAAGCCCTAAGTATAAGTCTTCTTTTACAGCTATGAAGTCAAAGTGCACTGGAATTTTAACAGTAATAAAATTTTAAAGCATGTCAGCCAGAATTTGCCTAGAGTTGAGAAGGATCTCCTTTGATCCAACTCTTCCTTAAAGGTTCAGTAAATCAATCTTGTAGATACATGAGAAGTATGAGCTATTGGCCCCTGTCAAACAGAATACCTGATTAGATAGACAACTGATATCTTATGCTACCTAACTCAGTGATGTTTAATAGTCTGTGGTATATGAGGTCATACCGAATAGTCTTTCTGGCATGATACTCTGCTAATCTATGAACATACAGTAGCCACAGTAAGATATTGGCATGCACATGCATCACAGCCCTAAGAGAATGTTACAAACAAAATCAGAGTGAAGGATGATTTTATTACTTTAAGCTTTTTTATTCAGATTATTTTATTATTTGCTTTTGACTTTTTTTTTTAATCTTTACTTTTTCAAAATCATTATCAATCATTTACTACTGATAAAAACTTGGAATGTATCCACATTAGTTTTATGCTGTATGACACTGCTATAATCAATACAGAATCAGTCTGCATATCTAATATTTACTAAAAAATTAAGACTCATTTCGTAGTTTTTAGTCTGAGGTCATGGCCTATGCGAAGTAGTCTTAACACATATTACTAATTATATAAGATTTCCTGTAACCAGGAAATAAAATGTAAAATAAATCAGAAAATAAACCAAAAATAGACAAACCCTACATTTGACCGAGATAGGCTAAGATGTATATGATGCCTTTACTAGACTTCATATGCAGAACTATATGATGCATCAGGTAACATCGTCATGACCTTTGCTGTCATTTTAAATTTGGAGACAATGATTTTCCCGAGTTTCTTACTGTACCATGAAGATATATTTGACAGTGACACAAATGAGCTACCACTATGGGCATGCTCACAGACAGGCAAATTTATAAATAATTTCACCTTTCAAACCTTCAAGTTGAGGACAACAATCTCAGAAAAGATATCAAAAATTGTTCTCGTGACACCAGTTTCCACATGGAGTTATCTCACAAACCACATAAAATCTTTATCTTCGGGAAAGAGACTCCTCTCTCTTTCCCCTTTCCCCACTGGGTGCATGTAAATAAGCCCATCCCAGATGGGCATAACCACACTGTGCTTGAGGCTCTGTAGTGTATGGTTCGACCACACAGAAGAGATGTTGCTCTGGATAAGGAAATGCTCATGAGAGCACGTACAGCAAAGGTCAGTTCTGGCTCAAGCAGAAGTGTGGGGCTGGAGGGGCACTTGGTAGCAGGAGATGAACTTATTAGAAAACTTTGTTACTACTGTAATTTACACATGGCTTCAAGTTTTCCTGTGAAGCTATTCTTGTAACCAAGGAATTATTATGAAATTACTGAATTATTTCTATTCTAAGTCATCCAAGAAAACAGATAATACTGCAGCTGTTTCCTGGTGGCCAGTTACACTAACATAATGGTTTCTTTAAACAACTTCAGCAGCATAGATAGCAGGGAAGTAAGAAGAAAAATAAAGATTTAAATGTGAAGTGGCATAGCTCTATCACAGCATTAATAAGCAAAAAGACAGAATACAGTATTTTTTATTTCAAAGAGAGAAACTGAACAGAGATAATACTGTGGTAAGAAGATGTCCGAGATCCAAATACAAGAACATATTTAATATGTACTTACACCCCCTCAAAAATGTCAATGGGGTGTTCATGTTTAAGTACCCCAATGAACAAGAATTATCTCTCTGGCTTGCAATAATCATTCTGTCTGTAATGCCTGTAATGCTTTGAACATGCCAGATTTGTAGACTGAATTATCCATGACTAGCAGTAGGATGTGCGCAATCAAGGACTCTGTTATAAACCTGGACTCCTTATGCCATCTTTGAGGACACATTTAGCCTATTCATAGGCAGACAGCAGACTTGCACAGTCTTTCATTAATTAATGTACAATCCTGATGTCATAGGGATTGTGTATGTACAATGCATTTTTATTTGTCCTATAGTGTTCTGAATTAAAACTCCCAAATATCATGGATATACTATACAGAAATTACTAAGAAATCTCTTCCCTAACCCACTCTGTCTCTCATACCAGACATTCAAGAAAAGGTTCAAAAATCTAAAAGGGAACACCAGTGGGGCCATTGGACCATTTGCCTGAACAGAACTGATAGTTATTTTCAGGACTCGGTTTTAGCATGTAAATTGAATTACTGGTCTTACCTTTATGAGACTTAGGATTGTTAGTTACACAAGACATTTACAGAATTTTCATCAACAGTAGTGTGCATTTTTGATAAGCTCTGACCAGAACTGAGAACTGCATGTTTCCAAAAAAAGGTTCATGTGGAGCTTCCATTTTATATCAACAGGATACAAACTTTCAGAAATATAAATATATTCTCTGTCCCAGATCATAAAATGACCTCCCGGCACCAACTATGCAATCCGTATTTTATGTTTTGGGAACACGGCTGATGTGTGTCATGCAGTTCTGGAGGTGAAAAGTCATTCAGTTATTTGTCATTCAGCAAATGACTAACAGGTATAAGAGACAGAAAAAAAAAAAAAAAAGAGCAGAAAGATGACTAAATCTAATTGTAGCAAAACACACACACACACAAAACACTAAACTGACTCTTTTCAAATATAATACAAGGAATAGTGAAAAGTGCATTCCAGCCAGAGTTGTGACTATACTCTAGCCTTGGAAGGTTCCTTTCTTAATTTACATATTTTGATTCTCTTGAGTTTTTACAGAGTGCAAAGGACCAAGATGTGAGTGAATTGCTATAAGCTAGCAAGATACCAGCTTGTATCCTTAAAAAAGCACAGAATAACCTCATCTCTGAATAGTGGTAAAGAGGCCAGTGTTAGAGGAAAACTGAAGCACTGCAAGATCTAGGTAACAAGTTAGCTTCTTCAGCCATAGTTTAGGGATTTCTTCCCTACTGTCTGTGCAGTCTGAGACCTGACAATCTTTCTGGTGCTGATTCTGGTCATTGCACAACAGACATAAATAAAATTCCTATACTTAAAATTCAGCCTACGCTTCACTGCTTTGCTGCATCTGCTGCCTTGTATATTATCCTGAGATGTGTTAAGTACTAAAGTCAGAATGAATAAAACAAGAACTTTTTTTTACAAAAGAAGCATAAGAATGCGGAATCATTTTCTGAAGTAATTCAGATTTTCACTTCTGTGGCATGGTTGTCAGGATGTTAAATTTCTATCTCCAGTAAAACTGCGTAAGCATATGGAAAAATCTATTATCTTGACCTATATGGAAGAGCAAGTAGCACATAGATATATATCTATTTGCATTATCTTCTGAAAATGTAGCTCTGTATTTTCCCTCAAAATGAATCCATTTGATACCCTATAAAAAAGAGACAACATAAAAACAATTTTCTTTCTAATTTTAAGACCATTTTTACTTTGAGGCATAGATCCGTCTAAGTAATTTATTATTTGAATCACCTACTAAAATGAGCATAGTTCTTATTGCCTCTTACATTTCTAGCAAAGGTCACTTTCAGGGAAAAGGTTGAAAGTGCCTGCTCTGCTACATCTTTCTTGCAATTACCTGAATTCTGTCAAATACACAGTATATTTTGGCAATGAAATTAACTCTGCAAACACAGAGGTGTTTTGATATATGCTGATGATGCCTGTCCCTTTCCTTCTTCATTTGTCAGAAAGGTTATTCTGCTTCATTATTTACATACCATACAGGTTTCATATCTCAGCTAAATTTCATCCTACCTCTGAAGTAATAAAATGCCTAACAGTTTTAAAGGACAATTAAAACATGCATGTAATCCTTTTATGCTTAAGGTATTTAACTATATTGTCAGTAATACATTCGAGTAAAAGACTTCCAAGAACTTTTTGGTGAAAATGTTTACTTGCTTCCACTGTTGCACAGGACATTTTGCTGGCTAGACCCTGGCACGCTTGATGTGGCCATTTTAGAACCATGTTACATATGGAATACATTTTCTCTATTCCCCCCAAAATACTTAAGAACTAAACAAAACAAAAACAGTTATGGGAAGCATGGAATATTAGAAGAGATGTGAACCTATTCCTAAAACCTCTTCCTTCTTTTCTTTCATAATCCAGCTATGTCTTCTATTTGCATTTGCTGCAGATGCAGAACAAGGATCATCTGCATGAATAGAAATTATTCACGAGCGAGGATTCGCAGGGTAAAACCAAAGTTTCACTATGAATAAAAATGCTAATGTGGTGACAGCAGTTACCAATTTGGGCTAAGAACCTACAAAAGCCATTTGTTAGTGTTTGAACCCATTTAAACTCTTTTCAGCATTTGGACTCACATCTTTGCAAAATTGGACCTAAATTATAAATAGAAAATAGGAAAACCATACATTTGAAGTCAAAACAGTAACATTATGCAAAATAATAACAAAGAGTAGTACTAACTGAAATAAGTAAAATAAATATCTTATTTAAAACAGTTTTAGGTATCATTATTAAATATAGGATTTAATTTAAATTAAATTAAATTTAGCATTTAATTATTTTTTTTTTAAACACAGCTCCATCTAATAATTTGTTTCTGTTGATCAAGAAATTACTTTGACATTGCAAAGACAGATGAGAATTCACAATCAAACAAGAGTCTGCAAAAGTATGTGACCTTACCTTCACCTGCATATGCCAGAATTGAGCGGGCACGCATCTGCTTTCCTTCTGTGGTTTTCCCGGAGCAGGTGTGCGAGCAGGAGGACCATGCAGACCACATGCTGAGCACACAGTCCTTTGGGCATGGAGCTTCACAGACAACAGGGATTGGGTAGATAGCATCTCTACACAGCTGTCTGTCAACCTCTTCTCCTGGGAAAGAAAAGGCCAGTAGCAGTCTATCATTTGTTAAATTAACTTAAAATGAGCAATCTAGCCCAGATGGGCACACAAATAAATTAGATTCTGTTCTTCTATATAAACAAGATAAATAGATTTCTTATTACAATGACTTGTCTCCTCTGCCTTGATGTCAGAAGAACATGCTCAAACATACTTTAATTTGATATTCCACTGAAGCAAATACCAGCCTGGGTGGTCTTTAGGCTTTTGCTTTGTTATTATATATTTTATTCCAAAGAAAACCCTCATGTGAATAACAGAGTATACAAGACACCTACAGAAAACTGCATGCATGGAAATGCATGTACATTAATCATTTAGTCTTCATCCATGTTTGTGGGAGAAGAGGAAAAGTATCATAACTTCCAGCTCAGCCAGTTTTATAACCCACAATTTATCCTCTGAACTGCAGCTGTGCATCAAAATATGAAGAGAGTTGCAGTAAGCTCCAGTCAGAGACACTTGTTTGGTTATAAAGATCTTCCTTTATTAGCAAAGCCAGTGATACGTCACTGTCATGGAAGTATAAAAAGATCTCTACATTTATATTCTGTCACACTGATGTATACATTTCATTATAATAAAAAGATCCAGACTGGTATAAATTGTTTAATGAAATACTACCTAGTGTTTAGGTACCACTACTGCTTTTATTTTCAGTAAAGAAATCACAGGAGTACTGTGTCCGAGATCTCTCTGAATAGCATCCTAATCATAAAGTGGTTACTTTGTAGGGTGTCATATCATTTCCTGATGAAATCAGTTAATATCCATTAAGTGAGGTATAAAGGAATGACCACATATTCAGAGGACAAAAAGTCTCTCTGACAGTGACAAAAGGCTCGGGAGAAATCTTCACTCTGGAGCAGATATGGGAAAAAATGAAGCAAGGAGGGAGAGACTTGGATCCACTGTTTTAGAGTTATAGCTTTGCTCTCATACAAACCAATGACAGAAAGTGCTTTCAACAAAAAGCACCAGCAACTGAGCAATAGCCCAATATGTAATGCCAGTTACAAGGAACTTTGAAAAAGTTGCATCCGAGAGCACATTGGATTTCTGAGGCCCCATTAACCACATACAACCAGAGCATGGAAAGAGCCAGTCTTATTTATAAATAGGAAATGTGCTTTTCTTTTCTTAAGTTTTCTGAAAAGCATACCATTTCAAAAGCATTTGAATGCCTTTCATGTTATATGATCCTTGATATATTAGGGCATAAAACCTTCTGTTGAGTTATGATTCATCTACTGAAATGTTATTGAAGCATATGCGATCTCGATGGAACTGAGCAGGACTGTCTATAGTATAGCACTTGTAATGATCCATCATGTCAGACCTTTTGTTTTAATAGCTAATGTCAACAAAAAACTGTCTTATCGAGATTTGCAATGGAAATAAGTCTTTGATACAACAAAACATTTGCTGGAAATAAGGACTAAATACTCTATAATTTAATGATAAATACATCAGCCAGTGACAAAAACCACCACGTGGATTCTGAAAAGCTAAATCAGTGAGAAATGTGGATGCTGTAATTGAAGCCAAAGACCTATAAACACCGCTTTACCCAAGCCTCAAATTAGGCTTTTATTTCTTAACAAAATAATAAAATTCATCAGAGTCATCTAAACAGAATCTACATTTTTTTTATTCAAGCTTTAGAGACTTAAAACCTCTCAAATACGAATCTCCGATAAACTCAGTTCCTGAAAATAGGAAGTTCTCTAGTACTAGCAATATATCATGATTCCCAGAATTATTTACAACCAAATTCTTTATAAAAAGAGGAAAAGATGAGAGCCATCCATCCAATATCCCTTTAACCAATGGCAAATGTTTTATTCATATAGACTAGTCACAACAGAACTTCAAACATCAATCTTCCTTGGCTTTGCAAACTAGCGGAAGTCCTTTTAAGCTCATGCCTTTAAAATAGCCTGAAGTAGTCATATTTATCTGAATTATAAAGACCTTTGAGATCAAACCAATCTCAATAGCTGTATTTTCCCACATTAAAATTTGAGCCCTGCCAAAGACTTCATGGATTTCCCGCATCAAATTCTGCTTCCCTAACTGGACTCAATCTTGGAATCAACTGCTCCTTCTCTTGTATCACAGGTCATCACAGCCTGTCACCAACGTAGGATGGCTTCGTGACTGTGTCATCAGGATGACATGTTGTTTAGGTTTAGGAGTACCAGAGAGAGGAGCAGACTGCAAACTTCTTTTCCAAAGAATGAAGCTAGAAAAGGGATGAACATTACTCTCAGACTGTTCGACCTCCAGGTAAGATTCAGTGAGGTAAGCTGTGGGGTCACTTGCATATCTTGCAAGAAATACAACTATTACAACAAAGTATGTCATAGTATAAACATACAACACTATATCAAGCTTATTTATCAACCACCAACTAAGGTGGCTTTAACTCAAAATTGAAGCTAAATTTGGGGTCACAATGAGAAATTGTGTTAACTTTAGTTTCAGTCTGACTGTACGTTTAAAACTAAAAAGCCTTCACTTTCTCCCAGATCAAAGCTCTTACCTTTCCCTTTTACAGAGAAAGTATTCTAGAAATATGTATCTTGCGTATTAGCATTTAGTTTCTGTCAACAGTCCAACTCTTCTCTGATGAAGACAACAGCATAGAAATGCAATTGGAAGGAATAGTTTATAATGGGTATGTCTTCAGGGAGATATCTGATTTAGATTAAAGTGTTTCTGACATTTCACTAACGATTTTATGAACAACTTGACCTTTGTTGCCTTCCTTATAAAGTGCATAGTGTAGTTAACTACCAGGAATCACTCAACAATATGTTGGGAACAATGCCAATATAAAGACTAAAGCCACGTGGAAAAAGTTCCATTTGAAAAAGTTTTTCATCTCTAGTCTAATATTTTAATAGAACTTTATGGGTATACATTTATGTCACACAAGAGACAAAAACAAACCTCCAAAAAAGTGAGTCAAAGGTCCCTGCCCTGAATTACTCATATTCTAAGCAACAGAATGACAAAAACAAACAAACAAACAAACAGAAAGAAGAAAACAGAATATGAAATAAGAAAACAGAATATGAAAGAAGAAAACTGTTCACCACTGAGCAGTTGATTTGCTCATTAAAATCTCAAAGCTAGCAGTAGTCCACATTCAGAAAGAGTGCTTATGTAGCTGAATGATATTCCTCTAATGCAACAGATGTACATTTTGGGCTAAATTGCCCAAACTGGACTAACAGGAGTAACTGCATGTAGAAATGGCAGAAGGCAAAAAAAGGTTTTCTTTTTCAAAGATTTTAAATGTCAAAAACTGTTTAAATCTTTACTGGGATTTTTACAGATTTGTACCATCAGTAAAGACTGCTGAGGAGATCTCATCCTTGAAGTGTTATGGTGGCTCCAGCTTGACAAGCAGCAAAGTAAAGTCATTGCACTAAAACCTCCTTGTGGCCTTCACGGTGTAAAAACCTTCTAGTTTGTGTGCATGCGCCAGAGCCACTAGGGAACTGCTGAAATATTCAACTGCTGTAAATAAAAAACCCTGAACTACTGGATAGGCAAATTTTTGCAGATTAAAGGCAGATAGCTTGTGACTAGCATGCAGGAGGAACTGGCTGTTTGTAAGTATCAGACTGTACTCATATCACTGTTCTTGTTTTATTACATTCACAAAGCAGATATGGTATGTGAAAAATTTGGTTTAGATGCTAAGGGTTGGGCGACAAGGTGGAAGACATGTTCTGTATTTAATGTAACCAAATCATGTCATTCCTTGGCTTTATTTTAATTTTTTTTTTTTTAAAGGTTTTTAAACCTTTTTTTATTTTTTAAAGATTTAAGGTCTTTCCACTGGGAAGCATTCCTAGAGCTGGTAATACTAGAGAGACATGGCAAGGAAAGCCTCTTGCTTCTTGTGCATGTTTTAATATGTTGCATGCTTCAGTGCACAGTAAAAAATTGCTGTCAAATTCTGACCTGTAGTAAATGGAAAGGCAAGTGCTTAACAGAGGGCAAAATTATTTTAAAGCCTTAAAATGAACAGTGAAATCACTGCTGGATTCAATGAGGCATGGAGAACAACTGAAAAAAAAAAAAAAAAGAAAAAGGAAAAACACATAAAAGTGCACTGAACTTGGTCTCAGTCCTGTACCTGGAAGCCAGCTATAGTCTCTGAAAGGCTGAACTTGATAACTATATAACTTGATATAAAGTAAGTCAAATGTTGACAATAAAATCACAATAAATGGGATCAAATCAAGAGAGGGCTTTGAACGTTAACATTGTAAGTGATTTTTAAAACACCTGTGTAATCAGTAAAGGCCAAGGAGTATCATGCAGTGGTAATACAAATCATGCAGTTATACTCTAAAGTTCATAAAACAATTAATGACAGCAACTGAACCTAAATGTTAAATCTACAGACTTCAGCATCTGTATTGCTTGGTCAAGTGTGTTCAAATTTACTAATATTTCTGTGACTAAGAAAAGAAAAAAAGGCAATATCTTATTTTGGGGGTTTCTGGTAGCCACATATGATAGACTGCTTTTAAATACAACAGACCACAGGAAGCTACAGTGTCTTTCCGGTGTTTTTAAATCTGAAAATTTAAAATGAGAATGTTGAAGTACAAAATTATAGAAAAGATAAACAGTTCAAAGCACAACATGAACTGGATGTACTGTTCATACATACTAGGGAGTATATTGCATTGCATATATGTAACAATATCGATAACTGGTCTCTCAGCTGATGCTTCTGTTACCAATTTTCTTGTCTTGCCAGTGAAGTTGAAAAGGAGGCACCCTGTGTCATCCACTGGAAAACTTCTGGGTACCTGAAATTCTTGGTAAGGCACCCCCAGAGTTTTTAATGCTCTCTGCTTTTCTGGGTGAAGAAGGCCTTGTTATTACTCAATTAACTTCAGTAATACCTCTAAGTATGGAGGCTTCTTTGTTTCAGCAGGAAAAAATGCAGCTAGTTCACATGATATTAAAATCTATGGGTTATAATGGTTGCCATTTACTTCCTTCCCTCCCTGTTTAGAAAAAGAATCAACAGGAAAGTTTTACACTGCCTCCTGTATGGCTTGGAAAGGCTGAAACAGCCAACGAGACTGTTCTTTATCCTGAATTCCCATACAGTTTCCCATGTGCATTCCTCCCATATGAAGACCTATATGTGTCCTTATGCTGACTCCCTTTTCAGCCTCTGAGCATGTTGAATGACCTTCTCAAACCAGCTGACAAGCCAAAGCTGCTGTGTGGACTCTGCCTATCAAGAACAACCCAGCATTTAACTAGCTGTGAAAATATGCTGTATATATATATATATATATGTCCTGTTTTTCATATGGAACTAACTTCACAGAATCATAGAACAGTTTGGATTGGAAGGGACCCTTAAGGATCACCTAGTTCCAACCCCCCTGCCATGGGCAGGGACACCTCCCACTAGACCAGGTTGCTCAAAGCCCCATCCAACCTGGCCTTAAATGCTTCCAGGGATGGGGCATCCACAACTTCTCTGGAAACCTGTTCCAGTGCCTCACCACCCTCAGAGTAAAGACTCTTCCTCATACCTAAAATCTACCCTCTTTTAGTTTTAAACCATTCCCCCTTTGTCCTACCACTACACTCCCTGACAAAGAGTCCCTCCCCATCTTTCCCGTAGGCCTCCTTTAGCTACTGGAAGGCCACTATAAGGTCTCCCCAGCCTTCTTTTCTCTAGGCTGAACAACCCCAACTCTCAACCCAAACTTGAGCAACCTTCCATACTCAAAGTTAGTAAAGCATATACTTCACTAAAGAGTTTGTATATGCTATAGTTTTACATTTTTTTTAAATTACAAGAACATCATAACTAGATTAAAATAGTATATAAAAAGAATGGCTTTTTTAGCTATCATTCTAAAGAAAATAGGAGAAAAAAACTTCAGGCAAACCACTGAAATAATAGAAAACAGAAACTTGTTCAAATTTGAAGACACTCATTACTAATAACCTTGCCTACACATTGGCTGACTAGTCTAATACAAATGGGCAATTCATGTTACAGAAAAGCCATTAAAATCATCATTAAAATCATACATTTCCAGATGATAGAGCACCTTGTATCTGCTAATAAGGAAATACTAACCAAACACAAGAATAACCTAACATTATCATTTTCATTTCTAATACTATTGTATTCTTTTCAAATCACTAAGCAATTACCAGTCCCCAAAGTTCACCAGAAAAGGAAAAGTCGTGCCTGCCTAGCATGAACTGTCATAGCAATTTAACTTTTCTTTCCAAACCACAGTGCTGCAGCAGTAATGTGGATTTTTTTTTATCCATCAGAACAAGTAGAGAACTACATTGTGAACTATGCACAGAATAAAAGTGGAGGCTTATAATACTTTCATTAAACTTCTGTCCTTTTGGCACTTGGCAAACCTGCTTATCTTACTTGACTTTATCAGAACTGCTGATTACAAATTCAGTCTCATACTGTGACTGAATTTTGGGGGGGCATTTTTTTTTTCTTACACAAGAGGAACTGTCTGAGCAAAGCTGTCTTTCTCATAGCGCATGTCCCTAATTAAAATGCATACACTATTGCAGAAGGCTGACCCAGATTTTCCTGTAGGGAGAATTTAGAAGTTAATCCCAGAAAACCTAATCAAATAAACCACTGAAAAGGAAAACAATAATATTTACATGCAATTCATCATTTACTGTCTTGTTTGACACAAGAATCTGAAATAATAGTATCTGGAGAAAAAAAAACAGCACATGCAACAGTATCAGAATGACAGACCTATTTTTTTTCTCTTGAATCATTTCAATACTTTATTTATAATACATACTTTGATAGACATGAGGAAACTCTTAAATGTTTTATTAATCCCAGCAGCCTTCATAATATCTTGACAGTGTTTATTTATATCTACTCCAGAGATAAAGGTTGTCAATGTAAGCTTTAATGTTAGTAAAACAGCAGTGTCCTTGAAAACAATAGCAACACTACATTAGCTAATATGTAATTGTTTTCTATTCTAGTTGCAGGATGACCAGCTGTCAAAAAAATCTTTCTGCATGAGGTAGGTAGACAGATTGTCAGCATCTTGAAAATTTTTAAACCTCTCCAACTATTGAACATCAAGCAACATGAAAATATAAATTATGTTCTCAATATATTCTATTTCATTAGCTTCAGGGTTTTCCAACAAACACAGTGGGAAAAGATGGTGTATTTTTTCCTTTTATTATTGTTATAAAGTTAAGTTTCTGCATTCAGTTCTATTGCTTAGGTGACTAGCTAGTAGCTCTAAGTGCTAAATCAGTTGGTAATTCCCTAATCACATGCCTTTCTCTCAATTGGTTTTGCTAAGTAGCATTTGCATTTAATTAAGTATGTCTTAATTAGTTGATGGTTAATATTTGTGAAGTCTTTTTCTTCTAAGAAGCTTAAGTAGAAATGGCACTGATTTCAATGAAGACAAATACTCCAATATTTCTCACATCTGTTTGTTATGCAAAAATGTAAGAAAGTTGCTCTAATAGTTTAATGATATGAAAACGTTGTTGGATCATAAACTGATTGAGCCATTTGTGTGTGAAAATTTACTGTTGTTTGGTTCTTTGTGGAATTTCAAGCAATATCACACTATTCGTTACTAAAAGAAAATGATAAACATAACACTTGAGCCCATTATTCAAAAAATCAACATCATGAATTTCATATACATGGATGGATTTTTTTTTTCAAATGACAAACTTGCTAGCACAAGCACATAAACCTTCGTATCACTTACATGCTTACCATGACTGCACACACAAAACAGTGACACACAGAGAAGGCCACTGATGACTACTTCACTATGAAAATACTAGAAGATATGAAGACCTTTAAAAATATAAACCTAAATTTTAAAATGTGGTTTTGGCTATTACAAAGCAAACATTTGCAATTGAAAATGACTGTTCATGGCAGGATCAAATGCCATCCAAAAGGAAAATAGCTGGAGCTTAGAATCCTACCGCACCCAGTGTTTTTTAAATCAAAGATAACAGCATGCCAACATAGTTGAGCAAAAATCTTATTGAGATTTTCTATTTCTTAAACACCACATTTTCCAAACATGTATATGTGAAGCAGTACATTTTACTAGCAATAACTTCTTGATGATGACTATGTGCAATCTTCATTGGGTATTCACCTTAAGCAAAAAAGAATTTTGAGGAATGGAAAGGCAGTGGCTTCAACAATCCCCAAATGGACGGGAAAATCTAGTTTCAATCATCGTATCTGAGCACTTCTGTTGCCTCTGTGTAAGCAGACCAGTATATGCTACTACCATACCTCAGCTTTAGCTTAAATGCTAGGCTGTCTGCTAACCTTCCTTACAACACATTGTGTTAGAAGCTATGTAGAAAGAATGCAGATACAGGTAACACCCTTCAGATGGTTTATAGAAAAGCTGAAAACTTTGAAAGTCATTCTGCTACTGAGATAAGACAGTTCTGGTTCCAAAAATGCCTTTCCTGCCCTTAAGCTCATCCAAAGTTTCAGTCATCCAATTTTCAAGAAAAGTGAGCCACTGCTAAGCAATCCAGTCCAGTATTCCTTAATGCATCAAGTAAAGGCAAGGCTTTGCATCATATACGTAGTAGTTACAGGAATAATCAAACCCAGAGTAACACTCCTTACTCTGAAATAATGAAAGCCATAACAGGACAACTCTGAAACAATGATGAAGAATATGTATTATTTCCTTCTAAGATTGTTTCAGATAGAAAACATCTTTGGATGTTCTTTGGATATAACTGGTTAAAAATAATGAACTCACACATTCAGATGCAATATTAATGTTTCCAGTAATCCCATTTTCATGTCTGATAACAGAAGAACATATGTATCTCCATTTATATTAGAGTCATCTATCAGGATTAGAGTCATGTAGATACAGTCTAAATTTGACAGAGGGAAATAAAAACAGGGAAAGGAATAGTATTTCTTTATCCAAATAATATTTTTCCAAGTAAAATGCAGTGCCATCTGTCACATATGTAGGAATGCCAGATTAAACAGCAATATGAAAAAAATAATATTCTATAACTATGTTAACTTGGAAATATATATTTAAAAGTACAGTAATCTGAGGTATTTGGCTGGAAAAAAAAACAACTTACTCTTTTGCCATAAAAGTGCAAACTTCTTATTTACCCTTGTATTTACTCAAGGAGAATGAAAATAAGAAAGAAGAAGCTGTTCTGCTTTCCAGTCATCTTAACAAGGAGAATGTTTTGTTGTATACACATTAAAACTTTACTTATTCCTGTATCCCATCTCTTATTTGTCACTATTCTTTGCTAGATTTACTCAAGTTGAACAACTAAATTAGATATGCTTCACCCAGAAAATATGGGAAATGGTTTTCCAATTCTCCCTGTATTTATGTATGGCATTTTGTAACTGGTAGCTGTGATAGCAGCGGCAGTATCAGTTCCACAAAGCATGCAGAAATCACTTGGTTACCTGTGAAGCTCCCAATTAAAAAAATTATATATATATATATATTTATATCATAAATATCATTTTTCTAGTTGAGGTCAGTTCCTCCACCGTACTCACAGAGGCACAGTGAGGGTGTTTTACAGCATATTTTGTATTATGCACACTCCTAAGTCTAAAGACTCTCGAAGACTCTCCTTATTATTGCAGATGATAACTTCCTTGAATTTTTCACTAGCTCTGATAACACTGAACATCCACCAATATGAAAGGGGCTGTACCTGAACTGTCTGTTGGTGATACTATAAATATCACTGAAAAAAGACTGATCTAAACAGGAGTACTAAAGAATTAATCCACATCAGTTAAAATGTGACTTTGAAGGAGACTAGTTAAACTGTATTAATGGGTGTCCTTATTCAGAATGAAAGAGAAAATTCCTAACTAATAGAATTTAGGGCATCTTCATTCTGAATAAGAGGATTCACATGAACATTTAATATAGTTTAACTAATTTATTTTTGCAGTTAATTTGGACACTTTCCTAAGTATCTCCAAGTAAATAAGTAAACAAAATCCGAAATATCACAGAATCACAGAATGGTTGAGGTTGGAAGGGACCTCTGGAGCTCCCTTGTCCAACCCTCATGCTCAAGCAGGGACACCTAGAACTGCCTGCCTGGGACCATGTCCAAACAGCTTCTGAATATCTCCAAGGAGGGAGACTCCACAGCCTCTCTGGACAACCTGTGCCAGTGCTCCATCCACACGCACGGTAAACAAGTGCTTCCTGATGTTTAGATGGAACCTCCTGTGTTCCACTTTGTGCCTGTTGCCTCTTGTGCTGGCACTGGGCACCACTGAAAAGGGCCTGGCTCTGTCCTCTTTGCCCCTGTCCTTCAGGTATTTAGAGACATTGATAAGATTTCCCCGAGCCTCCTCTTCTCCAGGCTGAACAGTCCCAGTTCTCTCAGCCCCTCTTCATAGCAGAGGTGCTCCAGTCCCTTGATCATCTTGGTAGCCCTCTGCTGGACTCTCTCCAGTGAGTCCATGTCTGTCTTGTACTGAGGAGCCCAGAACTGGATGCAGTGTTCCAGGTGCGGCCTCAGCACTACTGAGTAGAGAGGAAAGATCACCTCTCTTGACCTGCTGGCAGTACTGCCTAATGCAGCCAAGAATGCCATTAGCCTTCTTAGTGGCAAGGGCACATTGCTGACTCGTGTTCAGCTTGGTGTCCACCAGGACTCCTAGGTCCTTTTCTGCAGAGCTGCTTTCCAGCTGAGTGATCCCCTGGCATGTCCTGGTGCATGGGGTTGTTCCTCCCCAGGTGCAGGACTTTGCACTTCTTGTTGAGCTTCATGAGAATCTTGTCAGTCCACCTCTCCATCCTGTCAAGCTCCCTCTGGATGGCAGCATGGCCCTGTGGTGTATCAGCCGCTCCCTCCAGTTTTGTGTCACCTGCAAATTTACTGAGAGTGCACTCTATCCCATCATCCAGATTATTAATGGAGATGTTAAACAGGACTGGACCTGGTATTGACCCCTGGGGTACTCTGCTCGTTACTGGCTTCCAACTAGACTTTGCACCACTGACCATTACCCTCTGGGCCTGGCTGTTCAGCCATTTTTTGATCCACATCACTGCCTGCTCATCCAGCCCACACTTCAATGGCTTCTCTGTGAGGATTTTGCTGGGGACAGTGTCAAGTCCGGGAAGATGATATCCACTGTTCCCTTCTCATCTATCAGACTGATCATTTCAGCTTGGTCAAGCATGACTTCCTCTTGGTGAATCCATGCTGACTACTCCTGATGATTTTCTTTTCCTTCCTGTGCTTGGAAGTGGTTTCCAGAATTAGCTGTTCCATTGCCTTCCTAGGGACCAAGATGAGGCTGACCAGCCTGTAGTCCCCTGTCTCCTCCTTCTTGCCCTTCTTGAAGATAGGAGTGACATTTGCTTGCCTCCAGCCTTCAAGCACTTCTCCCAGTTGCCATGATCGACCAAAGATTTTAGACAGTGGCCTTGCAATCACATCAGCCAGCTGCCTCAGCACTCTTGGGTGCATCCCATCAGGGCCCATGGACTTACAAATGTCCAGTTTGCTCAAGTATTCCCTGACCTGATCCTCTTCCACCAAGGGTACAAACATGATATGCTTTCAGCAGAAAATCATCTTACTTTAAGGCAAAGCACACTCTTATCACACAAATATTAGTCCAATATTTCCAGTAAAGAGCCCGGTTGAGTACCTACACATTTCCTAACAACAGGAGTAAGGTTGTTGTACCTTTAGACAGGTAGCTGAAGCATTTTCATGGTTCATTTGCTACTGTAGTCTTACTGAGAATGATACGGAACAGAGAACGCAAGTGTATTGATCATAACCAAATGCAGTTGCCTTCTAGCATCAAATAAGCCAATTAAACATCATCTTGATATGGAAGAAAAAGTAAGTTCGATGACAGGCTACGGTCCCATGGAGAATAAAATCAATATTAGTCTCGGGACCAAGTGAGATCAATATGTCAGACCAATAGGCTATTTTAAGCAGAGTGGGGAAGGGAGAGGAAAAATGCTGACAGAGCTATAAGGAAACAAGAAGACAGTGCAAATCTGGAAGATCAGATAACTTTAAAATTCACAGTGTATTTCTCAGAACACTTGGCAAAACACCAACTCACCTTAAAAAGATAAAGCTGATCCCAAGATCAAATGGACATTCTCATAAACTTTTCCCAACCAAGCCACAATTTATACAGTCAGAAAAAGATACAAACGTATGGCTTCAAAAATAATAATAATAAAAATTACTCCATTTGTTTGTAAAGTGTTACAGAAATTCTGTTGTGTTTAACAGTGAAAAAATTCCTTCAACAGATTCTAGAAATTATTTGTAGTGCAATTGTGAACATTGGTAATGGATTTAAAATGTATTGATTTGAAAATGCAAAATGCATCCATTTTAGCATAGCACTAGGTCTTTTTATTTATTTGGAAAACAGGAAGTTTTATTATTCACTGGGAATTATTATTTTTTCACTACTGGGTATTCATCAAATTTCTAAACTCATCAGATATGGACAAGTAGAGTGTCGTGTACTTCAGAAAGGCTTCACATGCATTTTACTGTAAGTACTATTTTAGACATTTTGCCCACCCCTCCAATAAGCTCAAGATTAAATGGAGAACAAGTCTGGGAATGGCCGTGGAATGCCAATGATTTCAAACCAATTCAATCAGAAATGACTTAATTCTGATGTGCTGATCTAAATTTGATTAACATTCAGGGATCTGAGTTAGGAATAGAAGCATAAGAAGCAAATAACAGGCAAGATTACAAAAACAGTATCATGAAAACAATGTGACAGCTCCACTAATGTCAGTGGAATGACCATGCTTGCCACTTCAATCTTTTCAATCTTTTCAGTCAAAGAGTTGATCTTTTCAACAATCCCTACACTGAGATGTGAACCTTCATATTTTAAGCAGCTACCTTAAATGGACTGTTTTCAAAGAAACACTAAATATCTATAACTTACATGAATTTCAAGCTTAAATATCTTCCACATAAATATGAATTTTGGAGGATAACTATATAAATTTAAGCTCTAAAGTTCTCAAAGTTGCATCATAAATTAATAAATACTCCAACACAGCAGTGTGAGCACCAAGTATTTTCCTGGAACCTGGCCTCCAAAACTTAAATGTTACTCCTCTCTTGAATGCGAGTATAACCCACAGCTGAAGAGAATGACTAAGGACATGCAGCTGTCAGAATATTACATGAATTTTTCAGTTTATCAATTATCTAGTATTTCACTACTATAAAGTGGTGAATTTGCAATAAGTTAACAACTATACATTCATAAATATCTGTGATACTTCTTGCCACATAAATATACTTGTAACTTAAAAAGGGGTTTTAAGAGAATAAGAAAAATATTTTTGTATAGTAAAAGATGATTACAAACATTTTCTTTGCATTATTCATTCAGCTGTAGCTAGTCACTCTAGAGACTTGTCACTCTGTGTGTAATATGACAGCTCAATTCAATCACAGATAAAACACAGGACTCAAGAGGTGTAAAGGAGATCACTGCCACTGTCGTGTTTACACATTTCTGAGAAACAGTTTGATAATTAATTTCATGGATGCTTCTGTCCATGTCCCACTACTGGCTGATAAAATGCAGTCTTTGGAGAACACCTTTTTATCCATCCTGCAATGAATATCTTCTCATCATTACAAGTGGAAGGCACAGCATGCCCTTAGGCTGCTCAGACTGTGAATTAACCTCGTCTTTTGGAAATATTTTCATAACTGATTCCTCTAAAGACTAAAAAAGTCTAAAGACTAAAACTAACTCATGCGTTTGCTTTTTTCTTTTTCCTAGCCCCTCAGTATATGGATTCAGAGAAAAAGCTCTCAGGAAAGCAACCAGAGGTAAATACCACTACATCTTATAAACCATGCTAAGTTAAGGAAATAAAGTAACATTGTCACACAGCAAAACCATAAGTAACAGGAACACATCTGAGAATACAGGGATGTTATAACTCTTCTGCTTTGGTAGTAAGGTATACAAGCTAACATCAGAGTCACAGCAATCTGACAGATCTCCCTGCAGATTTGCAGCTACTTGACGAATCAGCTGTAACCTTAAGATAAATTAGACCCCCCTCCTCTGCTAGAAGGGCATCACTGGTTTTCTAGAAGCCTCCCACAAAATTTAAGAAGCTTCCAGCTAGCACTATCCTTCTTCTTCCCCTCTTCAAAAAAAAGATTATATGCACTCTGAGATATCCAGAACAAGGAATTTAAGGGACTTTTACTTAATATTTTTTCTCTGGAAAACATTAATGCAGTAACTTGCTATTTATAAAATAATATCAGTACCAATAAGTGATGTCTCAAATCAGTAAAATTAAAACCAAACATCCAATAATTCCTAAGGTAAGATTTATATTGCTAATCCATAAATTACACTCAAAATTATGTTAGGAAGCCAAATAGTAGTAAATGCTAGAATTAAAGTTGCCTTTGTATAATGTAGTTTTTTAAATTGCATAATCACGTGCTTCTTATTTTTCCACTGGGCCTCTTCCTCCTTCAGTTCACAGACTGAAAACTTAATGAGTAGCTATTTGGTATTTTTAGTTCTATTCTCTTTGTTCAAAGCCTGGGCCTATGTTTTATTTACCATACATTAATTAAAAGTGTGATTAAAACAGAATTGGTAATTTTTTCCTAAGATCTTTCTATGATGGCTATCAGACACCCACTAATGCATTTATTTTCTGAACACTCAAGATGTGACAGGTCAATATTATTTGTATTTTGCTGATGTTGAAGAAAAAGAGAGCAAAATTAAACCATGAAGAATGAGACAACCACAGCTAGTTGTCTCAAAGACAAAGCATTCATTAGTAAAAAAATGCCCATTTAATCCCCAGAGGAGATATATCAATTTCACAAATAAGAAGCAGGTTCTGTGGGGAAAATGTCAGATAAGCGCAATTAAATAATTAAAGACTTTATCTGCTGCATTCACATAAGGATGAGACAAACAACCTAAATTTCCTAATGTTTAAGGTCTTGACTTTGTAACCTAAGTCACTGTATTTTGACTTAATATTTCTTTCCAATTTTCTAGTTTCAAACAGAAGCCAAATGAAAAACAGTAATTCTGCCATGGGTATTACACTGACCCTGGACACCTACTGCTCTACCCAGTGATCTCATGGGACAAAAGCAGGAGAAGACTGTAATGCACTGTGTTCCAGCTCTAAAAAGGATGAATTTCTTTCTCTCCTCCACTTCTCTGGCTTCTTATCCAGCCTCATTTTCTCCAGACACTAATCCCAGTCTGTCACCTCACTGTCCCTTTCATCCAGCCCCATCAAGTTCTCTCCAGCTGTCTGTCAAATCCTTCCTTGGGCTAACTGTTACCAGACTGAATCCCTCCCCAGATTTGTTTCTAATCCCAGTCATGTCCAGACATTTTATATCTTTCCATGAGTTCCTCACTTGCTTTCAGTAAGTCCCGGAGAAAACTGGTCCTGGTCAAATCCTACCTTTCCTCAGCTCTAAATCACATTGTTTAGTCAGCACCAGTTTCTCCCTCGTCTTCCACTCCCTTTTCTCATGAGATCCTGGGTACAAAACTATTCCTTTCCTTCTGCAACAGGTTTGTGGCAGTATGTAGCTGAAATCCTGCCAAAAGCTACACAGATGGGTATGGATCACTGGGAACATGGGAGAGACCAGGATCCTCAGTTGTTGCTCTGATTTGGAGTAATCATTGCAGCCAAATGTTTTATTCTTAGTTTGAGGGGGGTGGTGGTGGTGGTAAGTTTTTAAGTGGAGGTGGTGCTTTTGCAGTGCACAGGAGTTACAGGAGTTGTAAAATGACAGAGGTTATCTTCAGGCTCTTTAAATTGCCACTGAAACAGGCATTTTGTGAAATCAAATATTTTTTGGCAGGTAAGAGGGTTTTTATATTAATCAGTACTCAACATAACATCTGAAAGAAAGGTAAGACAATGAGCAACTTAAGGCTGTAAGAACTGAGAATAAAATTCCTATTCTTTATTCTGGCTCAACGAGACCATCACCATTTATCAACATACTAGTTTCATAGCTTTGAAGTTTGATAACATTTATTATGAAAATATACCATTAGTGTGCAGGCTGTCAGCAAAATATAAATAGGCCTGTGCAACCTTTTTTCCTCAGATGGAAAATTGACTCTCATCAAATCTAATGAGAGGATACTGTCCTAGAACATTTTATCATAAATATTACTGATTAGTATTGTGTAATATCTTCCAAGAAAATTGTATTTATTTTATAAATATATAACATTATTAGTATATGTAAAAGTATTATATGTAACATTATCTTTTATGAGTATGTTTTATAAAAATATTTAAAGTATTTTTTGAGTCTGGCTCTAGGCAATTAACCCGTGACAGAAACCCCAAAACAAAGAAGTTCAACATTGGTTCTATAAATCCGGTTTTATAATCCATCCATAAATCCATACATACCTTTTTTATTTGTTTCATAACAGCATAATTTGAAGTGACAAAGGGAAAGAATGTAAAGCATTACATGTAAAGCAATGTAAAGCATTAAACTGACCTTCCCAAAAAACAAATATTTTAAATGCATCTTCAATTGCCACTCTAGTATTCTTACTATGACAAAGCTTGGAGTCTAATCAGCATTGAGTTTCTGCTTTGCAGGCTGCTATGCAAATCAAAACTCATGCATCAAAATTCCCCCTCCTAATTTGCCTACTGCTATTACAAGCAGTTATTGTAATAGCCTGCTTTTCCATCTGGTTGTGCCATCAAAACCAAAAGCAAGTTACTAAGAGTGTGCATCACATGAAACATGTAATTGTATTCTCTGTGTTACAATATTTGTGCTTCTGGATGTCCAGTAAATTTTTAGTATAACATTCTCTGTAACTCTCTGTAAATTCTGCGTTCTCTGTAAATGTGTTATAGTACATTTTATAAGGAAACACGCCAAAAAACAGCAAAATCATCTCACTAAGCCAAATTATTATCTATGACACAAGAAAAAGATTTTGGTAATTAAGTTGGCCCACCCATTTTTAACGTAACCATCTTCATTATGAACATTAATGTCACTATTGGCATTGTCCATACCAACTGCAACTCTGTCTTCAAACACATCTGATAAATTGGAAACAAGGGTCTCTTGCATTGTCATCAGTGATAATAGTTTACTGCACTACACAGATGAAACTGTTTTTTTTTTTTTTTTTTTTTTTCTACTTATCCCCTTAATTGAAATCATTACTTCACATTGCAGGCTAACTATGAATACATCATTTGCTTTTTCAATATCTTTTAAGTCATCCCATATAATGAAATCACATCATGTTATACAAACACTAAAAGCATCCATTCTGATACAGAATTTAATACGGATATATCCACTTCTCTAATGTCAAGATGAGACACAAAAAGGAACTGGTATGACATATTAACTGTGACCTTTCATCGACAGAAGAATTATCAATTATCAAGCTTCCTGACTACAGAACTGAAGCGGGATAGTTTCAGCAGTGGTATGCACTAAATTTTCCTTGTATTCCTTTATATTAAATAAAGCAAATCTAGTTAAACAGGAATGCCTCAAAAATCTAATGCTCTGAAACATAACGGCCTGAGAATATCAGTTTTAAGATCCTTTAAACAGACTATTTTACTGTCAGTAACAAATTCTGATGTATAATAAGCATCCAGTAAAAATATTCAATAATTTTTACGTTGCCAGACAAACCGAAAGAAAGAAAGAACGTGGTTAAACATTTTAAATCTTACATGTTTACAATGAAGAACAAAGTATGTGTCTTACATTTGTTTTAAATGCCTCAGATGGTCAGCCTAAAAGCTGTCAGGAAGAAAAGAACTGTTCCAATCAATGCTGTAACGACATTAGCTAGGAAATTAATATTGGGAAATGATGACTAATGCACATATAACCAAGTTCCTGTAAGCGTAAGGCAGTATGTACTGAAAGAAACTGTCATTAGCCATTGTATTTTTCGACTAATTGACTGCTGAGCATTGGCCAGATTTTGATCTGGGTTCTCTTGCAGAATTAACTCAATAATTCAATGTAATTTGAATTTGGCTCTTCATTCATTTTAAAGAACACAAAGTGACAAAAAGTAGGTATTTTCTTTTCAAATAATCATCAAAAATCCAATCAGACTGATGGTTTCTTCTTCCAATCCAAATAACCACATAATAGAAATGACAAAAAAAGTAGAATCTTTATAACTAGGCACTCCTATAAAATTTCCATTGATTCGCTCAGTGTTTCCCCTTACAAAACTGAATGAAGACCAACAGCTACTCATTTAGCATATATATAATTCAAACCCTAGTATACAGAAAGTAACAATTTTAAACCAGTCACAACATTTTAAGTGAAAATGGTTGCATTAGCAGGTCTTGTTTCTTTCCTGAAGGTTATTCTATATATCTAATTAGATGTCCATTGTAAGAAGATATAAAGCCACAAGCTAAAAATTAAGAAACAAAATACAGATGTTAATCAGGAAGCTATGGAAGACAATTTAAAATACATGAAGAAATTTTGTATGTTTTTCTGCAAAGTTAAATTCAGTAAAAGCAACACAATAAATATTTCAGAAATTAGTATTTCTGAGTCTAGAGATAAATAACAAAGCAATTAAATCCTGTAGGACCATCATACTGCTGAGGGATGATGTCTTCTAGTCAGTCATGCTAGCTGAGAATAACAGAAATAAAGGAAGTTTACCCTGTTCCCCTTTGGACAGTACAGTGTTTGAGCCACTCCACACAAAGTAGCTAACCTAACCTGTTTGAAACATTTATATCTGAGTATTTTAACAAAACAGGCGTGCTCAGCTTCTCTATGTTACAATAAACTACCAACACCATTATTTTGCCTCTCCACATTGCAAACAGGGTACAGCCAACCCTGCTACATAAGGATACGCTGATGTTGCTGGTGCTTTGAGTTTGCACTCCAGTCTCACAAAGGCCAGACTTGTGTCACCCATGTATGTCCAGATACCAGAAGAGAACTTGTGGCACTCAGCTACGTGAACACACATCTCTGCCAAGACATTTAAGGAACAATTTTGCTACTTCAAAGAGTTGCAGGAATTTGCACATACACGAAGAGCCTTGCTGTTGCCATGGCTCCCTCTTCTAGGGCCAGCCATCTCTCACGGTTGCAAGACAGAACAGCAATGAGACCTCCTTCCCTTTCCCTGCAGAGCTAACCATAACCCAATAATTACTGAGCTTGAACAAGGTCCAGAGGAAATTTGCCCTTCAAAAGTAAGATCTATTTTATTGAAAGACACATGCAGTGGTACAAAGCCCATTATGTTACAAAGCCTGCAAACCAATATGTTATTTAAACATTCCTACAAAATAAGGAAGTGATTTCAGGCTAGTATCTGGGTATCAGAAACATACTATTGACACCACAGCCAGTGCTGGTACCTGTGCTACAGAGTTCAGCCCAGAGGTGAAAACCTCAAAAACCACAGCGAATGAACTATTATTCTGTAGGCATTTTCAGCAGTACATAATTTTGCAGATTTTAAGGAAATGCTGTCAGAACTAATTTTGCCCTATTTACATACTAGCAGCACTAATGTGTCTGTTACAGAGTGGAGAACTGGCCAGCTTTCCTACTATAGATTGTCTCTAAATCATACAGAAATATTTTTGAAACAGTACTCTTTATAGATTGCCATAGCTACAGAGAAATAGAACAAATTCATCTACTGTAAAATCACTCTTCTAAACTGCATTAAAGAACTTAATAATAGATAATATATACATATTTACATGTGTGCATGGGTGCGAGTATGTCTTATATATATTGCATACATATATATATATATATATATGCCTGAAATAACTTCAATTAAAAAAAAAATCATTCTAATTCTATTACTAGCAAAAGCTAACCTGTAGCATGGAACATCAGCCACAGTTCTCTAATTATTAAAATAATTTATATGATGGAGGAATTCTCATCAGTTTCTGTCCAATCTTGGAGTTTCCACAACTGAAAGGAGCTTTTTCACTTAAAGGACTTTATTTGTAAAATTCCCTGGAAGACTGACTAAGAATAAATATTCTGAAAACGTTCTTTCCACAGTAAAGGCTGAAGGTCCATTTATATAATAAAACACATCTAAGTTCATTATAGTCTCTGGAATGACAACCTGGGGTACTGACTGTCATATTTTTTTTCAGCCTGAATGAAAATTCTGATTACTGCAATCCGCTGTGGAGAGAGAATGACAATCACAGGCCTCCAGCAACAACACGGGAGGATAATCTATTGTTTGATATTGTCTCAAAGGCTGTAATGACTCTTATCTTTACACTAAATTGAAGAGAGAAGCTCATTCCAATTATATAAAACAACCTCACAAACACTGCCATTTGATTCTAATTGTAAAGTAAAACACCCAGGTCAAGCCATGTTATCCCGACTAATTATGCTTTAAACATATATAATGATGCAACAATCAACAGAAAGAGGAGATACTCATCAGTGTGGGGTTTATCTTACATGAAAGCAGTACATTTACAGTACAATGCTTATTCTGAGAACTAAAACCCCAGCCTTTTTCATTTCATATAGCAAAAGCCTGGGGGAAAAATGCACTTTTGTTTTAATATACTTTAGTCCCTTTGATTCAACCTCTCCTATCCAGACACTGATTTAAGATTGGCTAATTAATTCATATGAACTCAAAGAAAAAAAAGATCTTGAAGGCACTGAAGAGTATTGTTAAGCAAAGATTAGTTCAATTTCGGTAACATTGCTAACTTAAGTGATAATTAATGCTTTCCACGTGTTGTTTCTTTTCACATTCATTCCTACCCATGAAACTGAATGATATTCCCTGTGTGTCATTTAGATCAAAACTATAGTAACATATGATTATCATGCAAATTATGTACCCCGTCAATTGAACCACACCCTTTAACTGACAATCAATGTATTCTTCTCCAAGAAGTGCTCAAAGGCAATGAGTATCCCAAAGTTCATATGATGTTTAATTTAAACCATGATGTTTAGATGATGCAAGAGTAGCATTCTCCAAACTTTATTTTACTGCAAACTATCTTGCATCTGTGGGGCTTGATGCAAACCCACCCTGGCTGCAAGGTGCTGCTCTCCTAGATTTCATCCAGCATAATCTAGATGCCCACAATAAAGGTTTGATGAAGAGGGATATGTGTGCCAGAATAGGACTAGATGGGAGCTACCTGGGAAGAGAGGGTGGTGTGCATTTAGAGGAGTATTTAAGAGTTGCCTACAGGATTTTCAGTGGGTGGGTGCTGTGGGAGGCAAATTAAGCAGATGCTTGAGCAGAGTTAGCTTGGTGGGACAACCTAATGAGGCTGGTGGGTCATTACTTTGTTTTCTTCTACTGTATCGTGCCGATCTTTCTCAGGAGTGTCCTTAGCAAAAGCTGCTTGGTGTTACTGGTGAAGATCACAGGAGATCCATTACTAAGAAAAGGAAGGGATTACAAGGAAGAGCTGAGACAATCCACTGCATTATCCTCCACTGCTTTTGCACTCTGTCCCAAGATATTGAACATGTATTGTTGTGGGTGATTGGATTTTTACAAAATAAACCATAATTGCAACTTGTTTTCTCTTGTCATTGAAGCTGTGCCCACAACTATTTAATCTCAAAGATTGACAGGCACATGGCCAGAGCTAGACTTTTCACTCTTTAGACAGATTGCTGATATTGATAATGTATAATGTTATATAATAACAGCAATGTATAATGCCATATAATTCAGAAAGACTTGGACAGAAAGAAAAAGATTAATACTGGGAGTAAAAAATGTAATCACAAGTCTTCCAGGGCAAATTTGGCCAAATTCATCCCATGCATTGCAGAGAACAAACTTTGTAAGTTTGAAGCAGAACAAGAGAGAACTACTATATACATAAAAAACAGTTAAAGGTTTAGTAGCTTGATTGTGTGCTCCAAATGTATTATGGTTACAATTAATTATGGTTAATATAAACATCTGTATTACAATTTATTAAGAAGTTATGCTAACCAGATGTAAGATGTGAGCAAATACCACTCCTCAAAACCAAAGGTAAATCACATTATCCAGAATCTAGTAAAGCACAAAAATACACTTTTTTTTTTTTGTCTTATAGATTCATTTGCTGTTTAAAAAAAAAAAAAAAAAAGAGAGGAAAAAATCAGAATTATTTGAGAAATGCTTTTATGAGGAAAAGGCCATTTTTCATCTGAGAATGTATACAAACAAAATTTCAAATAGTTTCAGTAGTGTTGGCCAGAAATTATTACACTGTCTGAAAGGAAATTTTTGATCAAGGGACATAAAATGTAATAGGTTCAATATTGTCATTCTAGGCTAATCTCTTTCCAAGCTGTAAAAATTGTTACCATTTCTCTTAGGTGTATGCAGAAAAATAGAGCTTACACATTCACTCTGAGGTTTTCAATTTAAGCCCCAAAACTCAATTATGACCCAAGTTCTTAAGCATGAAAGCTTGAGGTTTAAATCTCTCTATAATCACCTCTTATTACTTCTGACCAATCTAATTACAAAATGTTTTGTGCAGCTGTTAAACACCAGAGGTGTCCCCTTATTTAATCCTCTACAGGGAGTGAGAAGTCTCTTACCATAACTACACTGTAGTCAGTACAATTATTGTAATTCATACGCTGTTCCTGAGTAGAGTGTAATACTACTAATGAATAAGGAATATTCTCCCCACAGTAATTCGTGAGTCTTCTGTAGATTAAAGTATTTTGTAAGCAGCTTTCAAAATTGGCTTTTATGACTATGTCATACAAAATCTGTTTTCCCTCGCAGAAGGATAATTGAATAATGGTGGTATTCTTTTTGACCTCTTGAAGAAGCAAGACAGCCTGGACTGTCAAATCAGCTTCCTAACACACATCAAACTATGCTTTTTAATAAACACATTACTATTTTTCTTCCAGCTATCCTTACTGCAATGTGTCTTTATTCACACTTTATTTGGTTTTGGCTTCAGTAGATCAGATTTGTTAGTGGGATTACATCAGGGAATTCAGTCAAGTCATTGCAGGCATGAGTCTGACCTACTGAAAAACAATAGCTGTTTTCTATTTACTTTTCTCAAGCTCTCTTCAGAAACCTTGGAAAACCTATGGTGTGTAGGTGAAGGAGCTTGATCCTAAAGCAACTAGCGGGCCTATCCTACCTCCCAGTACTAAAGGACATCTCTGTTCCAGATGGCTCTGTCTTAAGGACTGAGAAAGCTGAGAACAACAAGAACTACTGCCCTTTCAGACTACATGTTAGCATATCCACTCTATCTGGTGCGAACCATGGGAAAAAGGATCTTACCATCACCATTGACACAGACGACAACAGGAACTTGAGTACCAGGGCCACATGGCTTCTCATTGTCGGGAACACATTCCTCCAGCCCCACAATTCTCCAGTCATAGCATGAGGGCTCTTCACATGGAATGGCTTCCAGCAGGTGAGGGCAGTTTCCTGTTCCTCCCGTAGGCTCATTGGTGATGCGCCGTTTCCTTAGTTTAAAGCCTGAAATGTCCATGAAAATATAAATGGTGGAATAATTCAATTATAAAATGCAAAGTGAAGGGATTTTTATCTATCTCCACCTGAGTTAACTGTTGTTTCGCCGTTTGTGTAAAAAACACTGCAGATGCTCAATGCAATACCACCTTTTTAGATAATTGGGTAGAAGAACTCATTACAGAAAGAAGTAAAACTTAACAAGCGCTTCACAAGTTTTGAGCTTATTCAGTACCCTTTGCCTTAAACCCTTG
The DNA here is from genome assembly GCA_013399115.1 of Anseranas semipalmata. Classification (NCBI taxonomy): domain Eukaryota; kingdom Metazoa; phylum Chordata; class Aves; order Anseriformes; family Anseranatidae; genus Anseranas; species Anseranas semipalmata. The sequence goes on along the minus strand of VXAA01005334.1, from coordinate 112,690 downwards.
TTTGTCCTAGTTATACATACTCCCCAGGAGACAGTATTAATTTCCTGTGTTTCACTCTTGCTGGATCCATCTCATCTAACAAATCTTGATTAGATTTCTGGGCTGCCATTTCTCAAATATATTGCTTGCTTTCTTCTCAGGAATCTTCCAACAGTGATGGATTATCGAGTGAAACCACTTTACAAACAAACAAACAAAGACTAACTTGCCAGAAAAGGCAAGACATGGAAAGAAAAGGATTATTAAGGCCAAGAAGTCCCATGAAAAAAAATTTGGTCATTAACATCACAATATTCCCTTGCAAGCATTTACAAATTTCCTTCTGACTACCTAACCTCATTTTGGACAGGAAAAAACAATGGCCCATTATCAAGTGTGACACCTGCCACATTGATATCAGTCTTTAAGAGCAACTCTGTCCCTCACTTTCAGGGTGGCATGTTGAAAAAGCCATTCTATAGTCAGAATACGCTAACCAGACTGAATGGATTCAGAAAATAGTTTCTCATATAATAATTTTCTATAGTTTCTGATATAGATGATCAGATTACTTTAACTTCAGCATCTTCTGACATCTCTTCAGAGGCTCCTTTGTTTTATTTCAATATTCAGGCAGGCTAGTGATACACAGGTACTGTTTATAAAACACTACAAATAACTCTTTAATTTCTACCAAGACACAAACTAAACAGAAGAGAGTTTTCACACACTTATGTGCAAAAATTGATTCTCTGGTTGGAGATGTGCCTCTTAATTCAATTATAATAAATAATACTTCAAAAATACATTTCTGTGCATCTTTGTTTTCTCCAATTTGAAGAGTTTGGCAAAATTAAGTCTTAAAGGTTTACAGAGCTTGCCACAAAAGGCTGATATTTCCAAATAAGAACTCCAGTGTCTACTACAACAAAAGAGGCAGATGACAGACAGTAAAGGACCATTACTGACATATGCAGAGAGCCTTGCTTCTAAGACTGGGAGTGCCTGTGCAACTTTTACATCATTTTCTCAGAAGATCTGGAACCACCCAGGAGGTTAACCAGGGAAACACAAGAAAAAATAAAAAGCTGATTTTATGTTATGATGTGTTACTTGAAAATACTATACAGCATGCTGATGATAACTACATGATAACTATAAAATAACTATATGAACTAAGGAATGAATACAATAAATTGTATTAAAACAGATAAAGTGGAATATTGAAAAATACCTAGTACTGAATGTCATTTTATAGCAGAAAGATCTGCAACAACATCTTGTGTATTCTGCAGTTGGCCTATTTCATGTTTACTGATCATCTTAAGCAAGTAAAACTACCCTGCTGGGTGGCATATTAAAAAACTCATGAAACCACAGCCAAACAGAAGCAGTATAAAATAATTTATCTATAAACATTATTTCTGTCAAACCTCAGCTTTTGATTCTCACAGAACCATCTCTACTTCATTCTTATTTGCACCCGAACTGACTAAGCAGCAGAACTATCCACATTTGAATCCAAAATGCATCTCAAATGTTAGGGGACAGAATGGGCAAACCAAAAGGGAAATTCCTACTATTTGTATCCCTTAACAGCAGAGTACCAAGAGCTTGACAAATCACAGTACAGTTTTGTGATGGTATATAAAGCTGCTTTTTCCTTGCAAAGGAAACCAAGATATGGGGGAAGGAGTCATGATACACATTCGTACAATCAGATACAAATGGAGATATCTGGATAGATGAATAATGAGGACATGTCTGTTTAGCTAACCTGTGCTGCAGAGCACACACAGCCAGCAAGTCTCCAGAGTAAATATTACAATTATCACATAGCTGAAACACCAAAAGCATGGAACAAAATGCAGCTCAGAGTAGCACAAAGGTAAATGTGCTACTCTCATGCAAAAAATACACAGTATTATGATAATTTTTATACAAATTAATGCTTATGCACCTATTGGAGGTTTCCCCTTGTCAGTTTGGATTTTAAACAAAGTAATGTCTTTGTCCAGGAGCCCCTCTGCTGCACAAGGAACCAGCGTGAAACTTCAGCAGGCTTCCTGTCCCTCAGCTTTGCTCCAAAACTCAACCCTTACTATACACATTAGAACCCTCAAAACTAAAGCGTAATTTTCCCTGCTCACATCTGCAGGATTAAAGACTTGTATAAAGTACATCCTAATACATTTCCATTAGGCAGGGGTCCAAATCAGTTTCACAAACCTAAACATTACCCTTGAAAATGTAGCAAATCTTTCAGTGACAGAACAGCAGCAGAAATAACAGGTTACCTGACCACTGTACTCAGAGGAAACTCAATCCAATAGATTTAGACACTGAACTGCTTTCTTTTTCTTGAACTGATCAAGGTTGGGTCACATTACTGTGCGGCAGCATCGTAAAACTTGCATTTGCTGTACAGACTGAAGTGTAGCTAGCAGCACACCAACATAAAGAAACCAAACTAGCATGGTAGTTGCAGTTACTCCTTCAAGTGGACATACATGGTGCTCTTTCTTGTGACCATTTTCAACCAAGGAACTAAGTCTGGATTCTCAGCTTGTGTCAGATAATCGCACTACAGCAATGACTTGGCCAGTTTTTCTCTTTTATGGCCAGAAACTCACAGACTTTTTACATGTGGTCCTTGTCACTGTATTCTTGCTTTCCTTTTTTGATGTCATGTTACTACAATCTGTTCTGCATAGGAATGAACCGCAAAACATATGTGAAAATTGAAACAAGCACATATGTATCATTATCAGTAAAACAGTGTTGCTTATCAACAGTGAATGATCCCAGCTCTTTGTCAGTGAATGCTTTATGGTCTACCAGTGAATTCTTAAGTTATCACTGAACTGTGAATCTCTGAGTGACTTGGACACTATCCATCTCAAAGGCTGCTTCTGTCCTTCTTTCAAGACAGTGTTGGAACTGTGATTTGCACACATATTCAAACTGTATCCCTTTTAGTTTGAGAGCTAAAACTGGAATTGACCTGTAACAACCCAAATTAACCTTGAGAGCCAAGTAATCAGTTCACATTTTTGCCAGCTTTGCCAGAGCAGTAATGCTAAATATAGTCCTAATTCTATGACATTTTTGATGCACAGAGGCACTGGATATACCACACGTTAGGATGCTTGCATAGACAGAGATGCCTAGTGACTTAGGAATATGAAATAATTGCCTCTAAAAGGCTGCACTGAATTTTTACATACCCTTCTTGGCCTGAGGGTCATCACAGCTTTCATAGGTGCATGGTCCCCAGGCTGACCACGCTGAGGTCTCACACTCTGTAGGACAGGGGATATGGCACAGCTGGGAGGTGCTGGGAAGAGGTCCTGTACACAGCTTACGGTCCACCGGCCTCGAGGCTGTCAAAACAAAGTCAACACATTTCTCACATGTCACCGGTCATGATACTCGGCTCTAAATTGACAGAACCATCCTTCATTTGGAAAGGCTGCTATCTCATCATTTTAATCTGATGAAGTGATAGTAAAATGCCTGCCTTGAAAAAATAAAACAGAAGTCAGTTAACTCTCTGCATGAACAGAGACAAATCCAATTACGTGGAATCAGGAAGACTGTAGCAGCACCCTCTTGGACCTAGTCCTTTCATTTAATGGAAAGATTATGTTACAACAACGGTTGCTCACTTTGCTCTCTGTATAAATTGATGTCCTGCTGTCTCATTGAGTATGTCTTCACTGAAGAAACTGAACAAAAAGCTGTATAAATCCCTTTGCTCTTATATGATACTATAACTTCAAAAGCATGGTTAATGAATATTTAGAAGATTATTTTTAAGCTATAACCTGAAACATAGTTAAAAAGATGACAAAATTTTGTTTTTCTTTTACTCTACAGACCCTCAAGTGCACACTCAGCAATAAGGTTTGTGCAAGAGCAGCTTCATTTCAAGAAAGGCTTTGTTTTACACAAATATATGTTTGCATATAATATATATATATGCATAATATATATAAAATAATTAAAACTTTGCACGAGATAACTGACTTTTCCTTAAAGTATTATTAACCTGTAAAGACATCTGTGAAGGCAGATTATTCTGTTCTTTAACGATCTGTAAAGGCCTGTAACAGACCCAAACCGCCCTGCTTCTTCCATATTTTACAGGCCTCACTCTTTTCAATTCCTGGGTTACACAAACAATCGGACACCTCTGTAAGGCGCCAGATGAAGCCACAGAAGTCTAAACCGAAGTGTACCATTTCATTACAAGCAAGATTTTAGTCCTCTTTCAAAATACAGAACTTGGCAAAATATTAAGCTAAGCAGAAAATATCTGCCAGAGTGCAAAGTGAAGTTTTCCACATTCTTCCTCTTTGGCTGAGTGAGAAAACACGCAATTCCTAAACTTAAAACACTCTCATCCTACTCCCTCATGACTTCTCCACAGAAAAGTTACCACATTAAATTTCTGTCACCCCTACAAATAGTCTTTCTTGATGGAAAGAGCTCTGTGATTAAACATAGTCTAAAATAAGTTGCTACTCAAATGAAGCAAGGATGACAAAATATCCTTCTGAAAAAAAATATATAAATAACAACAGATATATTATATAAAATAAATATAGATTTTTATAATATAATATACTAAAATATATTATTAACAAATATAATTTTAAATTAAACCTCAAGTTGTTGAAGTATTTGTAGATGTGTGTCTCTTTCCATTCAGACTTTCTAAGTAGATGATCTTTCCAGTTACAGAAAAAGCATTTGATTCTTACTTTTTAAGGGGAAAAAGGAATGAAAAATCATCAGTATCCTTAATCTAATTTCCTGTTTTGCCTCCTTTGGCACAGTTTTACACCATTTTGCTCCATGTAATGGAGGCATGAAGATGGCAAATAGTCATTAAACGTTACTGCCTCCAGCTCACCAATCTCTTAACACAAAATAACACAGCAAAAAAATTATTCCAACATTTGCGTAAGACTACATTGGAACTAAACTTTATGACAGAAGATTGAATTTTACAGTAAGTTTGACACGCACACCTAACATGCACGATAATCAACACAGCATGCATATCTTCTGTAGAACATGGATATAAATAAACATAATTTGCCAATAATTGAATTTATATTGAATAGTTTCTAATAAAAAAAAGAAAAAAAGAAAAAAAAGAAAAACGGTAAGTAATTGCTAACCGTACTTTTTAACTTTGATTTAATCAGGAAATTGCCCAAGTGAGACAGTTGAAATTAAGGGTCAATTACACCCCTGAGATGCAGTCTTGCTTCAGGGAACAAGGAGAGCATTCAGAATAATGCCTTGCTTCATCTCCAGTGTGTGTCAGGATAAAGCACTTACCATCACACTAGCTCATGGGATTGCACTCAGAAAAATAACAGAGACCTTTTGTCAGAAACCTTAAAATAGCATGTTTTTGTATCACAGATGTTCCATATCTCTGCCAGATTTTTTTAAGGGTCTGCAAAGAGAAGATGCTACTGTGCTACTGTAGCAATCCACTTAGCTTTGAGCCAAATTTGTGACGGTCATGTATGTCCAAAATATGAGGAATTGTGACTGTGTTTGGTTTTAAAGAGACCAATTTAAGCAGGAAGAATACTATCTCAACATTTTGGAGATATTTGTCCAGTAAGAATTCTAGGTCTTGTCAGCAAACATTGTAAAGTAAACTTTTCATGAAAACACATGCTAGAAATATCTGCCTTTTCCATCATTCATTAGAGTGTAGGGGAAGCAAGAAGTCCTTTGAGGACAAATAAGTGGTATCAATAAATCTCTCAAAATGCTAAAATATTTTTGAAATGTTGGTTTTTAGCACTTCAGTGACGTCCAAAGGTCTGACACAAGGCTTGTTATGTGTTGCTTTTAAAACAAATGAATTCAACAGTGGGAGAGAAAAGTTATTTTAGTATAAATGAGCTCAGCTTTTGCTGCTTAGTGTTTAGCAGAGATGCTTTCAGAGAAGATGATGCTGGGTGCAGAAAATTATAGTTTGAACTCTTATCTTATCCCTGTCCTTTCGTATTCTTTTGTGACAGATATAAAGATTGTTTATTCCTTGGCAGTGATGCTGAATGCTGATTAGACTGTCTGTAATACTACAAGCTATGCGTAGAATTTGATCAAATTTTTGGCCAAAAATTGAAAGAAAAGTGAATGTATTTTGATAACCACTTTTTCTCCTTCAACCTAACTAAAAAATTAGACTCAGTTTTGAATGAATTTCAGATTTGAGATAGAGACATAAAAAAGAAAACGAGATTCAATCACCCTATTCTCCAGTCAGCTGTATTAGGAAGTTTCAGCTGAATATATTTTATCTTCTAAAACATCTTCTCCTCTCAAAACTGAGAAGAATTTAAAAACAAAACAAAACAAAACTTTTTTTTTTTTTCTCTGAAACTATTGGTGCATTCTTAAGTCACTTGTCCTCTTCCTAATGCATGCTATCAGCACCAGTTTCCTGGTAGGGAATGAATTATAGTCTCCATGACACAGACAAGGAGAACCTCCTCTGGGCTCTTCAGTGCTCGAATACGTCCCTAACCAAAAGCAGAGCAAAAAACCTAGGATATTCAGACCCCACATGACTACATTTTAAAAAGAACCAAAAAACACAGTTCTGTTCTTAGGCATTTACTACATTTATCAGGTCTCAACCTCCCTATTCTTCTCCAGGAACCATCAACATATCAGTGGCCAGTGGCAGTGATGACCAGGCTGGCAAAGACAGAGAATCTGCATCTGCAGCAGCATAAGCAGATGCAACTTCATTTTCCTCTTTCTAGTAATTTGTTGCATTGCTTTCACAGTGATCAACAGAAGGAAACTTCTCCAACTAAAGTGCTCTCACTCCAAAAAAACAAGAAAAAAACAAGTCTAAAACCCTTTATGATCAGTAATGAAAGAATACATATTCTTTCCCTTTTTTCAATAATGCTGAATGCTGTCATCAAGAGACAGGAGGTAATTTAGGACCTGATCCTCTACCAACCACACAATTCCATGCAACTCCTCTGTGTTGAACTGGACAAGGAGTGTGTGTTCACAGATGTAGAATAAATTTATGCTCATAAAGGAACTTTCCTCCCATCCTTTTTTTATACTGTGAATTTTAAAGGTACTTGGAAAAAGATGACACGAGAGAAGCTTCATGACTACACCAGTTAAATGGACAGCTGAAGAGATGGAACAATTAAAGTCAGTGGCAAGTAGATGGCAGAATGACAATGGCCTCCAGGAATCTTGATTGTCATCTGTCTAATTACTACACCGTGCACTCCTGCTCCTTCCTCAAGCCTACGTTTATAAATTCTGGTAGGTGATAATACAGATTGGAATGCTGTAGGGAATTCTGGTTCAGGCAAGTCTTAAAAGTTAAAATTCTTACTGGAGCCCTACCTCAGTGTTTTAAATCCAAAAAAAAAGGACAAGAAATAGCAAAGAAGTAATTCCCAGAGCTCAGACTGTAGGGTACATTAGTCACTTGCTGAAACAGTTCAGGAGTGAACACAGGGAATTGTTTGAGCTTCCTAGCTGGCTAATGAACATCATTAGTTTAAGTGTCACTTTCCAACTGCTCTTAAATTTTCTGAGAATGCACAAATTCATTAAACTATTTTAGATCTATATAAGCATGTCAATTATACACATACAGCCAACATAGTTCCCCCAAAAGGGACACTTGGCACACTTTTGATTGGAAGGCCAGGTCAGAGGCCTTCATTTACCTACCTGTTATTTCAAAAGTGATCGATAGCAGAGGTGCAGCACTAGCCTTCGACTTGCTCTGTGACTGACTTTCTGAAATAACAGGGAAACGCCATCATGAGTATGCGAGAACAGACGTCTTCAAAGCAGCCTTACTGCGACAGCATTAACTACCAACAGCAAACTGCACTGAAATGAAGGCGTTTCCCCATGGCTAACACTGGTAGGTGTCTCCCCCGATTTGACCCATTCTCAAATTACCCCTAATTTTCAAATTGTATCATTTAAAGAGGCATTGGTTTGCTTGTTTCGTGGAGGGCCCAGGAGTGCTGGAGCAGCTCTGGCCTGCCCTGAGTCCACAGTGTGTGGAGAGCAGGGAGGAGGAGTGGAGAAGCAGTGCCTCTTAACCCTGCCCCCTCATACAGAAACACCCCAGAGCTGCTTTTTAAGCAAAGACCCACGTCACCCTGAGTTTGAGCTCTTGAAAAATTGTTCTCATGTTTATGCATCCAAAGACTAGTTACATTTTAATCAGCTTTTGGGGGCCTGTAGACATTACCTCTGGATGGGCTCTGCGCCTTCCTGTCACACTCTGATAAGGGCCGATTTCACACCCGCCTAAGCCGGCGAGACTTCACAGCCTACCCAAATCCTAATCACCATAGTGAACAGTAAGCTGCCATGGATTTCATTGTTACCTCTCTTTAGCTGAGAGTTTTTACTCCTTCACTCTGAGGCAGGGGCGTCTAAACTTTGTTCCGCAGAGGCGATTTACTGAAAGCCCCTGGGCATTTTAATTTGTATTAGATGAAGCAGCTGGAAAACTCCTTCTTTAATAAATACAGATGTGGGACCCTACTGGTCCAAGCACTCATGCTGAAAGGGATGTTGGTAATAGTACACCCTACAAACTGTTGGAGAGAGCCTTTAACCCTCTGCAGAAACCTCACTAGCCCACCTCTTGCTCAGCTCTGCTCTAGATGTTCCATTACACATGGCTCTCGTAAGGATGTCCCTTTTCCTGGACTATGTGGCTGTATTGCTTTCTTTCTTTCTTTCTTTTTTTTTTTTTTCGTACAAAACAGCTACAGAATAGGATAGATATAACTTAATTAATGAGCTAAACGCATTTAGCTTAAGTCACTGTCATTTCTAAATTTATAGTGCTGCATTATTACGCAGAAGTAACATAAAATACTCAAGTTTTCTTCTTCAGTAATTATATTACTAAACTAATTAAAGAATATTTCTCCTAAGCTATTCTCTCTTTTCTTATGAAGTTCTACAAGCTGCAACAGTGACAAAGAATAATCTCTTCTCTCTTTCAGTTTGGGAAACAAACCCATGAAATTATATTGGCCTAAAGTCCTCAAAGTGACTTAAGAACTTGACCAAATCGAGAAAAGAAAAATCAGTTCCTTGAGAATGAAATGTAGTCACATTTTTACACATTCCTATATTGAGTTTACATTCCAGAATTGGCATATTCCAGTTGCACATCAAAGCTCATGGGTTCATCATGCAGCTCAAGGATACACAGAAGATCTACAGTAGATGAAGGAACCAAAGCTAGGATTTCTGACCTACATCCCCATGTGTTTTCTTCTTGAGAGACATCCTTCACATAAGACAATATTTTTGGTAAACGTTAAGGAAAAGAAATTCATAGCTAGGAACCAATATTTGCAGCACAGAGGTGGAAATCTCTGCTCCTGCAATTAAATATTTTTCATTCAAACTCATTTTTTATAAGCTTGGATAACAGTAACCCGTAATGTAACAAGGCACTCATGACAGAAGACAATGGCTGTCAGGGAGCACTGGAATGCTGAAGTGCTCTGATTTCACACTAATTCAATTGCAAGTAAATCAAATTTACCTTCTTTTTCCTTGAGGGTATTTAAATAGGAGAGGAGATTTTCATTAGCTTGCACACAGTACACTTCCCGGGTTTGAAGGCCACCTCCGCACAGTGCTGTCTGGTTTCCTCGCCTTTTATCCTGTTGGCTGAGTAGAGGGTCAACGCGGCATTCTGTCCACTCCGTGGTCCGCCAGCCATACCTGGATCAAATTGGGTCAATTAGGTTTTAAAAAAATCATGAAGCCCTTCCATACAACATTGTTATACAAGCCAAAACACCTTAATATCTTTATGCATTTTCCAAAAGTCCTGAGCCCCACAGCTGCTTGTACATAGAAATACATTAAGTTTGATATTTTATGTGGGTGGAAACATTTCCTCAGTTATTTGACTTTTGAAATCATTACTTTTTGGAAAGATCTTTCCTGTTCAATTCCTGAAACATACTGCACATATAAATATTTTATTGGAGGGAAGAAAAACTTCATATACAGAGAGGTCTGTGTTCAGATAAGCTAACTGTAATGATAGTGACCCACGGCATTTCTTTAGAGCTAGACAGTTTATATGAAACAAAACCAAAATATCAAAGAAATGTGCATGCTGAGAAACATAAGAACCAGAAAAGGAGAGGGAAAATTAAGAACACCAACCCAACCCCCAATAAACAAAACCAAACGTCTCTAATTCATCTTTGATAAGAGAGACAGAAGTTGCTCCTGAATATCAAGGTAAAAGTATAATTGTATTTTTTTTTTTATTATCAGTACAGAAATCATTTCAATAAGTTCCTTTTTCACTGTCAAGAGGAAGGTGGTTTCTCTGCAGTGCTGAAGCACCCCTGCTGGGTACTGAATGATGGGAAGCTGTGAGCTTTCTAATCAGTGAATGCACAGGAAAGATCTGTGACTCCGAGTTAAAATCCCAATCAGGATTATGAACTGCAAGAAATGCCACAGAATTCTTTACCCAATAAGCACTTTAAAGCTAAATCAAGTGAACTGCTTCCCAATGTGGCTTGGAGATGGGTAAAGATGACATTTCAACGCTTGAAAGAAAAATATGTACTGTAGTCAAAGATGTAGATGCAAAATGGCTTAACATCAAATGACATTTTCCCAGACCCTCTTACTAGTCTGATAAAGAAAAAGCGCAGTTGGGACTTTAATATTAATCTCGATTAGTTGATAAGGATTACAGCAATTTTAAACAGGGTTATTTTATTTACTGCCAGTGCTAGCCTCTCCCACTTTCCATTTGGGGCCCAGTCCTGCTTTTATTGTGCTCAAAGGAGTCTTACTAAAAAGTCTGGCTTCTAAACTGATATTTATTGGCTCTTTCCTACGTTAACCATTTTGTCTGCCAACAGAATACTTCAGAAAATGATACTGGCAGAAATGTTATGTAGGGAGAAAATGACTAACAAATTAATACAATTAATTTATTAAGTTCTTGACTCTGCTTGTGTACACACAAACACGTTCTCTTTTATAAGTGAACACTAATGAAAAAATAAGTATTTATTATTTTTCCTGTACTGAAAGAAGTGATTTCACTATAATAGCTGCAATTTACAGGCTTTTATAAAAATCAAACCTATTATTTCTACAATACTTTAATAATGATTTGGTTGATATTACCAGCCCTGTACGCTTAATTGAAATTCTTCATTTTAGTATAGGCGGAACTGAAATGAACCAACTTACGTAATGCATGGTGCTACACCATCTCCTTGAGAAATGCATTGCTCCGTTTCTTCTAATTGCGGGCATTCACTTTCACTGCCAATAGGGAGCTGCTTAATGGTCCGTGATCTTGTACGATTCCCTTTAGGGGTTGTCATGTCAAAGCAGGTTTTGGAGCAGGGGGTCCATTCTGACCACTCTGACACCTGGCACTCCTTAGTGATCACACAGGACTGGAACGTAATTGGCAACTTTTCTTGCTTGCAAAAGCTGTAGTAAGAGAGCATTACAATTTTCAGCACACATATGCACAGACAGACATGAACTCCTACAGAAAAGTGCTGTCCATTGCAACAAGCAGTAAACACTTGTAAAGCCGTTAACTTCCAGTCCACATATACATGATCTCAGAATGTCAGGCAAAACGGTTTTTGATTAAATTGACTCAAAACAGACACATAAGGTGATCAATATTAAAATAGAAATCTTCTATAAATGTATAAGGTACAAAGGAGATTTTTTTTTCCACCATTTTTTATTTTTAGTTATACTCAATTATTTTTCTCGGAACATACAGGAAGTGAAGGATCAATAACAGAGATGTCTACACAATGATTCTGATTCAAGCAGTCAATGTCATCTCATTTCCAGACTATTAATTGTTTAAAAATGCAGTGTCATATATACTGAATACTTGGACACTAACACTTTGCTTTGTTAACAGCTGGTATATTGCCACAGTAATGCCTCACGGTCTAAAAGGGGAACAAACTCTCCCATAAAATAGAACCTTCTCTGCTACAGTGAAACCATTGCCTTAATTTCCTGTTCCTCATGAAGGCTGTCATTTCATTTCCAATCTCCATCTGAGTGCTTCATTCACATATTAAATAGGTTGTCAGCAAGATTTTCTCCTTCTAAATGCCTCTGCATTTTTAAATGTTATATTCTAATTAACTTATTTCTACTTCAGAGCTTGATTCACAATAGGAAAATGAGCAATAGAGAAGCTAAAGTACAATTAAACTGATCATAACTTTACCTCCTTAATTATAATTACAACATAAATATATTTATCATATCTGTTTTGGAATAAAATTCTGGCTTCTCAAGTACTTAGACAGGAAAAAGATTTATCTGCAGTGAAGAAGGCACAATGAAATGCTCTGTTCAGTACCACCCCTATAAGCCACACAACAAAGGCTCTTTTTTTTGTTGTTGTTGTTTTAATAGAAGAAAAAAAAAAAAACAGAATAATGAACATTTACAACAATTTTGTTGCTATACAAAACTTTGCTGTACATATAGCCAACATCGTGTTGCACTGCTATTAACAGAATTTCATAATACTAGAATTAGGGATACTTGCTGACACTAACAGGAGATCTATTAAAAAAGACAAATGAAAGTACTCCTATACACAGTTGGCAGAGTACTTCTACATCTTGCTAACAGAAGACCTTGGTTTTGGAGACAGAGCATGTCAGCAGGTTCAAAAAGAGCCTGGAAAAATTTGTGGACAATATATGGATACTAAAATTACTAGACATGGATATACTTGCAACCATCCCTAATACATTAACTTTGGATACTGAGGAATACAAAGGGAACGGACTAAAAGAAGTAGCCAGGTAGCTTAGTATTTAAATAGCATCTTCTTTTACCACCACTAGGGACACTGAGCAGGAGACACTCCTGAGCTTGACAGACCATAGGGGATTATTCAGTAGGAGATTTCTTATGTTCTTATTATGTGAAAGGTGGGAAAAAAATACATTATAATATACCATTTACTGTGCTTTAGAACAGAAACTACACCCTACTTGGGGTGAAAGATGCTCAAAGCTGCTGAGAAAATTGTTCCTAGTGGATCTTCTTTCACCTTCACCTAGTCCCATCTGGCATAGGACTACAATACCTACTGCTAAATTCAATATATCAATTTCTGAATTTCTGCCAAAACACATAGTCTCATTTATCCCACAGAGGAACACGTTTTAATGACTGGAGAAAGGATCTATTCCTTATGGATTCTAACATGGACAGGATTTGCAAATCCTTCTGGAGAACATGATATATCATCACCTCCTCCCAAGTTTGTTTCCAGTGTAACTCCTATGAGAGCAGATAAAACCAATCTCTTTACTCATATTGAGACTGAGGTCAAGTTTAATTATAGACACATCTTGCCAGGGAACATGCACAAAATTGCCACTAGAAAGGAGCTTTTGTGAGAAGTAAAGAGATCAATTAATGATGTGTAATTTCCTGCGGGCTTTGCATCTACTTCAGATCTTCTTTGGGCGAGGTGTTATGTGATAAAGACTAATTTTCATTCTCAGAAGTTGTTTCACTAAAACAAAACAAAACAAACAAACAAACAAAAAAAACACAATAATAAAAATTCTCTTTATTCACTGAAGCTGTCAAAAACCCAGTTTTGAAGTTGTCTCTGGCTGCATTTTCTACACAGCTTCATGGAGAGGGTGTTTCCTTCTCTGAAAAGGGAAACCTCCACTGCAACACAAAGGGTACCAGTTTTTTATGTCGATTGACACATAGGAGAATGAGACCTTGAGCTGCAATCGAACTCCAAACAAATGCACTTACCAGTTTAAAAAATTTAAAAAAAAACTGAGCTAGTTAAATTAAAAAGGAATTTTCATCAAAGATTTGTAGACAAAATAAAGTGGAAAAATTTGACAAAATTGACAGTGTACTGAGAAAAAAAGTTTTCCCATAACCATAATTGAAAAAAAACAATTTGACAGAAAATTGTGGGGGGGACGCGAGTTGGAGAGCAGCCCCATGGAAAGGGATTCTGTTCGATGGCTAGCTGAATATGAGTCAGCAGCGTGCCCTAGCAGCCAGGAGGGCCAA